>CM056594.1:5627760-6033767 GCA_029721355.1 Tegillarca granosa | reverse complement strand
CGTATGAAACTCCCAACCTCGTGGTTTAATGGAATCAATACTAGATATATTTACAATAGAACCACCTGAATTTTTTTCAAGCATAGATTTTATGACTTGGGAAACATTAAATGCCCCTTTTAAATTAACATCTATTGCCGTTTCAAATTGTTCTCGGGATGCATTCATGAAAGTTTCTAAAGTCGCTAACCTGCATTGTTGACAAGTAGTTCGACATGACCTAGTTTTTCTACCTCCGATCTTGTCGTATCCCAGTTAGTTAGGTCAGCATGTACGGTATGGATTCCCGAAAATTCTTGTTTGAGTTTGTTAAGGTTTTCTTCAGATTTACCAAGCACGTACACTTCAGCTCCAGCATTTAACAGACCTATTGCTATAGCTTTACCTATCCCACGGCTTCCTCCAGTAACTAAAGCACTCTTACCATCAAACCGATATGCCATCTTGACTGCGTATGAATTATCTCCCTTTTGGGGTAAAATAAAACTATATAAACAATATATTAAAATATTTCTCCCTAAACCTCTAACTGAATTCTAACGCTTAAATAACATCATTGTATTTATCGAAAAGTTTAGACAGTTGTATTACCACACTGAATCCAGTCTGCATATTCGTAATGAATTTGTTTCTTTAAGAAATATAAAAAATATGATGTATGACATTTTCGAGAATATTACAAAGTTATATTGGTCCTTAGTTTATATTACTAGGCACTTTTTTGTGTGAGGGAAAACGCTAGCATTGGCGGGTCATACAAAAGCCTAGAAATTAAAGAAATGTTTTTTTTTTTCTCGCACTCGAAGTTAGAAGGACAGAGAATCGACAGATTCAACAGGTGCGAGAAAAATGGACGGAAGTAGTCGGTATGCTTGTCGCTTGTCTGCGGCATTCAGACTTGTACAAGGGTAGCGTAGTTAACATGGTTAAGTGATATTGAATCTGTAATAAATTTCAGTATAATATGTTGGCTCAACAAGAAACTGATAAAGGTATAAATTTAAAAATAAATTACATCATTTTTATAACTAATTATTTTCTTCTTTTCTGCAATGGTAATATTGAGTCCGTCTACGTATTCGCCGGGGGTTCCGACATATTCCAATTTTCACACTTACGTACACCCGTCAATAATCCGATTTAAAATGAGACTAAATCTACAAGTTTCATGTTTTTATTTCTAAAAATTTACTCAACTCAATGTGTCATTATTTTGACATGTTATTTGTGTATCAACTGTATACACCGTCAGCTTGGACAATACCACGCGCACGACCCGGTGTCTCTTACAAGAGTGATAACAACACCGTTAATTACCGTTAGGTACAGGTAATGTTGTGTAACTATTAATTAATGACCTAGACGCGCACAGGTGTTAGACTGGACAATCTAGGTCACCTGTATAAACAATCGGTCAAGCACAAGGAGTCATGTGCAGCGATGCCTGAAGGCATGATGTGTTAGATATTGTGTGATCTTCTGCCGGTTAGCAGTGCCGTTATATCGAACAAATTTAGTGTTTATTTTGTACATTCGTCCCCGGAATTTCATTGCCGGAGCCGGTAACCGAATATGCCGTTATAAAGTGTTATAATAACGTTGTGACAGATTTGTTCCCGGCAATTTTTTGCCGTTAACCGAATATGCCGTTATAAAGGGTGCCGTTGTAAAGAGAGTTGACTGTATATATATTACGAATAACAATAAATAATAATAATAATAATGTATTGCTCAAACACAATTTACATTATTGGTTAAGGCAATACCAACTGATTAACAAAACTAACAAACATACAAATTTAAAATTAAGAAAGCCCAGATGTTTGGGGTAAGTCTCAAATAATACATTTAAGTATTAAGTTATAATAAATCAATAAATTATATATATTACGAATAACAATAAATTATATATATTGCGAATAGAATATTTCATGTCTTTCCAAGACGAATTTGTATCTGGTGGTCTATGAAAAGCGTCAAGTAATATATCTTTACTATTATTATTGTTTTACATAAAAAGGTATTCTATATTCTAAACATCTAGTTCAGGTCTATGTTTAAAATATAGAATTATTTATATGTAATGGTGTTTTTTTCTAAGTCTCCCACAAAAATCTATTGTCTCCAATGACTTACTTTATATAATCTTTCTATGAACAAACGACATTATATTTACATTTGAACTATATAGAATATTGGACTTGGAAATAACAACACCTCTAATCCACAACATTCTGTTTTTGTTAATCAGCTGAACTTTTCAATACTTTTTTATAAGTTTTATTTCTAGAGCCCAACAATGCAAATGAGCACAATTAAAAATGTACTAAACAATATATAAATAAACAAAAACAGAATATTGTGGAATAATGGTGTCTTTTACTTCAAACGTTAACATTTTTTACTTATTTCGATTAGATCTAGTAACGTTGAGAAAATCGGAGTACCTGAAGAAAACCATCGACCCTTATAATGACAGAATTGCGGACTTTATAATTCTATACAAGAATAAAAAATGATGACATCAAAAAATAATAATCGGGTAAGAGTATTCATAAGTTCAACATGAAAGACTTCTAAATGTGCACGTATATCCTTTTCAACGTAAAGTTTCTAAATACACACGTACAAGTTTGACGTGCGCACGCAAAGTTCTTGTGCAAACGTGAAATAATGTTTGCGCTTTCAATTACATGTTTGTCTCTTGAACAGAAACAAACATGTCATAACTATTAAGTTATGCTAATAGTGATTTCTGGTATGTTTGAAGACTTGTCCATTAAATGGACCCTGTACATATTGTCTTTGTCTTTGTTTGTAAACGTTTGTTATATGAAAAAAGTTGGACTACCTTTCAAAGCAAAAAAAAAATAAATAAAAATAAATAAATAAATAAATAAAATAAATAAAAATAAATAAATAAATAAAATTAATTGATTAATTAATTAAAAAAATAAGAATTAGAAAAAAAAAATAAAATAAAGAAGAAGAAAAAATGAAATAAAAAACTAATGTAATATCTCTCAAGTACTGGTACCAATAACGTGGATTTATTTTTTTTCTTCACAAAATACAGGTGACGGCCTCTATCTTTGAATCATAAAGTCAGTGACCATGAAGTGGGAGGGGAAAACACTCTCATTACAGTTTACAACCTAAAGTGGTATTTATATAAAAAGATGGCATATCAGTTTGACGGTAAGAGGGCATTAGTTACTGGAGGAAGCCGTGGGATAGGTAAAGCTATAGCAATAGGTCTGTTAAATGCTGGAGCTGAAGTGGACGTGCTCGGTAAATCTGAAGAGAACCTCAACAAACTCAAACAAGAATGTCCGATAATCCATACCGTAAATGCTGACCTTACGGACTGGGATACGACAAGATCGTAGGTCATGTCGATCTACTTGTCAACAATGCTGGTAGCGGGATCATAGCGAACTTTATGAATACAACTCGAGAAACATTTGAAAGAGTGATAGATACCAATTTAAAAGGAGCATTTAATGTATCTCAAGTGATAGCAAAATCTATGATAGACAGGAAAACTGGGGGATCGATTGTTAACATATCTAGTGTCGATTCTACCAGGCCATCTAGAGAAGCCGTTACCTATAGCATCTCAAAAGCCGGATTAGATATGATGACAAAGGTCATGGCGTTAGAACTCGGGCCACACCAGATTCGAGTCAATAATGTAAATCCTACATAAGTACCGACTGATATGACACAGCATTTTTATGCTAACTTAGAAAGGTACTCTAAAATGGTAGAAATACATCCACTCAAAAAGCTTGCTAAACTAGATGTTGTGAATGCTGTTTTGTTTTTGTTGAGTGACAAAGCCAGTATGATTACGGGATCGTCTTCGCCTGTTGATGGCGGTTATCTGATTGCTTGATGAGTTTAATGACTGAAAGATTTTAGCGTTAACAGAAGAGCTCTCCATTAAGGAATCCACCTTCCTAAACATTTAAGAAAAAAGACTTACAGCTAGTGTATATAGGAATTTAAGACACATTTAACACAGTTTATAATTTTATATTTTGTTAAGATGCCAATCTTATTAATATCACAATAAAAATGCGTAAATCATACAAACCGACTTTTTGCAATATTTGTTTTTTCAGTTAAAACACTATTTCCGGTTTTAAGTAACACATGGGTTAATTGATTACACCGCACATTGTTTTTAAATAAAAAAAGCAATAATTAAGAGTAATATCTAAGGTAAGACATAATTAAAATACATTTTTAGCTAAAGACGTGAGCACTTGCTAGCCAGACAAACGAAAATACACTAAAACTAGTTTTTATTTATTTCTAGATGGAATTTTGTTTTTGTAGAGATATGGCGATTGTTGCAAAAATCAAATCGCTCGCGAAAAAATAAATTTTACAGTAGACAAATCATTGTAGTTAAAAAATTGCATGCTTTGAGCGCTTGCAAAAAAAAAAAAAAATAATGTGTATTACTGCGGTTATGGTACTAATTTTTGACCAAACTTTTTTAAAAAAAAAATGTTTTGTTATAAATTAAGCCTTGTAAGATATCAGTATATAAATTACATATCAGAATATAAACTATTAACCGAATGAGCCACATAAGGTTTTCTATCAATGAAATATTAATTTGATTAATAACTTAAATTAATGATGCAATGTTCCACTATTTGCAATCATCAAAGAAAACATTGTGCCTTAAAAAACTAACTTTAATTTGTGAAAAAATTCAAAAGTTTGTATATGAAGTATGGTAAAAGATGAAGAAACTAAATACAACCTTTAACCTAAGAAACTTTCTTTTACTTCTTAACTAAACAATAAACTATTTATTAAAAATACTATGAAAATGACATTTTTCTTTCATAAACGACATGGGTAATGATATCAATGCTTACATCATTTAAGATAAGCTATTGTCGAGTTACCTTTATAATAGAACAATCTGTCGCTCATTTGTAGTGTAACTTACAGACTGTGACACTTCATTTCAGATTTTTCAATTAGCTTTAATTTTTACCCATTTAGGACCATTTATATACATATATTTTTTCATTTATTATATGGTTTTTCAGACTCCATTTTCTTCACCAATAGTTGGTAATTAGCACCTCTATATTTCATTGATTTCTTTTTATTCCAGGTTCTATGTTGCATTAACTATTGAAAAGTATTAAAATGAAGATGTTATAACTACAAATGGCGTTGTTTAATTCTTTGTTAATAATCTGTAAAGAAATGGCCATATAGCCGAATGAAGTTGTTAACAACTGTGAATAATTGACCACCTTTTCTGTCAATTGACATTACTTCTGTAGTAATAAAATGCGTTTTATACTAGTATATGAATAAGTGCCATTATAACCGGCCTTGTGGTTGCTGGGTGCAAATTTCAACATTAGTTGTCAATTTGTTGGTTAGTGCATGTCGACATTTAGAACAATTTTATATCTCAATTAAAAGCTGATTCACATTAAGACTGTTTTAGCATCAATAGAACACTGACTAGCTCAAGAAATTTTTATGGATACAATAAAAAAAACTTTTTAAAAAATCATATAAAAACATGGTTTATGCCTACTTCTTCCAAGTATGTAAGATATATAAATAAATGTTTTAAAACGATTTGGCATAACTAAAAAGGGTAGAATCCGGATTTTGAATAAAAATTTCAAAGACTTTAAGATTTTAGAAAAAGGATAAAATCCGAATTTTCTCTATCAAATAATTATTGGTAAATGTATCCTTTGGGAAACCTTTAAACGTTAACTTTTAAAACAAAAAGAATTTTTGAATTGAAGTTTAAAATATTTTGAGTTTTTTAAAAATCAGCAACAATATATGTTTTGGAAAATAAAAGCACTCGACTTATCCACTTAATTTTAGGTAATCACGCAACTTTCTTTTAACTGTAATTGAAATTTAAATTATTGAAATAACAGTAAATCCAATATTGAAATCGCTGAATTACGAAATGTTTTATTATAAACTTCGAACGTTTTTTTCGAACATCATGAATTATCTTAATTTTACATTACTGTTGGACCTAGATTACTCGAACTTTGTATTCTCAAAACCATTGATAGTTCTAGTATTTTAGTAGTATTACATTCGAATTTCGACACTTCGAACGTTGTTTTCCTCAAATACAAAATAAATTCTCTTCCACAATAAGAGATTGGAACTCTCGGCCATCCGAACTTAAACTAATCCCTTCACAGCAACTTTTAAGAGACTCCTTAATTCCGATCTTACCAAGCCCCCGCCATATTACAACACAGGTATTTTTATCACACCAGACTTTGCAATTATTGCAGTTCTTTAAGATATGATCTTTACAATAAGTACTTGGTAGATAAACCTCTATGTGTCTGTGGCGAAATTGAAACTTCAAGACACTATTTTTTTTACAATGCAACCGTTACTTTCATATTCGAAATGCAATGCTCTCCATCCTACACCATACCCTAACTGCTGAACTGTTACTTTATGGTGATATCTCTCTTTCAACAACACAAAATAAAACGATATTTAAAACAGCACGAAAATTCATACACCAAAGTAAACGTTTTGATTCTACTGCTTGACTTATAAAACAATTGCCTACTATTTGGTACTACATGTATTATTGTTTATCTGTCGAATTTCCTTAAATTATATATTTTATAAATTGCACGTTATCATTGTAACTTTAACCTGCCTTTAGGAAACAGTTTATATAAGTGGTTACACACTTGTTACGGAATCTTTTTTTGTCATTTGTTTCAAGATATTGTAATTATACAATCCTTGACAAAATAAAATATATTTAAACAACAAAATAAATTTTACATAACAAACGAGTTTCGATATTTGTTAACTTTTTACTTAAACATCATATATAAATAGAATTTAAATAATAGTCGAACTTTCATAACTCGAACGTTATCTTCTCAAATATCTTACCGTTATCTTCCCATTAAGCAAAATTTTCTGCACTCTAAAATTTGAATTTTACTTAAAACTAAGGTTTGTTCCCTCATGCAAAGCATTCCTTAGCAGGATTTGGATTTATATAATTTTGGAACTTTAGATTCATTATTTTCAACTGTTTGGCTTATATTTTTTATCTATCAAACTTTTTGGTTTTAGTGTCACTGATGAGGAATGAATTTCCGAAATGTGCACACCTGGCACATCAAAATTTAACTGGTATTTGTGTTATATATATACGACGTATTTAACTCAAATTTAGACAAACTTCAGTAACTCGTTTGTTGCTTTCTGGAATACCTTGGCAACTCGAACTTTACATTACAGTCGGACTTTAATTACCCGAACGATGTTTCTTAAATATTATGTATGATTATGGATAATTCATTTTACAACGAAATTAAATTTGGAAAACTCAAGAACAATAAACAATTCGAAGTCATAAATTTAGTTTTAAACGTTTTCGCTTGTTGTTATTTTTGGCATCGAAATTAAAACTCATTGGAAACTCGGGGTCAAAATCAAAGTCCTGTAGTAGATTTAAACTATCGTTGATAAAAACGTACAATGACTTAATATACAATTTTTTCATAAATATCTCTTAAATGGAGTTCTTAAAAACACCTGATTGTTGTTTGATGAACAATTCTAATATCTCTCTCTCTCTCTCTCTCTCTCTCTCTCTCTCTCTCTCTCTCTCTCTCTCTCTCTCTCTCTGTGTCCGTCTGTGGTATTATGATCGGTTTCTAATAGATAGGTCATTTGAGCAATTCAATTTTAATCTTATCGATGGACCAAATTTGTCAAGTTTTAATTTTCGTGTTTGGTAATCTGGTATCAAAATATTTGCAATTAAACCATTTTAGCAACCTCTCATAAATGGTTTTATCAATACAGTGTAGTTTCATTTCAGTTGTATAATCAGAGAGACATATTTAGGATTAAAACTAATGACATCATTTTTTGTTTCCAACTTTCCGTTTCTTTCCAGTTATCTCCTGCTTCTCCTGCGTATGGTATTTATGTTTCACAGTCAAAACGGTATGGTAGAGCTTGTTCTCACTACGGGACTTTCAACAACGAAGCTAGCTGCTTACAATTAAATTGTTGACTAAAGGATATTGCAAGATAAGGCTAATTAGGGTCCTTAAAAAGTTCAAAGGCCGTCATCAAAATATTGTTGATAAGTAGAAAGTCGCTGCATCCAAACCTATGCTGAATATATTTGACTTCCCATAGTTCAATGTTCCCTACATTCTCAAATTTAAACGTGATGGGTGTAGGTAGCTAGACAGGATGTGCTTACTTTCGAAGCACCCGACCCGCATTCCTTGATAGAAGTTTACGTGTATAAATGAATTGGCCAATTTTCATTTTTTTCTTTGTTTATAATAATAATAATAATATGCACTACAAAAAGAAGGTTCACATTAACGTGTACTATGACCTCTGTCTTTTAAAGACACCATATGAGCAAGTTTAAGTGGCAAAATGTGTTACTTTGTTACTTTGTATGTCGTTCTTTTTTACGCTTGGACGAAAATACACGAATAACATCCTTGAAGCTGCGTTAAGTTTTTCAATTTCTGATCTTTTTTGGATTTTCTAAAAATATATTTTTTTAACAAATGATAACTTCTAATCATGATCCGTGAGATTTATTTTCTAAAATTTCATTCCTAATAGCTGTTAATAAACGGAATTTTCTAACGGGTTTGTCAATGTTTAACAATGATTTTTATTAGCTTGGAGCATGCGCTCGGTATACGGAAACTCGAATGAATCAAACGTGAAAACGTGACTAATTGCATTAATTGTCCGTTATTAATATCCAAATTTATTAGCAATGATGTTATTTAACCCTTACAAAGTCAAAAGTAACAAATTAAATGCAATTCTGTGTTTAAAGCTGCATTAAGTTTTCAATTTTCTGAATTTTTTTGATTTTCTAAAATATATTTTTTTTTAAAATGGATATCTTCAAACCACGATCCGTGACATTCATTTTCTAAAATTTCATTTCTTTTAGCTGTAAATAAACGGAATCCTCTGACCGGTTGGTCAGTGTTTTACGATGGTAATTATGAGGTTGCAGCATACGTACGCATCTACGGAAAACCCTAGAATCGAAGGTGAAACATGACAAATTGCATTAATTGTCCTTCAATAATATCCAGATGTATTTGAAATGGTATTATGTATCCCTTACTAAGTCACAAATGACAAATTCAACAAAGTTCTGTATTTAATTTATCGTATTTTACAGTTTTAAAAGTTGTGTTTAAATGTTCCGGGTTTTGATGACGTAACCATGTTCTAATATTAGATCCCAAATGCTGCATTACGGAAATTTCTGTATTTATTAGAGCTTTTATCATTGAACCAAATGTAACATTGTTCATTAGGAACATCAATAATTAGATTAGCACCGTTTTAATTTTTTCTATGGAAAACTTAATGCAGCTTTAATTTATCATATTTCAATGTTTTGTAAAATGTGTTTAAATGACCCGGTTTTTTTATGACCTAACTTTGTTCTAAAATAAGATCCCGCAGGTCCACAATTATTGTTGTATCTGTATTTATCGGAGGTTTTATCGTTGAACCAAATGTAACATTATTTATTAGAAACACCATTTATTAGATCAGCACCGTTTTAGTTTTTTCATAGGAAAACTTAATTCAGTTTTAAATAGAGTGAATGCTGTCAATAATTTATAGGGCAATTTATACGGTAAAAACACTTTCACGAGGTTCTTTTATTTTATTAACCAATTATTTTGTATACTTTAACTTGCAAGTTTTAACACCCTTATCAAGATAAAGAATTAAATAATTTATAAAAAGTCATATAATTGTATCTTTTACTTTAATTAACAATTATTTTCTATAAATAGTTCTAGTGTTATTAAAAATAACTAAAAACTAGTAATGTACCTTATACAACACGCATAATATTTCTGAGTTTTGTGTCCGTACAATGTATTTGCCAAATTTATATATGTTAGTAAGTTTTTTATAACATGACATAACAAAACTGTACTGATTACGTGCACGGAGCAAAGGGAGATAATCTATACGCAGTCAAGATGGCATATCGATTTGATGGTAAGAGTGCTTTAGTCACTGGAGGAAGCCGAGGGATAGGTAAAGCTATAGCAATAGGTCTGTTAAATGCTGGAGCTGAAGTGTACGTGCTCGGTAAATCTGAGGAAAACCTCAAGAAACTCAAACAAGAGTATCCAGAAATCCATACCGTACATGCTGACCTAACTAACTGGGATACAACAAGATCAGAGGTAGAAAAACTAGGTCATATCGATCTTCTTGTTAACAATGCTGGTATCGAGATAAAAGCCAACTTTATGAATACAACTCGAGAAACATTTGAAAAAGTGATAGATTCCAATTTGAAAGGAGCATTTAATGTATCTCAAGTGATAGCAAAATCTATGATAGACAGGAAAACTGGGGGATCGATTGTTAACATATCTAGTGTCGATTCTACCAGGCCATCTAGAGAAGCCGTTACCTATAGCATCTCAAAAGCCGGATTAGATATGATGACAATGGGCATGGCGTTAGAACTCGGGCCACACCAGATTCGAGTCAATAATGTAAATCCTACATATGTACCGACTGATATGACAAAAGATTTTTATGCTGACTCGGAAAGTTACGCTAAAATGGTCGAATGTCATCCACTCAAAAAGCTTGCTGAACTAGAAGATGTTATGAATGCTGTTTTGTTTTTGTTGAGTGACAAAGCCAGTATGATTACGGGATCGTCTTTGCCTGTTGACGGTGGTTTTTTGATTGCTTGATGAGTTTAACCAAATATCATGATTCAACGGTTTATCCAATAGTAATACTTCTACAGACTTTTAACATAATGGTAAAGGTATTGATAATTTTCCTAATTTTGAAGAACTTAACAGACATGTAACATCTGAAGAAATTGAAAAAATTATTAAGTCAATAAAAAGGGGGAAAAGATGTGGAAAAGATGGAATCTTAAACAATTTTTTGTTGAATCCAAATCTATTTTGCCTTATTTAAATTTTATTTTTTAATAAGATACCTGACTCTGGATATATTCTCATCTGCATGGTTTTTTGTTGTAATCGTGCCTATATTTAAAAATGTCTCACAAAATGATTCGAATAATTATCGGGGTATTAGTTTAATAAGTCATTTTTGCAAGCTGTTTACTAGTATACTTAACCATCTGTTGGCATGGACAGATAACTGTGATATAATGACGGATGCACAAATTGGTTTTTGTCCATGTTTAGGTACCCGTGATACAATTTTCGCGCTCCACTCTATTATTACAAATTTATTGTTAAACGAAAAAGGTTTTATTGTTGTGTTATAGATTTTTGTTGTGCATTTGATTCTATCAATAGATCATATTTATTTTATAAAATATCTAAACTTGGCATACAAGGGAAACTTATAAAATCTATGTACAACAATGTGAAATCTTGTGTTAATGTAGACGGTTTTTATTCACAGCATTCTAGAAATAATATTTGTCTAATGCAAGGGGAATAATCTCGCCTTTACCATTTCATTGTATATGAACAATTAAGAGGTAAATGTTTTTTAAAACAGGTAAATGTGCACATCTGGCACATCAAAATTTAACTGGGTATTTGTATTATATATATTTTTCACAAAAACTGATTCTTGTCATGCATTGCAGGAATTATCATTATTTCTGTTAATTTATGCAGACGATTTAGTGTTATTTTCAAAATCACAAGAAGGTGTTTAAAATATATTTAATAATTTATATGAATATTCTCAAGATTAGGATCTGACTGTTAATTTAAATAAAACTAAAATTGTTGTATTTCGTAATGGTGGTTATGTTAAAGAGTCCGAGAAATGGTTTTATTTCGGAAATCAAATAGAAATTGTGAATAAGTTTAATTATCTAGGTTTCATGTTGAATTATAATGGTAAATTTAAACTAACAAAAACAATTTGCACTCCAAGGTAGAAAAGCAATGTATTCTCTTAAAAGCAAAACTAAAGAGTTATTTTTAAATATTGAAACTATGTAATCATTATTTGACAATTATGTATCTAGTAAATTATTATATTCTTGCAAGGTATATGCAATGCATGAAGGTAAATCTCTAGAACAGGTTGATCTTGATTTTTGTAAAAATATTTTAGGTGTTAAAAGTTAAACAGCTACTGCTATGGTATAAAGGGAATAAGGTAGATCGCCATTACAGTTACTAGGAAAATTCGTATGTTTAAATATTATTTAACTCAAAAAGTTGTATTTTAGTCAATTGTTATAATATTTAAGTTAGGTTGGGTCAGAAGCATATGTCAAATACATTAATGTAGCCTTAATAATATATATAATACAATATATAATATATATTTTATAAAAAAAAGCTTGAGTCTCTGAGTCTTTGGTATCACCAAAATATAGTTAGAGCAGATGCCGCTTTGTGTGAAATTAGACAAAGGCTTGAGGGTACTTGCAAACAATATTGATACTCTATGTTAAAATCCTCTTCAAATGTTTATTTTATAAATTCTTCATTGATAACTTTACATTGCAATATTATTTATGCAAGCCTATCCCCATTTATTACAAAAACACTTTTTTTAAATTTAGGTTATCTTCTAATTGTTTATCCATTGAAACAGGTCATAATAACAAAAAAAAAAAAAAAAAAAAAAAAAAAAAAAAAGAAAAAAGAAATAAAAGATGTTGTATGTTTTGTAATTGAGTTATTGAAAGAATATCATTTATTTATATATTCATTTATTAAACCATACTATTGGGTCAAACCAAGAACTTTTAAACTTTTTCAGTTGCTCAGCATCAACAATGTTAATCAATTATGTAATCTAGCAAAATCTATATACACAGCTTTAAATAAAGGAAATAGTGTCTAAATTGATATATTTATAACTTTATATATTTACATGTATTATCTCTCATAATATTATTGTTTTGTATTATATACTGCTCACTGTTTGTGATATTATTATGTTATAACATAAATCTAATAAGCTGTAATTAACTTACGGAATAAAGGAATATATATATTATAATATATATTATGAGTGCAAGATTTTAGTTTCAAAAGTGCCTGATTAGATATGATGACATATTTTATGGCGTTGGAACTCGGAGCACACCAAATTCGATTCAATAATGTAAATCCTACATATGTACCGACTGATATGACAAAAGAATTTTATGCTGACTTGTTTTTGTTGAGTGACAAATCAAGTCTGATAACGGGGATCGTCGTTGCAATTATGCTGTTTCGTAAATTCATTCCCAATCAGTGACACTAGGTGCCAAAAAAATTTATACATAAAAAGTTAATAATCTACACATTTGAATATTAATGATTTCAAAGTTCCAAATTTATATGAATCAAAATCAATGAGGGGACAAACTAGTTTTAAATAGTCTGAAAATTTTTAGCACAAGGTACATTTTAAATATCACATACATAACGTCTCCTATGTAGGTTGTAGGTTGATTATAAGGAGGTTTACAGCAACGAGGCCAGATTGTAATAAATAATTAAGGAATTCAGATCTAATTTTCATAATTTTTATCAATTCATCATTCATCATCTGTTCGGAATAGGTCGTCATGATAAAAGTGACATAATCTTGATAAAGGCGAACACAATTCCATTAGACAGAATCCATAAATGATAACTCAGCAGCTGATATTTAATTTATTTTTAAAACAAAATTTTAATGAGCGTTATCACCCTTTGATTGTAAGCGAATGGGATTTTTCAAGGTCAAGAGTTCTTAAAACATTTAGTAATAAACTTTTTCTTAACACTTCAGAGTTGCTACGTTATGACGGGTTTAAAGTAAAATGAAATATTAAAAAGAAATTTGCGTACATGAGCTTAGAAAAGCTCCAACAACTCTTCTTGCCTGTTATGATGAATGTTCAAAATGACCTTCAGTATGAGCAGCTAGACACTCTCTAGATATAGAGGTTTCCAACGCCTACATTCCCCTACTTACGCGCTTTCTTGTTTTTGATAGTAATTTGTTTTTAACAAAAACTCTTTGTCAAGACAAATCTATAGATATTGTTGATAAACACGATTTAAATATATATAATTATCTTAACATATGTTTAGTATAGCAGACTGTGTATTAGACCTGTTTGATTCATCCTACTCCTATTCCTCAATGTCTACATCACAGTTATTTATATTTATAATACTTATTGGCGAATTTATAGTACATGAACAATAATACTCGTGCGTTTCGAGTTGGTTGCTGTTTTAGTGACCAAATCCTACTTTCCATAGAGAAAATATTACTTTAGATAGTTTTATTTAGCTCGCTCGTAAGGAATCTGTACGGAAATTGGAAATTAATAAAACACAGATGAAAACACTGGAAATACACCAAAATAAATCTAAAAATATAACAGATTAGCAACAAGTCTTACGAAATCTACAACAACAAAAATGAACCACTTTTTCTGTCAATTGACATTTCTTCTGTAGTGATAAAATGTGATTAATATATGTTTCATTATTATTATAAGAGGCCTTGTGGTTGCTGGATCCTTGTTTCAACATTTGTTTTCAACTTGGTTTGCCATCCCGCTATGCATGTTAACATGTAGAACAAATATTATATCTCAATTTATAACTTTTCACATTTAGTTTGCTCTTTTCATGATCGGAACACTGACTAGCCACAAATTTATTTCCGTGGATACAAAAACAAATAATAAAACAAATTAAATAATAAAATAAATAAACAAATAAATAACAACGTTAGAAAGTCATATTAAACATTATTAATGTCTATTTCTTTTAAGTTTATAACATATATAGGTAAATGTTTCAAAACGATTGGACACAACTAAACAAGGGTGAAAATTTGACATTTTTCTTAAGTGATTTATGTTAAATCTATCTCTTGGGAAACTTTTAAAACAATTCAAAACCGTTGAAAATTGTGACACTTAAATTTGATACATGAATTTTATTTTTAAAATTGTAATAAATTATTGTTATCCATTTTTTATTTTAATATAGCATAACAGAACAGAACGTTGTTGATACCATGAATAACTCGAAATTTACCTTACAAACCAACTCCAATTGTTTTTGCAACCAATATAAACAATTCGGAGTCATCAATTTAGTTTTTAATGTTTTCGTTTGTTGTTATTTTTAGCATCGAGATTCTAACTCATGGATAACTCGATGTCAAAATCAAAGTCCTTTAATTGAGTTATTGAAAATGAATATCATTTATTTTGGAGTGTTAAGTGTATACAAATATTGGGAAACAATATATTAAACCATACTGTTGGGTCAAACCAAGCACTTATAAACTTTTACAGTTGCTCAGCATCAATAATGTTAAACAATTATGTTATCTAGCAAAATTACAAAATTGGCAAAAATACGCAGCTTGAAATACAGAAAATAGTGTCTAAATTGATATATTTATAACTTTATATATTTATATTTCTTATCTCTTATACTATTATTGTTTTTTATTATATACTGCTCCCTGTTTGTGATATTATTATGTTACAATGTAAATCTAATAAGCTGTAATTAACTTACACTTACGGAATAAAGGAATAAATAATGAGTGCATGATTTTAGTTGCAACAGTGCCGGATTAGATATGATGACAAATGCTATGGCGTTGGAACTCGGGCCACACCAGATTCGATTCAATAATGTAAATCCTACATATGTACCGACTGATATGACAAAAGAATTTTATGCTGACTTTGAAAGTTTTGCTAAAATATTCGAATTGCATCCACTCAAAAAGCTTGCTGAGCTAGGAGATATTATGTATGCTGTTTTGTTTTTATTGAGTGACAAATCCAGTATTATTACGTTTTTTGCCTGTTTATGACCGTTTTTTGATTGCTTGATAAGTTTTATGAATGCAAGATTTTAGTTTCAACAGAGGCTTTCCATTATGGAATCAACCTTTCCAAACATTTAAGAAAAATGAAAGACCTGTAGCAGATTATAGGAGAAATACATTTAACACAGCATAAATGTCTTTAATTTTTTCAAATACCAAATATGCTAAAATTGCAATAAAATGTGAAAACCAATAGTCATCGACTCTTTGTAGTACTTACTTAGTTTTTAAAAATTTCTAAAAATTTCAGCCGATGATAATCATCATGATAACAGCTAAATATGAGATGTAAAAACAGTGTTTACAGTCCATTTTTAGACTTCCCTCACTTTCTCCATTTCTGACGCCACTGGAGGTTTTAAGTTCTTTATATTAAAAATGCTTTGCAAACTACTTGTTTAACATACATTATTTCTACAGTTAAATGGGAACTCTTTATCCATTACTGACAGCGTTTCATGCATGCATTTCGGAAATATTTTAATCTGATTTTTTTACTTGAAAAGAACATCTTTTAAAACAGTTCTTCCTTGTTACAGAAGACATAACACAATAATTAAGTTCAATGTCACGATTACGTAACATAGAGTTAGGGTATAAATTCATGTATAATGCTAGTAAAAGCCTGTATTTAGGTTAAACGAAAAAAAAAATGCTTTAGATTCCTTTGAAAAGTATTCATTTTTAGCAAACTGTTTTAAATATTAAAGAAAAATACATGTTTAATTTTTCTGTTGCATTTGTGCTATTTCGGAAATCCATTCCCTATCAGTGACACTAGAGGCCTAAAAAGTTCACACATAAAAATTTAATAATCTACACATTTGAATATTAATGAATCCATAGTTCCAAAATTATATGCATCCAAATCCAGCTAGGGAATGCTTTGCATGAGGGAACGAACCTTGGTTTTCAATAAATTTATAATATTAAGACATCAGAAAATTTTAACAAAAGGTACATTTTAAATATCATACATACATAACTTCTATTGTAGGTTGTAGGTTGTAGATTGTCTATCAAGATGTTTTAAGCATCGAGGCCCGATTGTAATAAGTGACTAAGGAATTCAGACCTGCTTTCCATTATTTTTCATCTGTTCAGAATGGATCGTCTCGATAGAGGTGTCATAATCTTGATAAAAGCAAAGCACAATTCCATTAGACAGAATCCATGAATGATAACTCCGCAGCCGATATTTCAATTGTAAAACAAAATTTCAATAAGCGTTATCTCCCTTTGATTGTAATCCAAGAGCAAAAGTGCTTAAAATAATTAAGTAATGAACTTTTTTTCTAACACTTCAGAGTTGATACAAAAACTTCAGTGTTGTGCACTATGACAGGTTTAAAGTAAAATACAATATTAAAAAGGAACTTGCATACATGAGCTTAGAAAAGCTCCAACAAATCCTCTTGCCTGTAAAGATGAATGTTTCAAATGATCTTCTGTATAAGCAACTACACACTCTCTAGATTTAAAGTTCTTCAATGTCTACATTTTCCTACTTATGAGCTTTCTTCTATTTGATATTATATTTTTTAAACAAAAACTCTATAGATATTGTTGATAAAACAAGATTAAAATATATATAATGATCTTAACATGTTTTAGTATTTAAGTATCACAGGCTGTGGGCGAGACCTGTTTAGTTAATCTGAGTCCTATTCCTCTTTTTCTAAAACACAGATATCTATATTTATAAAACGTATTGGCAAATTTATAGTACTTGTACAAAAATACTCGTACGTTTCGAGTTGTTTGCTATTTAAATCTTCCTTACTTGTCTTCTTGTTCAAATTAGGGGTTCCAGAGAGCCTCTTATTGCTATTTAAGTCACTACCTTCCTGTTCGCACAATTGGATTTATCGGGCCCATATTTCATTGGTTTTTTATTCCGTGTTCTTGCTTAAAAGATGTTCTAACTGATAATGGCATTGTTTTGTTTTGTTCCTTCAAAGGAATCTGTACGAAAATTAGAAATAAAGAGAAAAACTACAAAAACATGGAAAACACACCAAAATAAATCTAAAAAGAATACGGATTGGCAACAAAGTCTAAAAAAAAAATCTACAGCAACAAAAGATGAACAACTTTTTCTGTGAATTGACATAACTTCTGTAGTGATAAATATGTGATTAATATATGTTACTCTCTTATTATAAGAGGCCTTGTGGTTGCTTGGTCCTATTTTCAACATTTGTTGTCGATTTTCAACTTGGTTAGCCATCCCACAGTGCATGTCGACATGTAGAACAATATTATATCTCAATTTATAACTTTTTACATTTAGTGTGCTTTTTTTGCATGAACGGAACACTGACTAGCCACAAATATATCCCCGTGGATACAAAAAAAAAATAAATAAATAAATAAAAAAAAATAATAAAAAAATTAAATAAATAAAAAAAAAATAAATAAAATAAAATAATTTTTTTAAAAAAATAAATAAAATAAATAAACTTTTAAAAGTCAAATAAAACACTATTAATGTCTGTTTCGTTTAAGTATATAAAATATATATGTAAACGTTTCAAAACGATTGGGCACAACTGAACAAGGGTGAAATTTTGACACTTTTTCTTTATTAAGTAATTAATATGAAATCTATCTCTTTGGAAGCTTTTAAAACAATTCAAACGCGTTGAAAAATGTGACATTGAAATTAATACATGTATTGTTTTTATTAAATTTTAACAAATGATTTTCATTCATTTTTTAACATTCTTTTATTTTTAATCGAACTTTAAAAATATTTTATGTTTCCGGAAATAAATACATTTATCATTTTTCTAATCTATAGTAATTTAAAGGCAAGTTAATTTGATAAAGTGCCCAACTTTTTAAAAAGAAAAATTTAACAGTAGTTACAATTCAAATAATGTTTAAAAGCAAATCCAATTTAAAATCGCCGAGTCATCAAATTTAACAGTACAGTCGAACTTAGATAACTCAACGCCAGGGATAATTTAAATTTACATTACTGACGGACTTATATTATCCGAACTTTATGTTTTGAATAACAATAATAATTCGAATATTACATTAAATTTTCAAATACAATGGATAAATTAAACATAGCATAACAGAACAGAAAGTTGTTTTCTTGAATACCATGAATAATTTGAAATTTACATTACATACCAGCTTTAGTTACTCGTATGTTACTTTGTCGAATGATAACACAATTCAAATGTTACATTATAGTCAAACTTAGATAACTCGAACGTTGCTTTCTCGAATTCGATGGACATTTCCAATGTATTTAGTTTGTTCAAAAGGTTTTAAAGTCAAATAAATATTTGGCTTCGAAATTCGAACTCATGGATAACTCGAGATTTAAATCAAATTGCCGTAGTAGATTAAATCGATCGTTTGCTCATAATTTACTCTCAATGAAACTTTATTCCAATTACAGATGGATACCCATTTGTCCTGACCAAGGTATTTTTCTATTTTCTTTAAATGATCTCTGTTTGCCCTTAATTAAAAAACCCAGTATATGAGATATTGTTATTTGTAACATAAATGACCAGCGATGGTGACCAATGGTATAAACAATCTGGTTCAACGTAAGGCTATAGATAGAGGTTGTCCGAACCTTGATGACCATTCGTATAAACCACTCTGGTGTAACGTTAGGCTATAGATGGAATCTGTCCGAACCGTGATTTATTGATAATTAGATTTGATATTTATAACCCTTGTGTCACATAAATTACGCGAGTAATTATTAATTTCTGATGAATAGAAATATCACAACTGTAAATAAATAAATAAATAAATAAATAAATAAATAAATAAATAAATAAATAAATAAACACTTCTTAAATGTATTTAATTTTTTTTTTACAAATGGTTATAAACATGATTATTAATATAATTAAAAGTTAAGAATAGTATTCTAATAATTAAGTATTTCAGAAAATGAAAAGAAATCCAATATAAAATTTTAAGCATGTTGCTACTTAACACAATGTTTGTACTCCTGTCACTACATTTAAACATTTTGATGAAGACCTATTGTTTAACTATTTTTGCGCTAGGGATTCAACTTTAACTATGAATGGTTAACTACCGAATACTATTTTGAAGGTTTAAGAGTTAACGATCAATAATTTTGTCCATGTTAAAACTGGAAGAATATCTGTTGTAAAATAATTGCTATGGCTAATACATAATAACAATAAGTAAAATTAATAATAATAATAATAATAATAATAATAATATGCGACACACAATTATATTACAATGAAATTACAAACAAGGTGTTTCTATTTACTGAGAATTTTTTGTAACTAAGTTTTAAGATTTTGTTTAAGGATTCATGTAAAGTCGTTTGTATGGAGTGGTGAGTTACGTCCAAGTCAGTATTACAAAAGTCTCTTAAGTTTTACAAATTGTTATCACACACAATAATTTTTGTAAACAAAATACTTGAACCTCAGCACTTGAAACAGTTTTGACATCATGTGCGTTGTACATATCAGTCAAAAGTAGGAAGTAATTGAACCACGGCACTTGACTGGCTTTTGTCATTAAATCCAGTATTTGTTAAGGAATAATTTTTAATCAGTTATATTTATTCTGGTATTTTTTTATTTTGTTTTTTTTTTAACCTTTTGGTTTTTCTTTTTATATGACCAATCTCGTTTTTTTTTATTCTACAATATCATTTACACAATTTTATCTCATGTTTTTCGTCGGTTCCTTTGATGTAGTATTTTTTCTTCAAAACTTCAAGACACTGAAGATTACTTGATGGTAAAGTCTCATTTTCACACCTGTTGTTGATGTTCTAGGTGTTCACAGTTCGATAATGTTACAACTAATGTATCTGTTTCAAGTAATTTTGGCCTGGGAAAAACTCTGGGTGGAGTTTACGAGAGAAACATAAAATTTCAATAATTAAAAAGAAGATTTTATGTTTTTAGTTAAAACAGTATTGCAACTGTTCTGAGACTGTCTGAAGAAAAAATTCGAAAGAGTAAAATTCAGTGTAACGTATACGTTCCATTTAAGATTATTTTCTTGTACAGTGTTTAACAATTTCTTACCAAACATACAAAGTCTATTGGGCGTGGAGAAGTGGTGGTGGTGGTGGTGGCGGTTGGATGAGGGTGGTGAACAGCATAAAAAAAGACCCACACCTCCGAAAGCATCAGCTACGATAAAACACTCGTAATAAAGTCATAAACAACTTATCATACCCGAGCTATATACAATAACTCTTAATTTAACTTGTCAAATTAGAAAAATAAAAATAATAAAAATAAATAAGTAAATAAATAAATAAATAAATAAATAAATAATAATAATAATAATAATAATAATAATAATAATAATAAATCTTTAAAAAAATTTTTTTTTGAAATAATTTGATATGGTTAATTTCTTCTTTTTTGTTAATGAATTATCGGGTGGTTTACCCCTTTTGTAAACATTTCCATATAAATAACATTTCACATTGATGATTGTAGTTTGTCAATTTTTCGCTGGAATTGTTCGCTTTCAACTTAAAATATATGCCAAGTGCTTAGTAATTAGCGATTCCTTCTGCATGACATAAACAATACACGGAAAGACCCCAAAACAATTATATACTAAAATAACGTATTTCCTTACACCCCTTTCCCGATATTAGATTGCAAACTGTCCTTATGGACCCGAGTACAAAATAAATCTTGCACTCATCTCGAAAGGAAACATATGAATGTTGCTACATACTAATTGTTTTTTGCAGTTTATTGAATGGGGTATATGATAAGATTAAAGGAGCTGTGTTACAAATTGAATACCCCTCTCAAGTTATGAAAAGTTGTCAAATTAAGTTGTTAAAAGTAATTTTGTTAGGACGAACTGTAAAATGACCTTATATGTGGTAGGCCAATCTAGCTGGCATTTAATTCTGGGCGGCGAAAAGAGAGTAAACAGAGAGGTTTTCTATAACACGCACCTGCGTGCTTACTTACAGGGAGGTATTAAAATTGATCTTGTTACAAAATTTAATAATAATCGTGTATTTTTTATTTCATTTTTAAAATTTTGTGAGAATTGTATAGAATAGTATACTAGTATTTGTTTATGTAAAAATCTAAAATATAATTTTTGCTCATAACAAAGACCACTTATTTTAAAATGATGACTGGGGCCTATAATTACACAACTAGATATTTACTACAGTGTTCGACCAAAGTCGTAGGTTTCATAATTCGTGGTCCAAATATTTATTGTCTTTTCTACTCGCGTCTTGTTTGACTTTGTTATCATGTGTATGTTTTGTGTTATGCCCTTAGTTATGCTGAATGTTGACAAGGAGATTTTTTCAATGATATTTTGTTTAGTTTTGTTAAAAGTGTTCGTCCAATAATTGGATACCATTATATTTACGAACTGAAATTGATGAACACGTTTTATTTACCAAATGCTTGATATCCGATGATTGCAATTACAAAATACAAACAATTTTGTCCGAATATATTGTGACACACATATCGACATATTATCATCATTAAAATTAATTTTTAATTTTTCAAGTTCATTTACCTATAATACGTTAACACATAAGCTCATGATTGAAGGTATAAATTGGACATCAAAGAAAAAATGTGCGTGACTTTTGATAGATATCTTTTATTTATTTCATTAAGTGAGTATTTTTGTTGTGGATATTACCCAAATCTAATGACGTAAATTGTCACCACACAGGCAATTAAAATCCAATTTGGTATTCATGGCTATCTAAGAAAAAATAACAAGATAGTTTTTATATGGTCAACTCGGGATTATGCTTTTGTCATTACAGAAATTATACTGAATCCCTACAATTTGAAGATCTTAGAGATTAAAAAACCGTCATCTACATCAACATCAAAAATTCATAATTTCCATCAGCAACTAATTTGTAGGCACAAAACCATATCCACAAATACGAAAATATATATCAAAAGAATGATTAATATTTTAGCTATTGTTCCCGATAACCCTTTTTATATATAATTTTATCCTATAAACTAATATAATTCAATTATCAATGGAAATAAAATCGAACGATTTTTGTAAACAAGTTATTTATGTTTTAACTTATATCCGGTTCTTATGAATATATATGAGTGTAAAAGTCATGCATTTTGTTAGAGGTAGGCTATTAAGAAATTAAAAATAAAAATATACATTAACATGATCATAATTTATGTGTGTGGAAAGTTATAAGGGCTTATTTATTTCTTTTTTAGACAAAACATTAACAATAAGAAAGGGGATAGGCGATAAAAATTCAGTTAGTATACGTATTTAATATGACTCAAAATATTATAAATATTAAAGTTATGCTTCTTTCATGAAAAAATTCATCCAAGTTTAAAACTTGGTATGTATAATGAAAAAAGACATATATATCAAAACTTACTTTAATAAAGTTGACTTTTTGAAGATATTCTGAAGCAGGATAATTTACAGTTATGTCCCTTTCATTGAATTTTCATCTTTCAAGTGAAAATCTTGAAACTAATCAGTCAACTTTAATTTAAAACTTTAATTTTATTTTCGAACATAAAATGTTTGTGGGCGTTTGTGTTTCAAATTTTACTGAAGCATAATGACTTTTTCTTGTCCGTTTCCATGGTTTTTTGTTTTTATTTTTGTTTATTATTATTTGTTGTTAAATTGTTCATTACTTAGCACATGTTTTCAACAACAAATAATTGTATTGTCTCTACAAAAAAGAGAACCAGTTTAACTTAGTCTTCACTTAGTCTTTAATTTTACCTATTCTACAAATTGGAGGGCGATGCTTATAGATGACAGAGTTCATTTCCATGTTTCATGGTAGAGATTGCCTTGATTGCCAAGTGTTACCGTGTGTGTGTGTGTGTGTGTGTGTGTGTGTGTGTGAGAGAGAGAGAGAGAGAGAGAGAGAGAGAGAGAGAGGGGGGGAATACATGTAACTGTCATTAAAAGTTATTTTCTAATGAAATATACATAACTCTCTCTCTCTCTCTCTCTCTCTCTCTCTCTCTCTCTCTCTCTCTCTCTCTCTCTGTTTGTTTGTGTTTGTTTTGCTAGAGCAAAACTATTTCATTGAACCTAACTTTATAATAATATGTACTTATCATAAATTAAAAATAGTAAAAGTGATATATATAATCCAGCTGTGTTGACAACTTTATGATAAAACTTTTATTAATATTATTTATAGACTTAATTATTGAAATGTAGTTAAGTAAAATGCGCTGTTTCTTGCAAAAGTTAAAATTAAAAATTTTTTATGATATGATTATTATCATTGTTTTACATATATATATATATATATATATATATATATATGACACACTTTCTTTTCAGCACCCTACCTTTTACGAATGTTTTTCTTGCATTATCTCAGGATCAATTCATGTGATTTTCTCTGCACCATCGTGATGACAACACGTAAAATTGTTACAAAAAAAAAAAAAAAAAGAAAAAAAAAAAAAATTCTGATGAATAATAACACACACACACACACACACACACACACACACACACACACACACACACACACCATATATATATATTGAGTTGTAAGATTGTTGTGAAAGTATCTAACAGGGGAAAAGAATCATATTATAAAATGAAGTTATGGAATTTGAAATGAATCACAATGCTGTATATGCTGAAATATAGCTATTTTATCAATTATTCTTATTTAAATGATAAAATGTTATGTCAAGAAAATCAGTATTTACCTTCATCCAAAGACGATCGCTACTTCAAAGTTTAATATTTATTCATATTGTTTTTTCTTTTTCTAAAGCTCTTTGGAGCGTTTTTTTTTTCGTTGTTTTTAATTTCAAGAAACGGTTTGCGCCTGAAACTATTTACATATTTTATAACAATTGAGACACCTCTCTTCCGTCAAGGGTAAAACGTCTTCGAGAACTGTATCATAAATGGTTTGATTTTGTTCTTTCAAATTACATAAGAGGACAATGAATAATGAATTGGTAAGATTTTTTTAAGGCTATGTTGGGAATAATTTGGCATGTCATACATTCAAAGATGGGATTTTCTAAGTAAAACATTTAAAAATTTTGTCATGTTAGAAAAGTAAGTACAATACTAATCATATAAGTATGACACACGTCAATGCATACCAACAGAACTTATTACTGTATTAAATTCAATATAATTGTAAAAAGATATTAGGTAACGTTGTACTTCGAAAACCCGAAACGTGTAGAATATTTCATAACAATTACCATTAATATTGCTTATCGGGTACTGAAAGCACAAAAGAAAACAAACACAAGTGTCAACCATTCTCTCTTAGTAGATAACCTGTTTCTGGATCGAGATTGACGTCATTTTTAGTCAACTAGATGAACGTCTCCAATTAAACCGCAGATGGCAATCAATTAAAGGTCGAGTTTTTTTTGTTTTTGTTTTTTTTTTTTTTGTTTTTTTTTTTTTTTTTATGATATCTAAAAATTTGTAATTGGGCAATTTGTAGGAGGTTTGGACCGAAATATCTACTAAATTAATGGTTTTTAATTCTTTGTTGTTTTTCCTTTTAATATATTCATTTTATCGTTTTATTACTTATAAAAGGAACTAGATCTTAGAAAAATGAGAGTCTTATTTACAATATAATGAAGTGACTTATAGCTTTTAAACACAGTATATGTGATTGATATCTTTGCACTCCCATACTTTTTTTTCATTTGCAATCTTAATTGAAACCAAAGAAAACAGGTAATAATAATAATAAAAAAAGAAAAATTATACATGCTTTGTTGAGAAATGTTTATATTTACGATCTTTATAAAATGTCAGGAGGATTGTCAAAGAACCATCATACTAAAACCTAATTTTTGTTCGTTTTAAGTTTTTGTTGACATATAACTGGCACTAAATATACTTTTGTTAAAAGTTAGAATTCATAAAATAGATGCGTTATGACATCTTACTTGACATTTAACGAGTTTATTTTGCATATTATTAGATAAATTTTCACCATGAGTGACAAAGTATCTGACCATGTCTTGGAGGTCAAAGTTCAACGTCCATTGTCACGTCCAATGCTTCATTATGATGTACTTCATACGAATGTGATGAATATTAGTAGTGTTATTGTACACGAGTTGACAAACACATGATGTTAACGCACTTCGTTAACCCTGTTTAATGGACAGAAAAATGTATTGTAATTTAGATGGATACCATCATAAAAAATCTCAAATAAGATGTAAAGGGTTAAAGGGCATCAAACAATTCTATTATCAAGTTGACTGGCCTTTACACAACGAATATATGAGAAAAAAATACAAGTTTTAAAGAGCAATTATGAATATTTGATGAAGATTAGTTTTATGTATATCTCTTTAACATGCTATTAATTCTGCTTGCTTAAACATGCTTAATGCGTTTGTATTTTGTAACGCTGTTATTTTGACCATTTTGGTCGTTTGCCTGGTAATTTTTTGCTCATGTTATTTTTGAATATAACTTCCAATAATAATATTATAATAATTATAATATGGATTTAATAACTGACCGGATAAACGCTCCCTAATAAGCAGGAGTTTATTAAAGTTGTATCGATGTAGCACGTTCTGCCTTTACAAAGAGTGCCATGTACTAGCACGCACCATGGATAAAGCATGTAAAACAACATATATCTGTCCTCAGTTGTTTTAGTAAACGCAATTCTTTCTATTTTTAGAGTATAAGAAAGAAACGCAGGTATAACAATAAAATAAAAATGATTTAATTCTCTGCAGTATTAATTTCAAGGGCAAGAATGTAAATAAATATAAAGGCCTTGTTTCATGTTTATATATATATATATATATATATATATATATATATATATATATATATATATATAATTGTTTAAAAATAATTTGATGCCATGAACTCACAAACAAATATATTTAAAATTCATCTCTGGATCAGCTTTTAAATGACATAACATAATATACAACCTAAGATATCATATGTAAGAGAAGAAACCATTCAGGTGCGAGGTTAGACAACAACTTACAAGTCTGTCCATACATATCATATACATGTAATCGTACAACAAAAACAGGTGTTACAAACTTGTTAAGTGTGTCACGGTTCACGGTAAGCTAACCAACAGTTTTAAAGGGACTTTTAAATGCATAAACTATTATCAGTGTTTATTTTCAATTTTTTAAATGAAGAAGATATACATGTAGATTTCGATATTGTCATAAGTATAATTAAAACTTGTTTTTGTCCCTAAGCTTATTCTTTCTCTGGCTACCATTTTCCGTTTCCGTTAAGCGTTGTTTACACCTAAATAAACCCACATTTTGTAAAAAAAAAAAAGTGCTAAATTGTATTCGCAATAGAACCCCTCACACCCTCATTTTGTAAAAAAGAAAACGACGTGCTACGTTGTGTTCGGAATAGAAACCGTCTAGACCCCCATTTTGTAAAAAGAAAACGAAGAAAACGATGTTCTACCTAGTGATCGGAATAGAAACCGCCTAGAACCTTATTTTATGAAAAGAAAACCATGTGCTATATAGTTTTCGGAATAGAAACCGTCTAGACCCTCATTTTGTAAAAAGAAAACAATGTGCTACATAGTTTTCGGAATTTCATATTCTCGTATCCTGTTTATCCTGATATTATCAGTGTTGTCCATCAATTAATGTCTTTATTAATGCATCTGTAAATGATGCTTAGGCTTTGTCCACTGAGCATATTGCAAACACTAACAAAGCTATTTATAAAGCATAAGCTATGCACATGAAACATGACAAACAGATCATTCTGTTTACAAGCATAAATCTATCATACAGAGTAAAATCAAAATTAACTACTTCTAAATATTTGCATTTCTACTTTTACGGAAGTATATTTTAGGTGTTTCATTATTTACTCCGTTCTTAGAGCAAGGTTTGCAAAAACAATGTAAGCGCCCTTTTTTCCCGTCTAATTATGAAAATGTTAATTAACTTCAATAACAAAATGTTCAAATCAAATCTGAATACCGAAATTATGGTGTTACATTTTGACCCCTTTGATATTTGACTTAGTTAATTACAACGTAAAGAAAAAAAAACAGATCTGAACAAGTAGTTCAATGAACTCTGACGCAGTTCTATTGTCCCTTTGTTTTTGTTTTGTTTATTGGGTTATAGTGGCACATCTATACTTTTTACGACCACTTCTTATCAACAAAGACAGTTTTATACCTTCTCAATAAGTAATATTTCTAGGTAAAGCTTATTTTAGTTATAGTTTTTTGTGTTATCGTTTTTGATGGGTTTTCTGCTTTTGCAGACATTGGTATTGATGCCTTTGAAAATTGTCAAAAAATGTCAAAGGCGAATTGAAGTTTCTGAGATGTTTGTGGTAATCTTGTTTTCAGTCCAAAATTTTTATTCAAGGTAGATTTAGTGATATACATAAAGGCCTCGACCTTTTTTTAAACCATTTTCTTTGTTTCATTCTAAAAAGATTAAAATAGAAACCGTGTGTTACATTACGTGCTTGTTGTTTTTTTAATTAACGATTTATAGTTAAATGGTACCAGGTTACAGCCAAAGTAACCAAAAACAAGTTCTTAAAATGAATAAGATACGAAACAAGACAAGGCGATATTCAGACCTCCAAATATAGAACTCCTGACAGGCAAAATGCTAATTTCAAAGGCATTTTACTTATCTGTACAAACAAAGTTATTGTGCTTAACATTTTTGGAAAACTGGTTTGACATACAGAGACATCGGCTCTAAACCAACAATGCTTCATATCATTAAATTCTGCCGTGAGAAAGTTTGTCAACACGAATTACTCTACTCCACGTGTTATTTTTAATATATAATTTGAATATGAAGTGAATTCATATCTTCACTTGAGAGAGAGAGAGAGAGAGAGAGAGAGAGAGAGAGAGAGAGAGAGAGAGAGAGAGAGCAATCGAAAAGAACCACAATCCATCAACTCGTATTAGTATCACAATATGTCCGCACTATGTCGGTAAACATTCCCTAAAAAATTATAATAAAAAAAAATATGTGATAAGAATATATATATGGTATTTTCGATCGTTTAAGGTGGGTCTAATATTAAATGCGAGACAGTAATTCGGAAAGAATCTAGCTTGCTTAATTTTACAGAAAAGATGATTGCGCTAAACGTTTTTATGCTTCGTGTATCAAAGAATACTTTAAAAGTTCGTCACAAAAAAGGAAAGCTTTTTTCATTTTAGGAGGATTTATGAAAAAATGATTATTATTATATTTTTAAAGTGTAAGTAATTTTTTTTTTGATAAAATATCTCTCTTCTTTATTCTTCTTCGTGGGAGTAAACCCTTCCAAAACATTAATGGGAATCAAATATCACACGAGTTTTTGTGAAAAAATATTGACTTTTTTCAGCCAAATATTCAAAGAGTGACAAAACAATATTAGCCAAGCGTATCGCCATTATCAACTTTTATCATCATTTTTATTAACTTAACACAAATTCAGATTAAAAATGAAATGGATAAACATTGACACTAAAATATTGCCTAAAATAAGATCATATGAGAATATTAAAATCCACAAGGGTTCATATAAAACATTTTAATAGGTTTTCTACCAGCAATAAAAGCTTAGATATGATGGTATCATAGAGGGGTTCCAAGAGAATATTTGACAAGAAGCTAAAGTTTTATTTTCTCAAATGTTTATAGAAAGATTTTTATCTTAAAATTTATATATTTATATACCTGTATAAAGAATTAGACGAAATATTCTTTTCTTCATTTAAAACGGATATGTTAATACGGCACCTTAAAAGCCGAAGTTAAAATTGGATATGCAAAAACAAGTTTTATCAAACGAATTCATTGGTAATTTATCAAATAGACATCAAAACAAATTTAAATGAGGAAAGGTTTGTTCTGTACAGTAGATCAGATCGATAACAGTAAAGGCTTTTCATTTGATTTTTCAGAATTCTTATTTTAACAATGAAAGTTCCGAACACCAATACTGTTAGATGTATAAAATGAAATCCGGTTCTTGTCTATGTATCCGGTTTGTAGTGTGTACACCACCTCAAATATAGGAAAATACTGAACATTTATATCTGATAATTCCCTTTTAGAATATTTTCGATTCATCAAACATTAAAAAGTATAAATTCTGTATCATTAGATTAAAAGTATAAAATGTATAGCTAGTGCGACATTTCTGGTCTGACAACATGGGACATCATCTTGTCAAGCCAAAGATTGTGTATTTCGTATTTAGAATACACAAATATATAATAAAACATGTTTTCTTCCTCCTTGTCCAAAAATATAAATAAATAAATAAATAAATAATAATGGAATAGAAATTCTGACGAAAGTACAAGATGGATTTTCAACATTTCTTGCGTGTTCTTTTGATCATATTGGACACCATCTTGTCACGCCGACGTTCGCGTATTTTGTTATCGAAATATATAAATATATGATTGAATTTATATTGTATATTTTCTTTTTGATTGTTTTTTTTTCCTCTAGAGATCATATTTTAATTCGTATATATATTACCATATCTTTGATGAATATCCGCAAATATGGTGTAGTTAAAAATTAACTAAAAATAATCAAGTTCAAATGTTCACCAAAAAATCTTAATGAATCAGAACTATCGCTCATAATGTTAGATTGGAGTTGTTCATTTAGTCAGTCACAATGAAATCTTCAATACAGCCTAATACATTCGATAATAAGACTTTCCAATGTGAAAAATCTCAAAATAAAAGAAAGCAATTTGATGCTGATAAACATGTACCTTTTACTTGACAATAGTCAATGAAACAAATAACAAACAACAAATGAGAACAAGACAGATTACATACTGGGACTCCGGACCTTATATGATCAGTGGATCTAACGACAAACTGTTTTCCAATGGTGTGACTTAAATATTATTGTGACAGAATCTAAAATAACCTCAAATATTGTACTTAAATAAAAAATATAAACTTTATACATATAGGTGTAAATTTGCTTTGACTCTTATAATTTAACACTTTTTATTACAAAATAGTCTGTCTTTGTTCTGAATTTATATTTTATAAAATGATTTTTATCTTGGATGATTATATGCTTATTAGTTTTTGACATTACAAAGCATTTTATTTGCTCTTCTTAGTTACAGATCTTCCTATGATAATTGACTTTACAATGCCTATCTATTGGCTGTGATGGCTTAATGGTGCTGTTGTATGGCGCTGGTTATTTCAGTTGTCAGATTTTACTGTAAGATTCTGTTACCAATTCTATTGTATATTCCAAACATACTAAAGTCAGAGAAACCAAACAATCGCAATAACAAACGACGTGACAACAAAACAATCTAAATAACAAACAAAACACGACAACAAAACAATCACAATAACAAACAAGAAACGACAACAAAACAATCACAATAACAAACAAGATACAACAACAAAACAATTACAATGACAAACAAGACACAACAACAAAACAATCACAATAACATACAAGACATGATAACAAAACAATCACAATAACAAACTAGGCACGGCAACAAAACCATCACAACAACAAACAAGACATGACAACAAAACAATCACCATAAGAAACAAGACATGACAACAAAACAATCACAATAACAAACAAGACACGACAACAAAACAATCACAATAACAAAAAATACATGACAACAAAACAATCACAACAACATACAAGACACGGCAACAAAACAATCATAATAAAAAACAAGACACGTTTACACAACAATCGCAATAATATACAAGAAACGGCAACAAAACCATCACAATAACAAACAAGATACAACAACAAAACAATTACAATGACAAACAAGACACAACAACAAAACAATCACAATAACATACAAGACATGATAACAAAACCATCACAATAACAAACTAGGCACGGCAACAAAACCATCACAACAACAAACAAGACATGACAACAAAACAATCACCATAAGAAACAAGACATGACAACAAAACAATCACATTAACAAACAATACACAGCAACAAATCAATCATAATAACAAACAAGACATGACAACAAAACAATCACAATTACATACAAGACATGACAACAAAACAATTACAATGACAAACAAGACACGACAACAAAACAATCACAATAACATACAAGACATGAAAACAAAACCATCACAATAACAAACTAGGCACGGCAACAAAACCATCACAAAAACAAACAAGACAAGGAAACTAAGCAATCACAATAACAAACAAGACACGGCAACAAAACAATCGCAATAACAAACAAGACGTGACAACAAACCAATCACAATAACAAACAAGACACGACAACAAAACAATCACAACAACAAACAAGACATGACAACAAAACAATTTTAATAACAAACAAGACATGACAACAATACAATCACCATAACAAACAAGACATGACAACAAAACAATCACATTAACAAACAATACACAGCAACAAAACAATCATAATAACAAACAAGACATGACAACAAAACAATCACAATTACATACAAGACATGTTGCTAAACGATCAAAATGACAAACAAGACACGACAACAAAACAATCACAATAACAATCAAGAGATGACAACTAAACAAACACAATAACAAACAAGACACGACAACAAACCAATCACAATAACAATTAAGACAAGGCAACAAAACAATCACAATAACAACAAACGGCAACAAAACAATCACAATAACAAACAAGACATGACAACAAAACAATCACAATAACAAAAAAGACACAACAAAAAAACCATCACAATAACGAACAAGACAGGTCAACAAAACAATCACAATAAAAACAAGACACGATAACAAAACTATCACAATAACATACAAGACAACACGGCAACAAATCAATCAGAAAAACAAAAAAGACGTAACAAGAAAACAATCACAATAACAAACAAGACACGGCAACAATACAATCATAATGAAAAACAAGACAAGTTTACTCAACAATCGCAATAATATACAAGAAACGGCAACAAAACCATCACCATAACAAACAAGATTCGGCATCATTATAATCATAATAACAAACAAGGCATGTTTACAAAACAATCTAATTAACAACAAGACATGACAGCAAAACAATCACAATAACAAACAAGACACGACAACAAAACAATCACAATTAAAAACAAGACACGACAACAAAACAATCACAATAACATACTAGACATGACAACAAAACCATCACAATAACAAACAAGACACGACAACAAAACCATCACAATAACAAACAAGCCATGGCAGCAAAAAAATCACAATAACAAACAAGACACAACAACAAAACAATCACTATTACATACAGGACATGGCAGGAAAACAATCGAAATAAAAAAAACAAGAAATGGCAACAAAACAATCACAATAACAAACAAAACATGACAAGAAAACACTCAAAATAACATAAAAGACATGGCAACAAATCAATCACAATAACAAACTAGGCACGGCAACAAAACTTCCACAATAACAAACAAGACATGGCAACAAAACAAACACAATAACAAACTAGGCACGGCAACAAAACTATCACAATAAGAAACAAGACGTGACAACAAAACAAACACAATATTAAACAAGACCAGGCACAAAAACAATCAAAATAACAAACAAGACACGACAACAAAACAATCACAATAACAAACAAGACACGACAACAAAACGATCACAATAACAAACAAGATAAGACAACAAAACAATCACAATAACAAACAAGACATGACAACAAAACAATCATAATAACAAACAAGACACGACAACAAAACAATCACAATAACAAACAAGATAAGACAACAAAACAATCACAATAACAAACAAGACATGACAACAAAACAATCATAATAACAAACAAGACACGACAACAAAACAATCACAATCACAAATAAGATACGACAACAAAACAATCACAATAACAAACAAGACCAGGCAACAAAACAATCAAAATAACAAACAAAACACGACAACAAAACAATCACAATAACATACAAGACATGACAACAAAACAATCACAATAACAAACAAGACAAGACAACAAAACCATCACAATAACAAACAAGACACGACAACAAAACGATCACAATAACAAACAAAATAAGACAACAAAACAGTCACAATAACAAACAAGACATGACAACAAAACAATCATAATAACAAACAAGACACGACAACAAAACAATCACAATCACAAATAAGATACGACAACAAAACAATCACAATAACAAACAAGACCAGGCAACAAAAAAATCAAAATAACAAACAAGACACGGCAACAAAACAATCACAATAACATACAAGACATGACAACAAAACAATCACAATAACAAACAAGACAAGACAACAAAACGATCACAATAACAAACAAGATAAGACAACAAAACAATCACAATAACAAACAACACATGACAACAAAACCATCACAAAACAAACAAGACATGACAACAAAACAATCACAATAACAAACAAGACCAGGCAACAAAACACACAAAATAACAAACAAGACACGACAACAAAACAATCATAATAACATACAAGAAACGAAAACAAAACAATCACAAAAAAGAGAGATTGCAACAATTGTAAAACCAAACAAACCATCGCAAACACAAGACAAAATATTCACAATAACAAACAAGAAACAAAATCATCGCAATAACAAGCAATACACGGCAAAAAAAAAGAAATGATAATAAAATCTAATTAAAAATTGGTTTTCTGAAGCTGATTCGGAGACAATCAAGAAATTTTAGTACATTCTAGTACTATGCAACGAAATTGAAAACTGATATAATTATCTAGCATTTAACAAAAAAAAACAGTCACGTCGATAATGCTAACGAGAAAATGTCATTTTTGAGTAATAAAAGCAAACAATGAATATTTAATCATGACATATATACTGAATGAATGTGTTTTCTCCATTATATTGAGTGTATGCATTTGAAACAAAACCGTTAAATATGATTTCAAACGTCATGTTGAAGAGTACAGTCTGAAGTGTTTTACGGTTGAAGAATTATTTTCCAATTCAAAGAGATAGGATAGTCAATCATAAAATAAGCACGCTTAATTAGCGAATCTGTGAAATAGTTTTATTTTTCCAGATTGTTATCGTGACGCTGTATCCCATGTTGCAATTGCGACACTGATTTATGGAGGAAGTAGCTGAATATAAACATTGTCGCCATATTAACCCAAAACATCTTATTGATCTAGAATCAATGTAGCGTACACGCTTTATTCTTGTGTCACCGCCATATTGAATTCTATTCTACCGTATCTTTATCATTTTGACAATAAAACACATGGTCATTAATCGGTTACAATTGGGATTTATTAACTATCTATGTTTTCTGAATCATTGTCTTGTTTAACTGATATTATTAAGAACTATCTTTAACTATGAAGCTATGAAAATGATTAATGTGAATTAATAATAAAACAGAAAATGGAGTAGGGGGATTCATCATTTAGCTGGCATAGATAGTGACGCAACTCGAGTGTTTTTTGTCCAAGTTTTATATTGTTGTAATGTTTTATGGTTATACATTACTTTCAATATTATTTGAACTATTTTCCCTGATAAGGGGGCCATAGTGATTTATTGTCATTTAAAATACTCACAAAAAACTACAAGATTGTCACAATTAGTTATCTCCGTTTGACTTCAAAGAAAAGAAACATTTCAGCAATTCGTCACTAATTTTAATCTCCGATTGCTTAATTTCAAAAGTAAAGAGATTATGTTAATGAGTTTTCTGCATTAATATTCTTTTCACATATTTGTTACAAATGTGATTCAGACCTATTCGTCTTAATTCGGAGATAGAATTTTAAGATCGCTATTTCGCTGTTTTATATTTCGCCGAATTGTGCCTTACTTCTATATTTAACAATCATGATATAAAATATAAATGAATTTATATTGTGCTGAGCGAAAACATGAGCCATCGACAAAACGCATAAATCACAATATAGAACAAACAACATATAATTTGCAATAGCCAGAATAACTACAAATAAAAAAATGAAATAAACATGTCACAACAAAACAAACGCGAAAACAACACTGCAAAATGCATTAAAACTCATTAAAGACAGAAATAAAACTGAAAATTAAAATTTAAAAATGATACAATTTAACATTTGAATTTGAAAACTTTTAATAATATTTGTATTCTTTATAATCAGCTAAAGTAATAAGCTAATTTTTAACAATTTTTTACTAATTGTAAAATAAGTTTAAAAGATAAAGAGAATGCATGTTAGTCAATAAGAATTCACTTTTGATGTTCTTCTTTTAGTTGTGTCAAATGTGAATCAACACACAAATACCAGTCCATGTCCAAACCACAATTTCAAAAAGCAAAATGAAAACTGTGATTACCGGCTAATTCAGTTACAAACGCGAATTTCCATCAAGAAGTTAAGGCCGGTGCTCCGGAAGGGTAAGCACCTCCTGTCTAGCTAGCTATATCGTTCACATGCAAAACAAATTTGAGAAAGAAAGGAACACCGAAATTTTACGAATCATTATAAAAATATTGTGACGAGCATCAATCTCGGAATAAATTTTCAAAACTGACCCATTTTAAGCCATGGTTTCATCTATTCAAAATCAATTTTAGTCACGCCAGTACACAGATAAAATTGCGAGACAACTTTTTGCTAACGGAGATATTTGTAAAAAAGCAAAATGGTCATTTTGGCAAACAAAACTCAACTGCTGTACTTAACATCTTTTTGACTGTAATCATGATTTAACTTCTTTAATACCAGCTTATTAACATGCACTTAGAAAAGTCAGTCTTACACGCCACAACAACAACAACAACAACAACAACAACAACAACAACAACAACAACAACAACAACAACAACAGCAACAACAACAACACCAACGACACCAACGACACCAAAGACAACCACGATGACGATGACAACCACAAAATCTTAAAAAGCGAGTAACACGGAAAACACAGTCTCCGGATCTGCTGGTTATATAATTTTACATTTTAGACAAACAACAACTTGTTTAATATTCCCCCATGGAGTTCTTACTATAACGATTGGTTCAAAATGAATAATAAACACCAAACACTTAACATCAGAATTTCACTGATATTTCCGCCACGAATGCATTAAAGTCACATTTATCTGAGATTATGATTTTATTTATATATGCAGTAACAAAAGAATTAGGAAGTGGAATTATTTATTTTGAAAGGTGTGTTTTTCCTTAACGCTTTGTATAAATACCCATACAATATTTATATCATTATTATTTAAACATTTTAATATGTAAACTGCAAGTAAAAAATCTGAATTTTTACCTTATAATCCTGAAGCTGAAGGTGTGACTTATTGATTGACAAGTAAAACGAAAGCAATGATTAGTGTTGTTGATTATTTGATCAATGCAATTGTCATGTGCTACTTTTTCATGCATTATTTCATAAAAATTTAAAAGTAGCACATGATACTATAAATAGCGGTTTTTTTCTCACAATTATAACATACAATACATGACAACCAACAAGGTAATACCTCATAACGTTTGAACAAACATTTTTCCATATTCGTCTTTTCTCAAAATAATTGACAAAAGTCCGGTAATAATGTGTCTATAGTATTCAACATTGACGTATAGTTAATTAATCACGTGGTACTTTTTGTGGGGATTTTTTTCTCTTTTGCTTTACATACTGTTAAGATACTTTTTTTTTAAAAAATATTCACTTCATAGGAATTTTTTAATTAATAACAATTATTGATTTTGTCACGCTATCAATCTTAAAGTTTGAGCTAAAACATAATTACGTTTTGAAGAAAGTTTTTTAAAAAATAACTTGAAACAGAAAAAAACTTGATTGTTTCAATTTGTATGGTACAGTTCGGAAGTCAAAATTTTGCTCATTTGATAAGACTAGAATGAGTAAGACTCATTTAATGTACTATTAATATCATTTCCGTTATTATGGTTAGATTTCAAATTTTTGTCATATTTCTGGTTCCATCTTACAGTTATATCTCTTTGATTCTTCGTCCAGTATGGACAACGAATAATTATATTGGTGGGCCTTATACAAAAATGAAATACAACTTTAAACACTCATAGAAAACAGGCATTTTTTCTGTGCTCCAGCCACATCTAACCGTATAAGAAATCATATATTTGTGTTGTGTGTTTTTTGTTTCTTTCGTTTTTCATATTAAAACTCCGATATTTTATTAGTTGTTTTCTGGTTACTGTTGGTAAGATCAACGTGTCTATGTAATTATCTTTCATGATACGGTACTACCTGTTATATACAACTACATTTTGGTACCCTTCAACAGTACTTGAACTAAACCACTAAATCATTATTTTATTATCAAACATAGAGACCTTCCAATGTCGGGATTATGATAATTAGTGCGTACCAATACATGTTTGTCTATTCTCTTTTCTCTGTCTGTTTATTCATTATCTTTCATTGTATTCTTGGTTGCGTTGGCTTTTGCCATTGCATGTCTTAGTTACAAATTCTTTATTTTTAATATACATGGAATTTTATTTTCTACTGATTTGTTAATAAATACATTGGGATAGCTGTTGGGGGATCTTTTAAACCTTAAAAAATTCTTATATTCAATTATTTAATTCAAAACTATTCATAATACCTGCAAACATTATGCGAATGAATTAATTCGGAAAAATTGAAATTAGAGGATTATGTTGGCTTTGCATAATATTTTCAATGAAGTTGAATTTATTACCAAGAAAAAATGTATTTTAATACAGAATAAGGAAAATATTCACATAGCGTACTTCTTGTCAAAAAGTTAATAATTAACTTGAGTAATACCGAGCTGGAATGTTAACGTCTAATGTTAAGGTAGTGTATATGCCAGTAAAGTCACATTTAAAAATCACGCTGACATAATACATACGTAGATATATGTACTTAATGCCCTTTTGGGTGGTCGAAAACGCCTTTTTTATTTAAACCACAAAAAATTTGTTATTAAAATTCAGTTTTACTATGTAAAAAGTGTTATTTTACAAAATTAAGGAAATAATCTCATATTATCTTAACAGAAGGAATAACAGGTAGCTTACTCATACATTATCCAGTCCATCAAAATACAAGGGCCAATTGATATCTTATGAGTCTAATATGTAAAGATTATTTTTGCGGACATTTTGTATTTTTTCAACATAATTCACTTCAGTGTCTAAACTCTTTTGCCAGAGATGTCTAAGAGCCTCAGTGCCACTTTTAAAGCAGTCCTTTTCTTGACCGTTCACATAGTTCTCTACTGCATCAATGACGCCATAATCTGACTGAAAATAGTTATCGGAAATTGCCGTTTCAATAGAAACAGAAAATAGATAAAAGTCTGATGGAACGAGTTCAGGCGAATACAGCAGTAAGAAATGCGATTCAAAATAATTTATAATGGGTTGTATATATCTAAATTTTCTATTTTGATTTGAAAAGATTTTTGCCAATAAGACAGTTGAAATTTTTAGATTTGATGGCATCTTAAATTGTAACTTAAAAGGACACTGAATATGAACGAACATGTTTCGTTTATCATTATTTTCATTATCATTAACGATACATGTGAATTTTGAAATTAACCTAATTATACTCTATAGACTCCTTTAGCGCCTACGTTGCAAAAAATACATGAAGTTTCTTGCTTTATATGTTACAGTATTTTGTAACCAGTGGTTCATGGATTTTTACAAAGCAATGAAGCAAAAACCATTACGTTTTTGTCATCAATTACACTGAAGAGCGTTTATTTTGTGTTCTATATATCTATAATACTTAGTAATACACCACAAATGTTTACTGCGTTTCAAAGAAGCTAGCTGAGGTGCTGTGTTTGAATAGGTCTGGTTAGAGTCGATGTTGTGTCCCTTGAAGAAGAAGAAGAAGAAGAAGAAGAAGAAGAAGAAGAAGAAGAAGAAGAAAAATAAGAAGAAGAAGATGATGATGATTATTATTATTATTATTATTATCATTATTATTATTATGACACAACAATATTTATAATGTCTTTTTGATTAAAACAAAATCTATAAACAAGAAAAAACCGAAGTAACTTAACTCAGTAGCTACATGCAAACTATTATGTAACGACAACCTAAAAGCTATATAAACATAAAAATAACAGCAAACTGGGAAAAAAAACCTCTCTACGTTTTTTTTTTTTTTTTTTGTAATTTTTTTGTAAAAAGCTAAATTTAGTTTGTAATTAAAACGTCATTTTACTTCAACAAGCTGCCTAAATAATGTGTAATCCATGTTATGAAACAATTGTCATGTTACCAACATATAATTGTCAAACCCTAAGACATTACAATGTTATAGTGTTATACGTTTTCGTTGTATTTGTTCCATTAAATGTATTGGGATATTTTGTAGTTAGTTAAAGAATAACCTACTCACAAACTGTTCATTTTACTATAGCTACGGATTTATTCGCGAGAACATAATGTTCGTGTTTTTTCGCTTTATGGCTAACAGTTCCACTTGTTGCGTGAAGAATTTTTAATATATCTTTTGGTTGAAAGTCAGACACAGCACTCGGGATTTAAAACCAATCTTCTCATGATTATTTTTGAAGTTAAAACAAAGTATTTGTATATGCAATTTCAACCATACTGATCTGAAAAGGAAATTCAAAGCAAAATTCATTATTAAAAAATGGCAAAAATATATCGTCAAAAAATTAATACACGTAAACCTATAGAATTTGAGACAATCTTTGTCAAGCTGTTCTATGTTCCATTCGCCTGACCAGTTTGTCAGTGATTATATATATATATATATATATATATATATATATATATATATATATATATATATTGAGCGCGACATAATATTTTCAAAGATGTCTGGTAAAATCAACGCATACAATTGCTTTTAACAAATTATGAAATAGAGATTTAAGCTTATAAATTGCAAAGTATATATTTGTAATTTTTACGAGATTTAAATTTTAACTTAAGATTTGTTAATATAACGCCTAGAGCTTTGAACAATCAGGTATCGGTAAATAATAAATAATTCATCTATTGTGTTGAATTCGAGAGGCAAGAAAAAAGGAAATTGAAAGAAAAAAGTGGAAAGGTAAAGGGAAGTTAAAAAATGTTTGAACGGTAGAGGGTGAATTAACAAATAAGAATTGCTTTATAATTACATGTACCTTATAAATTACATATTATACATAATTCTTTATTTTGCATTGTATCCCTGTTTTAAGAAGTACAATTAAGAAATGAACTAATATGCCCAAATCAGTCAGTCAAGATTCTTTCGCTTTTATAGAGGCAGCTAGTTTAGGGATGGTCGGGAAAACCTGAATGTCTGGAGAAAACCACCTAAGTAGACCGACACCCCGGTCAAGTATCGATGAGATCAGTTTTTTGAATTGGTGATGGTGAAAATGACCTGAAACGCGAAATACATTTTTCTGAGTTGAATTTGAACATAAGAAGTAAAAGGACCCTTGATAGGTAAACCGATGACCTTAGGGTCACCGAGGCTTCTATTGTCTTTGGTAGTTTGCATGGATTTACCGAAACATTCCCAGGTTTTACAAACTCTGCGCATGGTAAAACAACTATTTTAGAATATAAGTAATTTGTTTCTGCATATGGATTTAAACAACATTACTGCACATAATCTAAATATGCTGCCAATTGCTTTATTTCCAAAGTTATCAAAAATTTGACCTATTTTTTTCTTCTCTTTCTAGGAAACATGGATGAAACCAACAAACAATTTTTTTCGTCGAGCTACAAAAACTTTTTCAGAAAACACTACCAGAGAACTGTACGTTTTGTGTCATGACTGCCAGCAGTATCTCTCGAAATGACATTTCGTCATAAGCTGTTTGATATATATATATATATATATATATATATATATATATATATATATATATATATATATATATATATATATATATATATATATATATATATATATCTCACTTACTTGAGTCAAGTCGTAATGGGAAACTTATTTGCGCGTCCGCGATTCCCGCTGAATATTTTTGCGAAGTAATGCGTCAACAAGAACATCGGTTTAGTTTAAACAATATTTAATTAAAGTAAATATCATAACATTACATTGAAACAATATATATAATAAGAAAAATGATTCTGAAACAATGGACACACTTAGTCCATTCTAAATCCGTCTCCCATAATTTGAAAAATACATTTGTAGACCGACATATCACTTATATACAACAGTACACATATACACAAAAAAATAGCACTTGCATGTGTTACTTTACAATATATATTAACAATTGTAATTAAATTAGTAAGAAGAAATAAGATCAGGAAAACCTTTTTGTATCAATTATAAAATCTTGGACTTTTAAAAATATCCAAGTGTTTTCTTCATCAGATAAATTTGAATCACGAAATAATAGTAATTTTTAAGTAACAGTATGGTTGTTTAACAGAGCTAGAAGGACATTTCTTTGCGGGGTGTAATAAGGGCATTGAAAAAAAAAATAATGACTGGTGGGTCTCAACCATACCACAGGCGCAAGTTGGATTAGAAATAATTTTTTTTTTTGGAAATGATGGTGATTTAAAGCACTGCACTGCATTCTCAGTCGTGCATTAAAGAAACTTACTTTTACGATTGCCTTTTAAATAAAATTTAGGCACTTTTTGTATATTCTTATTTAAAAATGCTTTAAATCTGGATAAAGAGGTATTTCTTATGTTTTCTGGAATATCGTTCTCTAACAACTGAAGGTAAAAAGATTTTGGTTTTGCAGTGTATAGATAAAAAATTGTGTTGATGTCTAGTATTATAAGAATGTATTTCAAAATTGTGTGGTGGTATGATGTTTGACAGATAAGCTGGAGTAATATTGTGGCACATCTTGTAGAAAAGGATTAACTTATGTTTTTTTTCGTTTATCGCTTAGGGTTTCCCAAAAAGTTTCTTTAAAAAGTAGAGATGTACTAGTAAGTAAAGTAGCACCTGTAACTATCCGCGCTGCTTCTGTATTTATTTGCTCTAAAAGATTACTTTGTTGTTTAGTCATGTTGTCCCATAGAACATCACCATACTCGAGAAGAGGTCGCATAAGACTAAAATAAAGTTTTGTAAGGTGTTTCTGTCTAGCTTAAATTTTAGCTGGAGTAGTAGATAAAGGCGAGATCGAGATTTGTGTAATAAGGATTCGATATGAGCAGCCCAACTGCAATCATACGAGAATGTTACACCGACTTCTTTTAGCATAACATGATTCATAAAGAGAGGAGGATGATAAGATTGTAGTCTAGACTTCCTAGAAAAGGTCATACATTCAGTTTTGTCGGGATTAAAAGCGACTAACCATCTTTTAGACCAAGAATAAATTGCATCTAGATTTTGATTAAGTGTAATACTAGCTGAGGCTGGATCGTTCACAGTAATAAATAAAGATGTATGATCAGCAAAGAGTCTGATATTACAGTTAACAGTAGAAACAATATTATTGATAAATAAGAGAAATAGAGTAGGACCAAGAATGGAGCCTTGAGGAACACCTGCATTAACTTGTTTCCATTGAGAGGAAGATGTTTTTATTACCACCCTTTGTAGGCGATCATTTAGATAACTTCGAAAAAGAGAAAGCAAAGAACCACCTATACCAACGTTTTCTAATTTGTGTAACAAGCCTTTATGCCAAACTCTATCAAAGGCTTTACTTATGTCCAGAAACACTGCACGGACGTCTTTACCATAATCTAGAGCATGTAAGATTCCATTAGTGAGATAGGTAAGTTGATTAACAGTAGAATCGCCATGAATGAAGCCTGACTGGAAAGGAGTAAGAATCGAGTTTTGAACAATATAGTTGTTTACATATTTTAAGATGCATCTCTCAAACACCTTTCCAGTAACACTTATTAATGAAATGGGTCGGTAGTTAGTGACATCATCGGCACTTCCTTTCTTATGTACTGGGGAAACATTTGCAATCTTCAGCAGGACGGATATACAGAAATTTGCAATAGTCTATTGAATAATTTACATAAGGGTAGACTAATAATATCAGCAGCTTCTTTTAGTAATTTTGGATGTATAAGATCAGGGACCGACCGCTTTAGATGTGTTAAGTGTTGTAAGAACAACTTTAACATCACTATGGGATATGTCCAAAGGCGGATAATTAAGTTTGGATATAGTAGGAAGAGATGCGGAGCTGTCATCAATAGAAGACTGGGATGAGAAATAATTATTAAAATGTTAGAGACACTTCGGGATTCGTAAAGATCTGATTGTTCACAAGAAGGGATGGAGATATGACAGACTTTGAAGAACCAGTGAAGTGTTTACTAATTTTCCACCATTGTTTAGTATCGATGTTGTTGTCGCTTAATTCGTTCATAAGATTTTTGTAAAATAATCTCTTTGCTTTGTTTATATGATTTACGCATTTGTTACGTATTTTTCTAAATTGAGACCAATGATATGGATTGTCAGTGCTTTTTGCACGACGATGTTGGCGTTTACGTTAATGTATTAATTTTCTTATTAAGCTGTTCATCCAAGGAGGATCAGAGGCTCTGCTAACAACATATTTGTTAGGAATGGACAGGGAAGCAGTTTGAATAATTATTTCAGTAATGTCCGGACAAACTTGATCAATGTTTACAGAATTTAAAATATCATCCCAATCAACATCACTAAGTTTTTCTCTGTGTAAGTTATAATCACCTTTATCATACAACCAAATTTTTCTTCTAAAACATTCATTAATAGGTTTACCGTCGGCAGAATATACTTATATTGGACAGTGGTAACGCATATTAACATCCAAAAAACACTCACCAACCTCACATTTTGAAACAATAGAATCATCAAAAGAACATCAGTTTGGTGTAAACATTGTCATTGTAAAATCCCCGTTTCCTTTCTGTAGAAATATTCTATAGTAATCGAGGATAAGCATTGCGATTTTAATTTACGAGTAGACTCAAGTAACTGAAAACTACCAAAATTTCCAAATTTCTCTTGAGATTCTTTGAGGTTGGATTTCAATGTTAAAATGGTTAAATATCAAATATGTGAATTAAATTCAATAGGAAACAGAAATCCTTTTATTTTCATTCATACTTGTACCTTGTGGTCTTTTAATATTTATCATCAGTATATTTACATTTAAGAGTAATTTTTATGTTTGAACTTGGATGTAAACTGTACTACAAATATTCATTAATATTACCAAATCAATTTCGGTTTTGAACGAATAAACAGGCTGCAATTTCCATGTAGATTGAAGGTATTTTTTTCAGTGCATCGGACCTTGCATGTGTGGATTTGCCCTGATAAAGAACAAACTAATGATACACTAATCACATTAAAATCAGTATTTACAAACTCATTAACATTAAAATAAATGTGGCCCACAAAGGTTTATTGTTCATAAATTTAGAATACAAAATACACCTAAAAGCCACTTGGATGGGTAAGACTATACCCCCCATTACAATGCAAATCGTCAATTATATGTCTTTAATGGGGTCAGTCGATGTTCATTATGATAACAAACGAAAAATGACCTCTTTGCCATGGATAAAACAATTCTTAAATTTCAAATTCGGACATATTTAAACCTTTTGATGTCAGGTATGGTCATTTATAAACTGTCAAGCTACAGACACCGTATGCTCTTAAAATATGATTGAAAGATTTATCCTAATAAAATAACAATTATTGTCTTTTTAAAAAAATCTATATCTAGTTTGTTTGATGATGCTGTAGTATTAATATATTATAAGGAACGAGATGATGAAAACGTGCCTATAGAAACGTACTTAAACAGACTGTAGTCTGAAATATATCTGTTATACTTTTCAGCATGAATTTATTGCAATCCGTGTTAAAATTTGAAAAGCATCAAGACAAGAGCCCGGTTACTGATCTAAGACAAAGCACGTGCATGGGTGAGAATGTTTTATGGTCCATCTTGTACAAGCGCGAACTCAGATTGACTTAAACGTGCTAGGTAATAGTCGGTAATTCATAGACACGCATACCACTTCGCATTACAGTAAAATTATCCGGACACCAAGTGAACCTCAATCCTTTTAAAACAGCGTCAGTTAAAGAAGCTGCAGTATCTAAAATTTTAGTTTTTTGTATGACCCGGTCGTAGATCGAACTCCGCTTTCGAGGCAGAGGTCACTTGAAAAGGTGGACATCTCTAGCTAGTGTTGTGTGATTAGGTTCCTGTGGTACTGGGCATCTAAAACACCGGCTAATGTCATGTAATAATAATAATAATAATAATAATAATAATAATAATAATAATAAATAATCATATGGAAAAATGAAACAGAAACAATGTTAGAACAATAAAAATTCCACCTTGTAATATTGTTCGATGAGGCATTTTTCACAGCACTATAACTTTACATTAATATGCATAATAAGAGATAATATATTATGGAATTCCGGGTACTGAATTGATTAGAATAAAACTGATAATTATAGTATCATCCATATATCCCATGCTTTCTTTGAAAAGGTGTAAAAATGCAGAATACAGACAGCGGATAACTTCCATTAAATAATCACGTTCTTATGAAATAGGACCCGATCAACAGACAGCTGCAAAGACCATTTACTCATCTTAAAATGACCAATTTAATTCTACTCTGAACCCACTGTACAATTCTCTCTCTACCTTTTGACATGCCTCACGTTGAATTATTTTTGTTTGTTATCAAATTCCGGAAATAATTAAAGGTGTTTCAATTAAATTATACCTTGCCTTGACAGAAACCGTATCATTTTAAGAAACTTTAACAAGTTTAAGACATCGATGTCTTTCATTTGAAATATATACTGTCACTTGGGATTGAAATGATGGAAAACATAGTGCTCACCTTATTTAAATTTTTCCGAATTTTATCTGGGATATTTTATATGATACTGAAATGAAATGTTTTGTTTTGAGTCTTATAACTTATCTTATTCGGTATGAAATAAATAGAATTCTATTTCTAAAACTTTTTTTTTCTTAAACTCGTACAAAATAAATATGTGTGGATTTTAAACATAAAAAGTGTAAAATATATTTATATTATGGCAATTTTTTTATACATAAAGGTAAATGGTTTTTTCTTAATATACAATGTATATTTTTAAATAAACAAACAGAAAAAGTTAACTTGTGAATAAGAACTTGAGCCGAAAAATCTTTCAAATGATATAACAAGCACAACATTTAGTTTGCATACAATGTACAAATACTTAGCAGTTTTCAAAAACAAAGATGCCAATAACGATGCTTATATGTCTGAAAATCGGTAAAAAATCAATTTTTTCGGAATGTACATTTTAAAATCATTAGTTAACTTTAATCGATAACAGATTTATAATCAGTGTTTCTCTTTCGTTCGTGTTCTGTTGGTTCTAATTTGTCTTGTTCTTCATTGCTCTGTCTACTGTCAAATACGTATTCAACTTGTATACTTTATTCCAGTAGTGTTTACACCCATTTTTTAGCGTATTTTGTCCTTTCGGTGCCGACTTATTTTTATACATTTTTCAGATGTTTAGATTAATTCCGTTCTGTTATTTTAAAATTTCAAATGGAGACCCCTAACATTTCTGGTAACGTTCGTTAACAAACATATACCAACATTAAAAAGGATGACGCTTATTTGAAATTGAGAGGAAATATTAATTTCAACATTAACTCTTTGTGCAACATCTTTTTGGTTCCATATTTACGCTAACAATGCAGTCACTCGTTTTAGTATAACTTCTGCTGTTCTTCTTGGTCGGTCAGGGCCGTTTTTGTTGATGTTCATTGTAAGATAATATGAAGAAGCCTTGTCTTTTGTTTGTTACCTATTCTATCATCTAATACTATATACAATTGTATTTCTAATGTTCTTAAACACAATGTTGTCTATAGTACTCTTACAAATATACCTGTTATATTCAAAAATAATTAATTTTAGCCTTACTAATGTCGGTACACCAATTGACTTTGGGTTGTTTTACACCCTGGCAAAAATACTTGTACTTATACCGAGGCGATAAGTTCTCGAATAGTGGAGAAAACCAAAGTGTCCAGAGAAAACCAAAGTGTCCAGAGAAAACCAAAGTGTCCAGAGAAAACCAAAGTGTACAGAGAAAACCAAAGTGTCCAGAGAAAACCAAAGTGTCCAGAGAAAACCAAAGTGTCCAGAGAAAACCAAAGTGCCTAGAGAAAACCAAAGTGTCCAGAGGAAAACCAAAGTGCCCAGAGAAAACCAAAGTGCCTAGAGAAAACCAAAGTGTCCAGAGAAAACCAAAGCGTCCAGAGAAAACCAAAGTGCCCAGAGAAAACCAAAGTGTCCAGAGAAAACCAAAGTGTCCAGAGAAAACCAAAGTGTCCAGAGAAAACCAAAGTGCCGAGAGAAAACCAAAGTGTCCAGAGAAAACCAAAGTGTCCAGAGAAAACCAAAGTGCCTAGAGAAAACCAAAGTGTCCAGAGAAAACCAAAGTGCCTAGAGAAAACCAAAGTGCCCAGAGAAAACCAAAGTGCCCAGAGAAAACCAAAGTGTCCAGAGAAAACCAAAGTGTCCAGAGAAAACCAAAGTGCCTAGAGAAAACCAAAGTGCCCAGAGAAAACCAAAGTGCCCAGAGAAAACCAAAGTGTCCAGAGAAAACCAAAGTGTCCAGAGAAAACCAAAGTGTCCAGAGAAAACCAAAGTGCCCAGAGAAAACCAAAGTGTTCAAAGAAAACCAAAGTGTCCAGAGAAAACCAAAGTGCCTAGAGAAAACCAAAGTGCCTAGAGAAAACCAAAGTGTCCAGAGAAACCAAATTGTCCAGAGAAAACCAAAGTGCCTAGAGAAAACCAAAGTGCCTAGAGAAAACCAAAGTGCCTAGAGAAAACCAAAGTGTCCAGAGAAAACCAAAGTGTCTAGAGAAAACCAAAGTTTCCAGAGAAAACCAAAGTGTCCAGAGAAAACCAAAGTGTCCAGAGAAAACCAAAGTTTCCAGAGAAAACCAAAGTGCCCAGAGAAAACCAAAGTGTACAGAGAAAACCAAAGTGTCCAGGGAAAACCGAGAAAACTAAAGTGTCCAGAGAAAACCAAAGTGTACAGAGAAAACCAAAGTGTCCAGAGAAAACCAAAGTGTACAGAGAAAACCAAAGTGTCCAGAGAAAACCAAAGTGTACAGAGAAAACCAAAGTGTACAGAGAAAACCAAAGTGTCCAGAGAAAACCAAAGCGTACAGAGAAAACCAAAGTGTCCAGAGAAAACCAAAGTGTCCAGAGAAAACCAAAGTGTACAGAGAAAACCAAAGTGTCCAGGGAAAACCAAAGTGTCCAGAGAAAACCAAAGTGTACAGAGAAAACCAAAGTGTCCAGAGAAAACCAAAGTGTACAGAGAAAACCAAAGTGTCCAGAGAAAACCAAAGTGTCCAGAGAAAACCGAGAAAACCAAAGTGTCCAGAGAAAACCAAAGTGTACAGAGGAAAACCAAAGTGTCCAGAGAAAACCAAAGTGTCCAGAGAAAACCCAAAGTGTACAGAGAAACCAAAGTGTCCAGAGAAACCGAGAAAACCAAAGTGTCCAGAGAAAACCAAAGTGTACAGAGAAAACCCAAAGTGTACAGAGAAAACTTAAAGTGTCCAGAGAAAACCAAAAGTGTACAGAGAAAACCAAAGTGTCCAGAGAAAACCGAGAAAACCAAAGTGTCCAGAGAAAACCAAAGTGTACAGAGAAAACCAAAGTGTCCAGAGAAAACCAAAGTGTCCAGAGAAAACCAAAGTGTCCAGAGAAAACCAAAGTGTACAGAGAAAACCAAAGTGTCCAGAGAAAACCAAAGAGCCCAGAGAAAACCAAATTGTACAGAGGAAAACCAAAGTGTCCAGAGAAAACCGAGAAAACCAAAGTGTCCAGAGAAAACCAAAGTGTACAGAGAAAACCAAAGTGTCCAGAGAAAACCAAAGTGTACAGAAAAAACCAAAGTGTCCAGAGAAAAACGAGAAAACCAAAGTGTACAGAGAAAACCAAAGTGTACAGAGAAAACCAAAGTGTCCAGAGAAAACCAAAGTGTCCAGAGAAAACCAAAGTGTACAGAGAAAACCAAAGTGTACAGAGAAAACCAAAGTGTCCAGAGAAAACCAAAGTGTCCAGAGAAAACCAAAGTGTCCAGAGAAAACCAAAGTGTACAGAGAAAACCAAAGTGACCAGAGAAAACCAAATTGTCCAGAGAAAACCAAAGTGTCCAGAGAAAACCAAAGTGTCCAGAGAAAACCAGTGTTCAAAGAAAACCAAAGTGCCCAGAGAAAACCAAATTGTCCAGAGAAAACCAGTGTTCAAAGAAAACCAAAGTGCCTAGAGAAACCAAAGTGTCCAGAGAAAACCAGTGTTCAAAGAAAACCAAAGTGTCCCAGAGAAAACCAAAGTGTCCAGAGAAAACCAAAGTGCCCAGAGAAAACCAAAGTGTCCAGAGAAAACCAAAGTGTCCAGAGAAAACCAGTGTTCAAAGAAAACCAAAGTGTCCAGAGAAAACCAAAGTGTCCAGAGGAAAACCAAAGTGTCCAGAGAAAACCAGTGTTCAAAGAAAACCAAAGTGCCTAGAGAAAACCAAAGTGTCCAGAGAAAACCAAAGTGTCCAGAGAAAACCAAAGTGTCCAGAGAAAACCAAAGTGTACAGAGAAAACCAAAGAAAGCCAAAGTGTCCAGAGAAAACCAAAGTGTCCAGAGAAACCAAGTGTCCAGGAAAACAAGTGTCCAGAGAAACCAAAGTGTCCAGAGAAAACCAAAGTGTCCAGAGAAAACCAAAGTGTCCAGAGAAAACCAAAGTGTCCAGAGAAAACCAAAGTGTCCAGAGAAAACCAAAGTGCCTAGAGAAAACCAAAGTGTCCAGAGAAAACCAAAGTGCCCAGAGAAAACCAAAGTGCCCAGAGAAAACCAAAGTGTCCAGAGAAAACCATCGACTTTTGGCATTAAAAAGGATGAAGCTTATTTGAAATTAAAGGGTTATATTAATTTCAACATTAACTTTTTGTGTCATCACACATTGCAAAGACATCTTTTTTCTCACATCGACTTTTGGCAGCAAACTGGCAGTTTTTTCTCGCACTAGAATTTGCCAGATTCAGACCTTAGCTGCGAGAGGTGCTGACATCTGAAGAAGTGCATGCTTTAAAACCATTTGGCTGTCTACACAACTGTTTTTTTTTTTAATGTTAAAGCTTTAAATTCTGATACTATCTTAGCTTTCTTTTTTTCGTATCGTAAGCTTTAGTGGGATGTGTGATTTACAATTATAACAAGTTATAATTTAATTTTAGAACTAGTGTTATTCTTACTCTGTTATTACGGACAACATACAGGTCATACCATACCCTATCCTCTTCCAAAGAAACCCTCAAAACGAACCTATCGACCTCATTTTGGAAGTACATTAAACTTGATAGAAAACCATTAAGGTAGTAACTTAATTCTCATTATAAGGCACACCTGTTTCAGGTATACCGATGTCATTTTTTCTCACACACGCAATACTTAAAAAAAAACCATAATAAGGCATCTCATATTAGACTTGTTTGAATATTCATGAATTGTATATGGAGGTTTGTGTATATAAATGACAACTTATTACACTTAAAGTGCCAGGAATTTTAAAACGTTATTATTTTATGTGTAATAAAAAGTGCAATGAATCAAGAATGAAAAATATTCCTACTGACCAGAGATGGACGTGTATTAATGGTTCATCTTTAAGCTGGCAGTAAACACGATACTTCAAGAACCTAAACGACAACTGTGACAAAATGAAGAATTGTCTCCGAAACAAACATTCGTCAATCTTACGAATTTATTATGTGGTCTTAGTTGAAATGTGTTAGGATGATTAATTAAACAAATTTATTTTCCTCTCACTGACCTCATAAACAAAATTTTTACTTTCTAAATAAATGTATACAAATTATAACCTTTACTAGGTCTAGAGACTAGTAAACTAAAATTTCGGCTCTAAACATTCACTGCTATACCCTACAATAACAAATAATTATCCCTTGATTTAACTGGGTCGCTTTGGTGATGTCATATAAGCTTTTAAAAAGCATTACCGTTCCTGATTGAATCCCATTAGATGTACGATTGATTGGTTTAATGGTTTTTCGTCCCCGTCAAGAACAGGCCCCGGTTTCACAATCATTCCTTATTTAAGATTTTCCTTAATTTAAATTTGGCATATTTTGGCAATCTCTTTTTAAATTACAAATAAACATTTGTGATAAAACTATATACAGATGTTATAAGCTTAAAGTCATCTACAAAATGGCACCTTAAATTTCTGAATATCTAAAGAATTTACCAAATTATTCAGATTTCAAATTTACCAGATTTAAGTTAAGGAAAATCTTAGTTAAGGAATGATTGTGAAACCAGGGCCAGTTCACTTATATCGAGACGTCACTAGCTATAGGTGAAGTAACAGAATTTTTTACCTTTTCAGTGCGCTAAGGGCAAAGTGCATGGAGGGTTCTTTAGTGTGTCAAACCTGCCGTGACACAGGGCATCGGTTTTTAAGGTCTCCTCCAAAAGATTCCATGACTTTCGTGCTTGGCGAAAGAGCAGTCACTACCTATTCTCAAGTTTTTTTCAGACCCGGCCAGGGTTCGAATCCCGACCTCCCACATACGAAGCGAGCACTTTACCAACTGAGTTACCATAGTGGTACATTAGATGTACGAGATATAGTGAATTAGATTTTTTAAAGAAATACCCAAGTACCGAATTTGAATTAAATAATTCATATTGAAGTTTCAGTTGAATGTTAAGTAACAATTACTTTGAATTCTTGAAATATTTATTTTGTCACAAGTGTTTAATTAAACGAAATTGTGTAAATCACTTTTAACTTCCCTTGACCATAATTAAATTGTCGGAAACGTTTTCTAGTCGATAGTAAATGCGCTGGCTTCAAACCATAAGTTTCTCTCGAGTCTGCCATGGTGCTTCAGCAAAAAAAAAAAAAAAAAAATAATAATAATAATATATTTATAATAAAATAAAAAAATAAAAATAAAAATAAATAAATAAAATTAAATAATAAATAAATGAAATAAAATAAAATAAAATAAAAAAATAAATAAAATAAAATAAAATAAAATAAAATAAAATAAAATAAATAAATAAATAAAATTTATATAAAAATAATAAAAAAATAAATAAATAAAAAAGTAAAAAATGCATGGGATGGGAAACAAGACACAAGATATACAAATGTTGAGACAAGTTGTTTTACAACGGTTTCAACTTTGACCAGTTATTATCATGACAAAATGTTATCCTTTGTGGTTAAGTACTTTCTAGCGGTCGGTAGGGCCAAGTGAGTTGGCAGATCCCTCGACTATAGGGTTGGAGGTTCTGGGTTTGTTGTCATATCCAACCCTGCAATTCCTCTCCATCCTATTGCCGTTCCATGGCCGATTTTGTCCTCGGAAATGTGGAACTGTGGTCTAATAACGCCCATTAGAGGGAATTCAAGAGAGTTACCACTTGTAGGAATGTTGGAAACTCGAGAATGACGGGAGAAATGCATTGGGGAACTCCTAAAGTGTGTGTGTGTGTGTGTGTGTGGGGGGGGGGTGGTCCTAAAAACGCGTTTATGGATTACAGTGCCTCTCACTGCCTAGGTCCAAATCCCGTTGAGTAGATCCTACTGTAAGAAAGTTTGTCAATGTTATGTCAATGTGGTCAAGTTGAAAGCACTGATCATTTTTAATTACGATGTCGCCTTTTTTCCGATCTGCGACAAGCTACAATTCATAGTTTACAATTTAACTTAAATACAAATTTACTCCTATATGGAGATAACACATTATCATTCGAACAAAACTGTCAAATATTCAGCCAGGTTCAAACATTTCTGTTAAGAAGTAAGCGTTTTAGCACTCAGCTTTAATATATTGCATTGTTTTTTGTTTATTTTCTTTCTACATTATTGTTGCTGTAATATAAAAAATTGATGGCCGATGCGGAGACACTTGTACATCGCTTGTAGGTAGGGAGCGACCCGATCACTTGTAGTTGTTCAAGTGTCTTCGACTCTTGTCAGTTTGTGTGTGATGATGGAAAAAAAATTATTCTGTAGTACTTATATGCCATTACATTTTGTTATTTAGTTTTCTTATTCTGTCTGTTTGCATCTTAATCTTACTTTTTTTTCTGATCTATTTATCTTAAACTACGTCTTCTATTCTCTATTGTATTTAAGTTGATCATCGACCATATTTATTAATATCAGTAATTAATGAAGCAGGAGACTGGTTAATATAAGAGATTATCTCTTGTTCCAGAATGCCTAATTATATACATATATATAAATCTAATCTTGTATTGTACATTTAGAACAATAAATATGTTTAAACTAAAGTTTGTCACCAAAGATCGGTGGTTTATTCCGGACACTCCGGGTTCCTCCACCATCCCAGAACTAACCGTCTGTATAAAAGTAAAAGAATCTTGACTGTGGAGTAAAACACCGATAACACCAATCTGCTCAAATCCAATCGTATGCGGAAGTATCCGGTTCGATCCCCGATCAGATCCTGCAGTTTTCTCCGTCCTGTTAAACTACCGACCTACCTTTTTAGTGATTTAAATTAAAAAACTATTAATGTACTCGTATGTCAATTATTCTGTAAGCTGTGCGATGTTTATTAAACTTCATAAAAATTTCAAATTAGCACATGACACCTGTATCTCATTAAAAAAAACGTGTCGATTCTGGTATCAACTTGAGCATCGAGATCTAATTCCGTAGTGTGTTACTGATATCATTGATAGAAAGGAAGAATAACGTAACAGATGTTTTCAGGGTTTATAAATCTTATTTAGATTAATAAGTAATCAATCACTTTAGCAAGTTTTAATTTTTTATTAATTTGCTCGTTTTGCATTTTAATGATTTGTTACATAATTAGTCTGTTACAATATTTGTTAGAAGCTGAAGTACTAAGCAGGTCGAGTTTCTGGTCGAATTTCACGTATTATATTCCGCTAAAGACCGGGGGTTGTGGTGGTTACAAGAACGTCGACTAATAAATTGCAGAAGGACATACGCTATAATTATAATATATATTTCCTATTTACCTCAATGCACTTAGCCTACTTTTAGACTGTCTATGCCTCAAGATTTGATTGGCAATCAAGACATGACTGTGACATCCTTAAGTTCATCATCATCGTCATCATCAACATCATCACCACTACTACTACCACCACCACCATCATTATCATCATCATCATCATCAACATCATCACCATCATCGTCATAAAAAATCTGGTTTCTTACAAATAGGATTAAAATTTCTAGGTAGGTAATAATCACTCGAAGATCACATTTTCAATGCAGGGATGGTGATAAAATTGTTCGAACGTTCATTCGGCAAAAGCACCTGTCGGACAAGACGTCAATCCGTAGGCCCGTGTACCTGGCAGCCTAATAGCGCGGTGTTAAAATACTCTATAATCACAGTAGGTTGAGCAGACGTTGATTCCCTCAACCCTTTTCCACTTTCTTTTTGAAACATCAGCATTTCGGCTCAGTTTTTAATCCCATCCCCTCACTGTTTATTCAAGATTTAAAATAGAATCCACTAGAATCGCCCTGGCTAAAGTCACTTTACTTTATCCACGCATACCATCCAACAACAGTCTCAACGCTAGGGACCACGTTAGCTCCTTTTGTGCTCCATTTTGGTTTTTTCATGGAGCTTCTTTCTTGGACGTCTTTTGCCCTCAACCATACTTTGCCACATCCAATTTCGTTCTCAATAGGCGAAGCAACGGGTTTTTTTTTACAGTAGCATTAAGGCCACGTATAGACTCCAATAAATCTCCCTTACATTCCAAATAACTTGCGAAGTCCCTAACGTCGTGAAATGATGAAATCAAACTTTTTAAACCATCTCTCCCCATCTACAATATCAACTCCGAACTGGCTGCTTCGTTATTTTTGCATAGAAAGCCTAAATCAAAGACAGTCCGACAGATTTATAAATGGTAACACAATCTCCTTAGGATGTAATTTACAGTGATCAGAACTTAGCCAGTTGGTGGTTATTTTTCATTTTATATGGTGAGCCAGTGTGCCAACATACGTAAACAATTTCTTGATTCCAGTCCATTAATGGCATGCAAGAATCTCTCAACTTGACTGGTTTATAGAACTTATCCTGCATTTTGAGATTACTGGTGACAGATCTTGTGGATGGCTTTGCTTTCTAAAGATATGCGCAAACACTTCCACTGGTATCACGCTTCATTACTATGGATTAATCTTAGTCTTTCAGTTCGAGGGTCTTCACTTGTGATAATTCCCTTTGTTGTGGCATCAGCTGCAGATCTGATCATAGGTCATCACCCAAGTTTAAACTTTATCCATATGTTTTTCAACTATGTGTAGACAAGACTGCTAATACCGTGTCTCTATTAGTAGCCGTTAATTTGTCAACTCTCTCTCTCTTCTCTCTCTCTCTCTCTCTCTCTCTCTCTCTCTCTCTCTCACAACACACACACACACACTTGCTTGGTGGTAAGCTACGTTAAGTGTCTTCGAGAATATATAGAGAGAAGTGAACTTAATATGTCGAAAGCAGTTGCAGTAACGTTAAGAAATTTTGTGTTACGCTTGGCTGATTACGCTTGTCAATAAACTTGACGTAATAGGGGGCATGAGTAAAAATTCTGCTGCAGCCTTGAACCCAAGTTTTGACGTGTAATTAAAATCGTATTAGCTGAAAAAAACTTTATTCGTTGTCTTTTTCAACTAGTATTTTGAAACTCAGTGGTTTCTCAGCCACTCTAATATCTTCAAAAATGTATTAAAAGTAAAAGCGAAGGGGGTTTTAAAAGTAGGTCTTAACATTGACCTTTGACCTCATTTTGAAGGGTAAATCGATTAAAAGGTAAAAACTCAAGACCAATGTCATCCTCTAAAACTGATAAGCTACAGCAAATTAAAAAAATTTTGCGAAGTTTTCGAAATTTAACGCAAAAAAAATATTATTTATTAACTATTAATTTTCAACCAAATTTATGCCATTAACGTATAGACTTAAAGCTGCATTAAGTTTTTTCAATTTTCTGATTTTTTTTTTTATTTTCTAAAAATATATTTTTTTTAAAAAATAGATATCTTCTAACCACGATCCGTGACATTCATTTTCTAAAATTTCATATCTTTTAGCTGTAAATAAACGGAATCCTCTGACCGGTTGGTCAGTGTTTTACGATGGTAATTATGAGCTTGGAGCATGCGCACGGATGTACGGAAAACCCTAGAATCGAAGGTGAAACATGACAGATTGCATTATTGTCCTTCATTAATATCTAGATGTATTTGAAATGGTGTTATGTATCCCTTACTAAGTCACAAATGACAAATTCAACGAAGTTCTGTGTTTAATTTATCGTATTTCACCGTTTTGAAAGTTGTGTTTAAATGACCCGGGTTTTGATGACGTAACCATGTTCTAATATTGGATCCCAAATGCTGCATCTCGCTGGGTAAATACTGTAATTTCTGTATTTATTTGAGCTTTTATCGTGAACCAAATGTAACATTGTTGATTAGGAACATCATTAATTAGATTAGCACCGTTTTAATTTTTTCTTTGGAAAACTTAATGCAGCTTTAAAATTCTAGAGAATCCATATATCACCTCAGAAGTTGACTACAAGCCAGGTTAATAAAAAAATGAAATGAAATGAAATGAAATGAAATAAAATAAAATATAAATAAATAAATAAATAAATCATCCAACCCAATCCAAAAAAAAAAAAAAAAAAAAAAAAAAATCTGCACAATATATACATAGGCAAAGTTATTCTGAAACAATATATGTAGTTGAATTCGTAGTGCCCACGTTCCCCACCCGCCATCCAACGTTTAAATCAGACATCCAGTCCCATCGTTTTCGGTATATTTACGTTAACCCCAACGCCACCCCACCCCCCCCCCCCCCACACACACATACCGATGCAATTTATATGCACCAGAACGTAGGATTTCCTGACCAAAAAATATATTAATCAATTAATTAATTTAAAAAAATAAAAATAAAAATAAAATAAAATAAAATAAAATAAAATAAAATAAAATAAAATAAAATAAAATAAAATAAAATAGATAAATAAATAAAATGAAATAAATAATAACAACACTAGCTTCGTGTACATTCAAAATGATTTTGCAATCAAGTTGCTACCTGGAATTTAGACCAAACTTATTATCTACTACAACGACCCCCTCCCCCCGCTTTTTCTACCCTGATATAAAAAAGTAATAAAAGGTGTATTAAAATGCAAATTTTTACCTGTAAAGTCAATAACATACTAAAGTAGAAAAGAGAATAAAAGAAAAATGTTAATAAAAATCATCGATTAAATAAATAGATATATAAATAAAAGAATGCATAAAAATAACAACAAAAACATGAGATTTTTATTCATTTACATAAATAAAGATTTATTTCTTTTCAGTTTAAGTCAAATTATGTGAAGCTACAAGTTAATTATACCCGTTTTACCATTTGACAGGGATATTATTATAATAGAACCCGTCGTTCGACCTTGGGCTATTTCAGCAGGTATATACAAAATAACAACGCCATACCCGGATAGTTTGTGACAATAACGACAACCACTGTGTAGATTGTCGCTCTAGTTCTTAATCCACCCCGATTACGGTCGCAGATCAGTGAAGACCCACCAAACTTCACCTTAGAGGCCCGTCCGTCATCGATGACTGATTGATACGCATCACTTCGAAGGTTTGTAAACTAAACTCAGACATTTTTTTTTCGATATCGACCTTAGAACAGTTAATCGTTCACTGCATAAATTTTCTCACTGAAGTGTAGAGCTTTATATATTTTGACATGGCGGAGTATATAGGATTATTGACAAGGGTACTCGGCCATTTTCACATAATTCATTAACTAGATCTGGGTCGGCTTGTTTGTAATTAAGGCTACCGGACTGTGACTGACCAGAACATTTGGTGCTTTCACACCGACATCGAGATTAATTAACACCTGTGTGTTATAATTAGTATTGTATTAATAACACTGCCGTAATCAGTAAAATTGGTTAATCGGTCATTTTGTTTTGTTTTTAACGTTTTAATTAATTCGTTTTAACATTTAAATTTATGCAGTACGATTGTCAAACATTTTTATTTTCTTTTTTCGTCAAGTTTTCATGTGTATGTTTCAGTTATTGTTTCAAAATTTTGAAGATAAGGGACTGAGGTAACTTTTTGTTGAAATTTTCCTAATTTTGTTATATGAACAAATTGTTTGTTGACATTTGACGAATTACTTATGAAGATTTTATTGTTATTTTAAAATTAAGAACAAATCATAAATTTATAAAAAATTAGAAAATTGTGATACTGTAACAAATTCTTTACACTATAATGCGATAAATAGTTCCAAAAACTGTAAACATCTTCAAAAACTTTACCGATAATATTATACAGCATTTTTTAGTAGTTGTTTTCTCAATTTGAACTCGTGGGTACCAATTTCTTAAAAAAGTATTTAAAAAATTATATTAAATTTAAAATTTTTATTCATCAAATAAAATCGACAAGAAATGAATTCAAATTTCACCATAATATTAGAAATTGTTTTCTTACTTTATCAAGGGGTATACATGGGGGTGTAAATAGAAATAAAAATATAAAGTTTACATAGCCTCAATGCTAATCCCATTAAGGCCTCTTAATTGGAACCTAAATCATGTCTAATTTGGAACTTGACTTGTCATGGAACAAAACATTTAGGACATTTAATTCTACCTGTACAGGAAAAAGAATTATTTTATTGAAAGAAGGACAAACAATAAGCCTCTGGCACTAATCAAATTCTTCCTCTCAATAGGATTTATTGAAAGTCGAGTTATTCCGAACTGCAATGAGGTGTTCTGATTACACACGTAAGAATAAAAACCTATTGTATTCCAGAAAAGAACCTAGTTTTAAATATGTGCCTTAAATAATACCCTTCTTGTAATGGAGAAGAACAATTTAAACATAATATTGTCTAGATAATGTTATAGGAATTATAGCACACAAATTCAAAATAAAAATCTTGAATTTGTTTCTGGTGAAAAGAGGAATTAGTACCTCACATAATTATTTTTATAACAACTCAAACTGTATGAAAATGAAAACTTTCTTCTACGGATTATTGAACTCCCTTTTTAATACTCTCTGTTCAACAAGTAAAGCTCAAAATCTTAAAATAGAACACGTATACTTAAGGTATATTTAAATTTGAATAAGAAATGAGATTTACAAAAACCGGTCTTGTATAAACTTTCATGTGTAAGATTTTGATCATAGCTGGAGGCCCAATGAGTGTTTATAAAAGTATATTTGTTTCGTGTGGTAATAGGGGAATAGAATTGGGGTATATAAATTAAAAAAACAGGTGACACTAGCAAATTTTTTTTATATATAAATGAATATTTTATTCTATTGTTATTAATCCTCAGTCACTTGATCTTTATATAAAAAATTAAAATATAAATCATAAAACACGCTGAATATGAAACATAAAGCTGTCTATATCAGATGAACGATGAAGTGAACGATATGGCGTCCTACCTTGTCTTTTGTGTTAGTCCCCGCCCCTTGAAAATTTTGTTATGAAAATTTTACAGGTTCTGAGGTTTTTGTATTATTGCAAATTTCTTAAAATGCAATGTAAACATGGATATTTTGTATCCACTTAGCAAAGATAAATAAAAGTTGAGCAATTAGCGCTATAAATACTTTGAAAGTTATTGTTTACAAGCTTCTTTCACAAATGAACCGGAAGACTTGATTTGTACACGTCAATAGATTTTTACCTGTACTTATATAGACACGGTATACCTGGATATTCAGATTATGTTTTCATCCAGAATTTACGCTAATACGTATATATCTGGATGCTTTTAAAAATGTAAAACCCCGAAAGACCATCAATTGATTGCCAAATGCTTGCTTTCTCCATTTAAATCTGTAATATTTTCTCACATAGTTGAGGAATGTCACCTTCAAGGTACCGTCTCACAATGAGTGACGATGCATTTTAATGGCGGGAAAGACACGCTCGACCAATCAGCACTCGTAGAAAACTTTTAATATGCATGACTGTAAAAAATAGACAAGAAACATTACAATGGGAAAGGGCTTCCCAGGACTTTGTATACACAAGTTGGATATACTTTTTGAACACCTCAACCGCATCCAAAGACCTCAAGTAAAGTTGAAACCTCGCTTGATTGACTTGATAGTAGTGTAGACAGTGTTTTAGTTCTGGACTAGTGCTTCATTCTCGTTTCTGACTACTGATTACACGGACCAGTGGTTGACATCGGTATGTATTAGTTACTGTCTTAGCTTTCACGCTTGTCTGCTTTGACCCTCAATTCATGCACGGGAAGTCAGTAATATGTAAACAAATGGTGCATAATAACGGAATAATTGAAATTTTGATTAGAAATAAATTTTTTCCACTTTATGAATGGGTAATACTTTTTTATTTTACAGAAAAAATAAAACATCCAAGGAGTTGGTTGTGGGATATTTAATAAAGGGTTGACAGTTTCTTATTTGGATTCCTTCTGACTGTCAATCTTTTATTCATGCCAAATATGTCGGAGTCCAATGAAACACCGCCTGTACCGCCGCCAAATGATGAAGAAACAAACGTTAAAACGGAGGAAAACAACCCTGTACCCGAAGTGGTAGAACAAACTATGCCGGAACTACAACCAGCAACACCAGCAGACGATTCTACTGAAGCGAAAACAGAAACTACCAAAACATCTCCTACCCCGGAATCACAATCCTTACCTGAACAGAAAATTGTACTGGAAACTGAACATCAAATTTCAGATCAGCATATCCGGGATCAGAGTACTGTAAATACTGTACCAACACATCCAGCAGTAGCAGAAGTTCAGACGATTCATGCTTTAACTGAAGCAAATCAGCATCAAGCTATTCAAATAATTACAATGTCTCAGCCTCTGGAAGTTACAGAACACCAAGGCATTCCAATTATCACCATGCCTCATCCTAACGAGCATATAGCATTACCATTAACACAACCAAACAACAACAATAATAATAATAACAAGCCAGACAAAGGTAAGTCTACACTAAATTATAAATCTATGTTTCGACATTCCACGCTACATGCTTCTCACTGAACCAGCAAAAACCAAACATTGCATAGTTTTATACATTTTGTGGGAGTGTAGTAGAAGGTTTTTTGATTCATGGCCATTGTCAGTTAAACTTATGAATTGGGACATACATATTTTAGACCGGATAAATATAGAATTACTAACGTTTTAAAGAATATTGTTTTTATGTTTGAGTGAAAATCAATATAAGCAATTACAAAAAAGACTACATTGGTATTGAACTTGTATTGACGGATTCAACAGAAACGCTCTATGTACAAAGCAATTATGTCAGAAAAACAAATATTTTTCTCTCTTGTTAATTTGTAAGCTTTCACTACTTGGAAAAGTAGATCTATATAGGACACTTCTGGATAGGATGTTACTAACCGTCAGGTGTTAATACCTGCGATATATATGTACTGCCATCATAAATAGAATATGTCGTCTGTCATTTACTGTCAGGCAGGCGATATTAGCTAAATATCTTTATTATAAAAAAGGCAGGTATAGTACATCCACGAGGAAAACGTTGTAGGGAAAATATTGCTAATAAGAACGTTTTTCTAATTTGTCTAGTTAGAAAACATTTTTAATGGGACACTTGGACGGATTAAAAATCTAGTAGCTATTATCACCCTGAAGATAGTCTAAAATTACAAGAAAACAATCCAACTATTTACCTAAGCCCAACAAGAAATAAGGATTATTTTGAAAGAAAATATTGTGTTGTTTACATTACATCGCAACATGGTGGTGCTCAAGGGATTTTGTGGTTTGTCCATCAATTGAAATTTCTCTTTTATTTGTGTTTGTTATTATGTCATTTGTTTGTAATTATCGTCTGCTACTTTTATCAAAACATTTTGTTTACATGCACGTGTTCAAGTTTATTTTGAAGGGACATCGGTGATATACAAAAACTCAACTTGTGATTTTTTTTCAACCTTGGGATTTGCATGTATAAAAAAGCATGAGCCAGTTAGGAAATATTGTAAAGTTACTACATCCTATTTATCGATTTTTTTATCTGAGGTTTCAATATTTTAAGTAAAAAATAAAAGAAAAATAAAAAAGTTCAATACTTCACTCTGTCATTTTAAGTTTCCTGATCTCGTTGGTTTCATGCTTTTCCATCATTTTCAACAATAACTATCAGTCATTTAATCAAGCTTTTTTGTCAAAACAGATTGTCACGTGACATCAATTTTTTACCTTTATCAAACAACATGCTTCAAGATGAAAACTCTATTGTAAAGTTTATATTGTTTCATTAGAGAAATAACCATTTAAGGCGCCAGGTATGCCAGTAAATAAGGTGTAACCCCGGGGGCAGGTCGATATCAGTGGACGTGTTGGTCCTATCTTGCCATCGAATTTTTTTACAGTGTCCTCTGGCGTACTTTGAATGACGTCACCAGTAGCATTTTGATTCAAGTTTTTAATCTATTGTTTGTTTCGGAAACATTCAACAGATCAGGAAATCAGAACAGAAAACAGCCACGAAATGATCACCCATACCAACTACCAATGCCACGAAATGGCAGAACAACCTCGCCAGGAAAACAGGGAAAATGCCAGTCAAGAAATACAAAACTTTCTAGTTCAATTCTCAGCACAAGTTAAGAACGAGCAAATAAAGGAAGAAAGCAAGATCCAATCACAAAATAGTAAGATTTTATATCATATTTGATTTATCATTACTAGCATTTTATATCCGGATAGAATAAAACAACTAACAACATATATATATATATATATATATATATATATATATATATATATATATATATATATATATATATATATATATATATATCTTTGATAAACGTGTGTATGGTTTATTGAATTAAAAAGTGTTCATTTATAAGGGATAGGGAATTTATGTGTCTGGTTATCCAGGAAACACTTCTATGCTAGAATTTTAATTATATGTTTATATTTTCCGCGGTACCTTTTCCACACGCGGATCGTTAGGGGTTATATACTAGTTTGACATTTAATTTAATGAAAGTCTGTTAAATATCCGATCTAAAACCAGTGAGGGTTCAATTTTTGAATCCCAGGTTTATATGGAATATATTTATATAAGGGGGTTATATTGTTACTTGACATTTTACTTAATTGATGTCTGTTAAATATCCGACGTGAAACCAATAACAAAGATTTTGTAGAAGTTATAAAACTTTTATCAAACAAAAAATATTTTTTATATAAAACATGTATTTATTTGAAATCAAAGAAATTTGGAGGAATGTAGCTGTTTAAATAAGGCTATTGTGTGGAGAGTCCGATCCTGTAGATTTAAATTGCATTAATACCAGTTTATAATCTGAATAATTTAATACGCTTTTAGTAATGGAATAATGAAAACCGTAATCTTAGAACGAAATATCTCGAATAGAAGCATCTAATTTTTAAAGCTTTGTGTATTTTTGTATATCATTTGAAATTCAAATCTAACCAGACAACAGCAACCAGACACTAAAAATATAGGCCCCTCACGCAATTAAAAAAAGGTCATAATTTATAAAAGCAATTAAATCTTTATTTTAGTAAACATAACTCGATCATTTATATTTTAGTAGAGTTATGATTAAATGACACAAGAACGTGTGGAATCTTTGACAAGATAGGGGAAATGAGGTCAAATTTTGTGTAGTCAGTTCATGTTAGTGGTCACTCACCATGACTGGGTGACCATTACACACTGTAAAATTAATTTTTCATACTAATAAGTAATTACTTATAACATTGACATTGTGTATTAGAATAATATTTAGATATTAAAACTATTCTCTCCCTCCCTCCCTCTCTCTCTCTGACGTTAAATATTGTCAGGCTTTTATTTGTGTTTTTGTAATTTCAAATACTAACACACAGTTATCTTCGAATTCTAAATATTAGATTATTGGTTTGACTGCTGACAATCTCTTGGTTGCCTATAATACAGTGTCTTAAGTTGATTTATAATTTCATGAAATGTTTAAATTGTATTGTTATATGCAAATAACTCTATAGTGATATGTATGCATCCCCACATATTTATAATTCATTATGAATTTGGAAAAATTACTCTGGACCCAAAGACATTGGAAACGGTAAGCGGAAGTTCTTATTACCTGTTGTTTTTGATTTGTCGAGTAAAGAGCATTTTTAAAAGATCTTGGAAACAATTATTCAAATATTTTGTAGATGACACATCTGTGATATAAAAGTGATGTAATGACATATGTTTAAACATCAAATCATACATTAAAATTCAAACAACGTCAAACCAGGAGATTTTCTCGTAATTTAGTTTGGGCGGATATGGTTTATAAACAGACAAAGTGGCAGAGAAGAGAGAGTAGCTAATTATATTTTTAAATGACCCAGTTTTTCAGCCTGTCTTTACAAAATTTTTATAAATTTTTGAATATTTCATTCAGAAGATTTAAAAAATTATAATTGGGCAAAATAACAAAATATTGTTTTGTAAGTTTTTTAGGCTATAAGTGATGTAAGCTTATCATGACATCTACTTATATTGTAATAGGCTGCGTCTCAGTTTTAACTTCCGGTGCGTCTGATCTCGCCTTGAAATTTACATACAAGTATTTGCGTAATTCATTTTTGCCTTGATAATGTTAAACGGTAATTAAGAAGATATATTATATCTGAATCAATGACAAGTTTTGTAAAACAAAAAGGTTACAATAACATGTTAAAATCATTTGTCAAAAGGCAATTTTTTGTCTTCAAAGTTCTTTGTATACGTCTCTTAAAAAATTTCTTCATGAGTACCAATATTACCTATAGGACAACAGGCCAGTGTATTGTTACACCTCTGTTTATCTATGAGGTGCTATTTGACCATTGTCTAGTAAAATATAAACATGGTCTAAACTCTGACATATATATAAATTTGATATTGACCTGTAGATAAACTAAAATGAAACCAGGCGATTTAAGGTATCTATGTCTAGTTGGTTTGAGATGTCTGTGTCTGGTTGGTTTGAGGTTTCTGTGTCTGCTTTTTTTAGATGGAAGTATCTGGTTTTAATTGAGGTGTCTGTGTCTGGTTTTATTGAGGTGACTGTGTCTGGTTTCATTGAGGTGGCTGTATCTGGTTTTGAGGTGTCTGTGTCTGGTTGGTTTTAGGTATCTGTGTTTGGTTTTATTGAGGTTCTGTGTCTGGTTGGTTTGAAGTATTTGTTTCTGGTTGCTTTGAGTTATCTGTTTCTTGTTAGTTTGAAGTATCTGTTTCTGGTTGCTTTGAGTTATCTGTTTCTTGTTAGTTTGAAGTATCTGTTTCTGGTTGCTTTGAGTTATCTGTTTCTTGTTGAATTTAAGTATCTGTTTCTGGTTGCTTTGAGTTATCTGTTTCTTGTTGAATTTAAGTATCTGTTTCTGGTTGCTTTGAGTTATCTGTTTCTTGTTGAATTGAAGTATCTGTGTCAGGTTGGTTTGAGGTGTCTGTGTCTGGTAGGTTTGATGTATCTGTGTCAGGTTGGTTTGAGGTGTCTGTGTCTGGTAGGTTTGAGGTATGTGTGTCTGGTAGGTTTGAGGTATCTGTGTCAGTGGTAGGTTTGAGGTATCTGTGTCTGGTTGGTTTGAGGTGTCTGTGTCTGGTAGGTTTGAGGTATCTGTGTCAGGTAGGTTTGAGGTATCTGTGTCTGGTTAGTTTGAGGTGTCTGTGTTTGGTTGATTTAAGGTACCTGTGTCTGGTTTTATTTAGGTGTGTCTGTGTCTGGTAAGTTTGAGGTGTTTGTGTCTGGTTTTATTGAGGGTCTGTATCTGGTTGGTTTGAGGTGTCTGTGTCTGATTTTATTGAGGTTCTGTGTCTGGTTGGTTTAAAGTTTCTGTTTCTGGCTGGTTTGCCCTTTCAGTTTCTGGTTGAATTGAAATATCTGTGTCTGATTGGTTTGAGGTATGTGTGTCTGGTAGGTTTTAGGTATGTGTGTCTGGTAGGTTTTAGGTATGTGTGTCTGGTTGGTTTAAGGAATCTGTGTCAGGTTGGTTTGAGGTGTCTGTGTCTGGTTAGTTTGTGGTTTTTGGTTGATTTGAAGTGTTTTTGGCTGGTTGATGTGGGGATTTGGGGTATCTTTGTTTGATTTGAGATGCCTTTGTATGCTTAATTTTTAAAGAAATAATACTGATTTTTGTTGTCGCAAATCCGGTTTGAACAAAATATGATATCCTACAAACAAAATACAACACTCAACGCTTGAAATCTGTTCGTAAATTTTTTTTTGAGAAGTAGAGCAAAGAATAATGTCTTTTTAATGATTCTTAAAATGCATAATTATAAAGACATTTACTTTATGAAAATAACTTTAAACCTTCAATAAAAATGCGATGTAATTATCTAAACGCGATATGTAATACCCGAGTCTTTAGTGAAGTATTTATAGTTACAAGTAAATGGTGCTTTTAAGTAGCCATGGCAAAATTACAAACCTTTTTAAGTATTATGCGAAAATATTACCCAAGTCATAGGGTTCAAAATAGAATAAGAAACCTGGCTTTTGTCTCGGATAATTTTAATAATTCGATGACGCCTTGAACCACGTGTAGTCATGTGCAACCATAGCTTATTTAGGCAGTCGAGGTCAACTTTTCAATGTTGTTGAGAGTTATTGGTCGTTGTATTCAACCATTTGAGGGATCTTGAAATTTTTACTCAGTCAAAATGAATTCACTTGACAGGCAAAAATGACTGGTACTTTCTTGGGAAACCAGTTGACGATAAGTTCAATTTTAATAATCTAGACATAGCATATATTTCGAAGTTTGATTCTCCATAAATTATCAGTTATTATCCACAATGATAAACTGTAAATCTTCAAATGGCATTATTATAAAAGCTATGATGTAAAACCACCCACTAAAAGCAAAAACACGGCATAATTCAGCGTAACTATTAGTCTGTTTTATTACGACGCCATCTGTATCATTTGTAGGGAAATTATATTTGTAACTAGATCTATTATTACAGAGAATAATATTTGTTTTTGAGTCATATTTTAACATTTGTGTGCAATAGTTAAATACATACAAAATGTAATTTGTTCTAAATGGAGTCAAGTTTTAAAAGCACACACACACACACACACACACACACACACACACACACACACACACGTATATATAGTATACATGTAAGTAACAAACATAAATAAAACGGCTGTTGAAATGTAATAATTGTTAACTATATCATTTATGAACAAGGAAATTAAAACGTCTTTTTCCTTAAAAACGAAAAAAAATCTTTAAACAATAAATTAAATAGAAAAATAAATCACATTGAAAAAATTACTATTTAAAGTGGGATATCTTTGTTAAATTCGTACCTTTCCGTGTTTATATAGGTTTCAGTTGGGTGTTTTTTGTAGAACAAGAATTAAAACAACTCGGACTTTATTTTGAACGCACAGTTTTGTTTGTTTCTCTCTACGTATTCATTTATATTCAAAAGATCTTTTAGAGTATTCTATATTATTAGCTTATGAACTCCCCAGTTCGAGTCTCGTCTTTTTTGTAACATTGTCCGACTTGAACTTCCGAATCACGCAGTCTTAATTCCACTTTTTAAAATATGGGCTAACCACTATTCACTTTTTTCGAAATTAAACGTTATGACACATATTGGGATTTTACCTGCATATTTTTGTCAAAAAAAGGAAAAAGTAAATTTTGATTTAAAATATTAGTTTATATGAGCTGTATAAAATGTTTGTTTAATTTTTGTTTAAAAGCTCGATTAATACACAAAAAATTCAGTAACCAATATACCTTAATGGTATATAGCATATAAAATAAAATTAGAATATACTTTGTCATGCAACCTGTTACTGGCATTGGGTTTCATCAGTGTGATCGTATCAAATGGACTATTATCTGTATTATGGTCTTATATTAACATATTTTCAATTCAGAATTTGACTAGTAATGGTATCACATGGCTTCATTTCACACTTAACATCACCAGACTGGTTTTATATTATTCTTTGATATACTAACTACTCGCATTTCATGACTCTGTATGCCCCTGTCCTACAACTACAAAATTACAAAATTCATAATGGCTGATGGCGTATATTGTACTGTATTTTGTTTTGATCAGAGATATTAGGAGTTATTTTGACAGGCTTTCCTTGGTATAAATATGTAAAATAAATTCATTTCTTTTTAAACATGACGTCCATGTTTCTGATGTTCTTTGACCTTGGCGTCAAGGTCACCAATCCTCCATCATTTATAGCGATTTTCTATAGAATATTCAATGGTGAATCATTGTCAACTCCCAATTCCTCTCCCTTAAAGTTTTTCTTTTTTTTAAAAATGGATTTGAATTTTAAACTTTTACAAACTCTCTTGTACCAAACTTGATGTTGACAACACCACCGAATAGGGACGCGTTACTGTTGTATCTCGTACTTGACACCGCCAACGCAACAAAAACACATCAAAACAAACAAATAAACAAACAACCAACATTAAAAAGCATAAAGCTCAAATGTGACTGAGGGATACATATCTTTTTGATAATATCTACACTTTTCCTAAAATCAAAACAACAACGTTTAAAATAAAACCAGGAATATAAGTCTAATTTTGGTTTTCTGTATGCTTATGTTTTGTTATTATCTTGAGATTCAGTGTTTACAAAATAAGAGTTGGATAAGTTGTATTGTAAAGATGAATTTCCAGGTGGCCTCAAGTGGTCCAAAACACTGGCTTTAGGATCAAAGCGCCTCCTACCGCCTAGATTAGAATATTACTCGGGTAGACCTTAGTTTTAGAAAGTTCGTTAGTTTGCCTCTCCGAAAGTTGATATGTTTCGCCGGATACCCCAGTATCCTTCATCGACTACTGTGTTTCGATGTAAGTGAACAATCTTGATTGGAGCGCTAAAAGCATTATTATTCCCTCTATTCTAAATTTGCAATGAATTATGTCTAGGTTTATTCCATGAATAGTTAGTCTTATTTAGTTAGTTAGTTAGTTAGTTAGATGTGTCATGTGCTACTTTTGAATTCTTATGAAATAATACAATTCATGACAATTGTCATGTGCTACTTTTGAATTTTATGAAATAATACAATTCAAAAGTAGCACATGACAGATGTCTCAACGAACATGATTTTTAGTTACTTCGTACTTGATTAAAATGAAAGGTTACAAGTATTTCAATTTGAATACGAAATATTTCTTATGATCTGGTGTTCTCACCTTTTTTTCTGAAATGTTGTTGACTTTTTCTAAAGCCTTAACGATTCGAATTGTTTAGAAGAAATATGTCATTTATGCAGAACATTGTGTTTTTTTAAGCAAATTGATCTGGCATTTTAAGTTTTATTAAATTGTATAAATTAAAAGAATGTTAACTTATCTTCTATTTAAATCAGAATTTTAAATCCATAAATAAATTTTATTTTTTAGTCCTTTTTTATGAAATTTTAGTTTTTATCCCACATCTTATACTGAATTTAAATGAATTCAGAGAAAAGAAAACCACCAGATCAGCTAACAAGATTAACTTTATTTTTTGCTCCATAAAGAATTACTGAACAGCCGAAAAATACCAGAATGCACTTAAAATAATAATTAATTCAAAGAGAAGCAAAAATACACGATCAAGTGATCATATTATATTTATTTTTTAGAGTAAAAAACGCACTTATACACCAAATAAAGGCTTGTGTAAGGTACCAGTGTAAAGTTTGCATGTCTAATCACAAGGAAAAATGCGTGTCATTTCTTGTTTGTCGATTTTGTCAACTGTATGGCATTTCTCAAATTTTAATGACAGGTCGTATATAAAAGAGTTAATCATTATATCAATTTTATCATAAATTTAGTTAATTAAAAATAAAATTCGCTTAACATCTGGTTTTTGATGGTCTTTCAGTCGATATCATATAAAATTGTTTGTGTGTTTATAATCAATTTGTAATCAAAGCACAATCCAATAAACAAATATAAATAATATATAGTTTTAAAAAAAATATTCTCTTTGCAACGATTTTTCTTTTTGATTCCATTTATCTGACTAGCAATTTTTTGTTTTGGTCTAGTGATTAAAAGAAAAAGTATATGTATATTTCATAATACCATATCTCATTATAACAAATTAAGGTTTGATCTGATGCGGAAATTGACGACACAGCTTGCGTATTAGGTAAAAAATTCATTAGTCCCTGTATAGTTTTGTTAAGTACTGTGTCGATTTTTTTGTCGATATTTGTTTTCTGTTTTTGTATCATTGATTAAAAAAAGATGACACACGATCCACAAAATGAAAAAAATTCAGCAACAACAACAACAACAACAATAATAATAATAATAATAATAATAATAATAATAATAATAATACATGAAATGATAATAATATCAGGTATCAGAGCCTGACTAGGTAACAGTGTCACGTACTTAATAAAACTCTCTCTCTCTCTCTCTCTCTCTCTCTCTCTCTCTCTCTCTCTCTCTCTCTCTCTCTCTCTCTTCAAAGTTGGAGTGGAAATTACTTAAGCATTGCTTAACGTAAGACCCAAATGTAAACAAATAACACGAAACAAAAATTAAACGAAACTAACACGACGAAAAAGATAAAACATTAAAACATAACAATCCTACAGGCGAACGAAACAAACAAACTAACAAGATTGAAAACAGGATAAACAAATATTTGGACAACTGGACTTTTGATGGACATTGAATTAAATTACATAATTGGGTCCTTTTATGCAGTAAATATATTATCATTTCCTTTCTTAATCACGAATATCGTTAAATTTCCTTAAATTTTCAATATGTAAATTGTTGTGGTTTTATTTATGTATTTATAAATATTCAAGTCCGTTTAGTTGATTTTAACAACTATCTTAACTTAACATTAATTTTTCAATTTAAGGTTTAAATCATTCTTTACAATACTATACTGTTTACTTTGTTTAAAACATTCTAAATTCCAATACACATATTAAAAGTGAAACAATTTTCTTATTGTTTTGGTAGATATTGAATGTACTTGTAAATATGTATAGAACATTGATTTCAAGATATATAAAATATTTCTCATATATTTATAATGTCACACTTTTTTCACTGGGGTAATTTAATAAAAGGATTTCTTCTCTTTATGATGATGAATAAACAAGCCATATCTTTTAAAAACATGATGTTTTTTCATCATAATTAAACAACTTCGGTTCAATAAAAAAAATGCCAGTGTATTGAATAAGTTTTAAATAAATTTTAAAGTTGGTTACCTGTTAAGTGTTGAAATGAATTTAAAAGACAGACCTCCCCTCGTCCTGACCATAAAAGTTTAATATCAGTATAGCTGGCTACATTCTGTCACATTTGGAATACCATTACTAAGAGGTTTTGTATTGAATTCAATAGCACCATACGATGATTTGCAAATTGAATTTTTCAGTTTTAATTACTGGAGCAGAAATCGGAGTCAATATCTTAACAGCGCAAGTTCAAAACTTCTTATTTTCAATGAATAATTTAGAAAAACGTGTACAGAAGAATAAAGAGACGAAAGTAATTTTAGTTGTTGCAATTACTTGGGGAAAGCTACCTGCTTGGTTCCCATAGGGGCATCGTTGAAGATGTGTCTTATAACCTGGAATGGCCTTTTTAATATTTCACAAAAGATATTTTCTGCGTTTGTCAATGTATGCATAATTTTTTAAATCCAAGATCCGCTTTGCACTGCTTGTGGTACTGCAATTTTAACATTTGTCGTATTCATAACATACAGTGCAGTATTTTATTTTGATATATCGCTGCCCGAGCATGTCATGTGACGGTCTAATTCGGAGGAAACTTAAGACGGCATTGATTTAAATTTTTAAGAATATATAATACCTTTTGTATGCATTTTAAAAAGAATTTATAAATGAAATTCTTATGTGTACTCTTGCAGTTATATGTAAACAATCATTACACAATCGTTAAAACAATTTAATATGCGAATCTTGTAGAGCAAATTAAACCACCTGTTTAAGAAAATAACTAATTATTTATATATATATATATATATATAATCTCTTTGAGTTACATGTTAACAAACTATTGCGCAATATAAACTTGTAAAGGGAATTAAACCACATGTCACATAAGGTATTTTTTTTTTGTTTCTGATGAATTTGGCTACCTCCATAATTGATAAGAAGTATATGACAATTATGCAAATGTGTAAGACGTGATACACAAATATGCTTACGTCAAACGCGTAGTTTTCGATAAGTTATGACTTTATTTAATTTTTATTTGACACCTGTTTGTCATATAATACTTTAGCAAGTCAGTTAGATTTTTTTATACATGATATAAGCATTTGACGCCATATTGTCGCTTAGCTCTTCATTGATTAAACTTGGTGTTGGTATGATAAGATCTTAAACTAGCCCCTCTTTCTAAAGAATTATTAACATTTTCTCATCATTATATGGAAGGTCACCCTATATTGAAATTTGAACACTCCTGACATTTGCCTGTCGTGTTAGGAAAACATTATATTTGAATAGTTACAATAGTTTATCATTTCCCCGCGTGATTCGTACCATGTTTCACCAATCTGATCTGAAATCAGTTTTAATATATTCTCACGGGTAATTAAAATCTTAAATTTTTCTTTAAATTTTCTCTATCATTCATTGCGGTTCTTATAATAGTTCTTTTGGACACACTTTTCATAGACCTTTTCTCCATAATATAAATTTTCAACAATATAGGAGTAAACAAAGAGTTATTTCTGTTGTTGCTATTGATGTTGTTGTTGTTGTTGTTGTTGTTGTTGTTGTTGTTGTTGTTGATGATGATGATGATGATGTTGTTAACTTTTCCAATGCTCAATCTGTTTCGCGATATCATAGTTCGTTATTGTTGCTGCACCTTTTGAAACTTCAAGGGGTTTCTCATATGAACTGTGAGCGCATTTTGAATTTCTGAACATTTATACTTTGTAAACGTAATCAAATTTTGAAGAGTATCTGATTTTATGTGATTTTAGTGTTTTTTGGTATTTTACTTAACAGCAAGTGTTCGTTTATAGTAGGCATTAAAACCATTCAGTTGTCTCAATATTTTTGTCATTCGATTTTCTGTAACTTATTCTTGGTTGCTGCGATTATTTGACTTATTTTCCTGAGTAGATTTTGGTATTTATATAAAGAACTGGAACAAGACAATCATGATTTAAGTTATTTGTTATTTTATCAAGTATCCGTCATTTCTAAAATTTAATGATCTCGGTATTAGCATATGACAATAGTAATGAACAGTGTCAAAATGTATGTGTTGCCTTTGAAATCTCCTAAACATTTACACCAATACGATAGCTCAGTTGGTAGAGTGCTCGCTTCGTATGTGGAAGGTCGAGGTTCGAACCCCGGCAGGGTCTGACCAGAACTTGAAAATAGGTAGTCACTGTTTTTTCACCAAGCACTTGTCATTTAGAAGTGAAAGTCAAGGGGTCTTCGAAGGAGATTTTACAAATCGATTCTCTGTGTCACGACAGGCTCGGAACGCTCAAGAATATTCCCTGCACATTGGCATTTATACAATGCAAAGGTAAAAATTTCAGCTACCTACAGCTGGTGACATCTCGATATAAGTGAAATTATCATGATTGGGACATAAAACCCTCCTAAACATTTACACTTAAATTCCCTAAACATTATGTTTAAACTTCTACACATAAAACATTCTGTAGCGAATTGTTTCTCCTAACTGCAATCTTGTGAACAAATTTCAGCTTTACTGTTATTATTTTTTACTATTTTATAAGTGATGGAGGAGTTTTCTGTTTTACAACGTAAAGGCTTTAGGAGAGTCACTTAACGAACACACATGCCGTCGTCTGATATGATAAATATTAAGTAATAATAGTCAATAACATAGTATACATGTTTATAGATGTTCCATATGTGACAGCTGTCAACTACGGGCAACATGTCAATTCTCTGGCATGCATAAATTGTTATGATTAGTGATCAACCATGTATGACACGAATTTTAAAGATTCGTGGAAAAATTCCCCATTAAATGATTCTCTGAATCATAACTCATTTATCAAACTTTATTTTTATAATATTCGTTTTTCTTTTTTCTATCTTTTACACAATAAATACGTAATGTTACTTCCGTTCGTTTCCTATTGCTTCACTGTCGTCTGTCCATTGCATGCACTTAAATGACCCCGTTTGAGAGCCACCATTTGCCAATTATTAGGTCAATGGTAAGAACTGATTTCTGCACCACAGACCATGAAGGTTACTATGAGTATTACAATAAATAATAGTATAATGTCTGGCTATATGAATATGTATTTAAAGCATTACAAGGGTCTTGCTAATTAGGACGACAAATCCCAAACAACTGTTATCTGTCTACTGAATACTGAATGAAAGTTGTAGAGCATTACAATACGTGATGTGTATCAAAAATTCATTTAAATGTTTAAAAACATAATAAACATTGTATTTTGTTTATTTCCAAAGTTTAATATTTTTATAATAAATGTCATCTTTGGAAGCGTTTAAACCCTTTTTAAAATTTCTCGTGTACTTATATTTTCATTTCAGTGGGTATTATTATTATGACATATATATTTGGCTTTCAAATATTTTATTGATATTTTTTCATTAAAATTGTTTTTTTTTTGGAATGAAGTATTTCGATGTATTGTAATCACAAAACACGTGTGTTTTAGAATGAATGATGCCACAGCATAATTATATTTTAAGATCATGCAAAACTTTAATTCATGTGCTGAATTTTGACTATTTCTTTTGGTAAAATTAAAAATTCTGCTCATGACACATAGAGTAGACGATGAACTCATTCATTGCTCCGCAATTGTGATAAAGGTACACGGGTCCTTATAAGATAGTCATACAATGTAAACATTATGTCCTGTTTATTAATATTGTATATTGACTTAAATAAATAAATTATGATAATGTTTTAAGTTTACATTGAAGTATCGATCGAATGGTATAATTTGAAGGACGAAATTTCAATTTTGCGATAGATGTTTCATACGTTTTTACACATATATGACTAAAGCTCATTTCTGAGAATGTTAAAATATAAAATCCCGTATAGTTCAACATGTAATTCCATATAAAGAGGTAAAGTTTATTTTGTACTCTCCATTTGCCGTGCCATATACCATTTTTGAATTTAACCATAAAATGCATTCAAAAATGGTATATGACAATAAAAGAATAAAATGAAATCACACAATGTGTTGCTCTCTCTCTCTCTCTCTCTCTCTCTCTCTCTCTCTCTCTCTCTCTCTCTCTCTCTCTCTCTCTCTCTGACATTACAAAGACATACTTCTCCTTATGACATACCTGATAATATTTCCGATAAACATAGAGTATGGGACAGATTTTTATCAATTTAGTGTCGGGGAAATTTTCCGTACCTGAGGCAGTGTTGAAGTTGTAACGACTTAGTTGTTAACCACATTCAGATACTACTTTGTGACTAATAGTCTTTGAAAACAATAAAAATTACCCATATTGTAAACGACTGAATATCGCCAAATCTAAATAATGATTTAGCACTTAGGAATTTCCTCAAAACAATTTTAAACTCCGTGATTCGAAATTTCATTTTGGACATTTTATTAAATGTTTCACTGTTTTATTTTTTCATCTTGTAGTTTCAAAATAAATGAAATATACGACAGTATCTTTGGTAACCTGTATTTATTTAATAGTTTTGACTTATAATTTCTTGATAATATTTTTTAAAATATAGAGTTTCCTATAAAATGTACTGATGTCATTCGTTTTAGTTACATGCATACTTAATGTTAATGATTAAAATTATTGTCAGATACATGTAGATGGTTTATAATTTTATGTTTTTTAATTGGCACATTGCAACATAACGCCATGTCATAATCAAAAAAAAAAAAAAAAAAAAAAAAAAAATCTGAATGAAATTTTAATAAATTTGTAATTCAAATACTTATATAACAAGAAATAAACATGAGGATTACCATTACTTTTATGAATACATTCAATAAGGTGTTTCTTAAAAACCTTTTGTCACGTTTAATAGGATATTATTTTCAGTAACTTTACATGTTTGTTTTACGTAAAAGAGAATTGAATTATTGAATCCTGAACCAACTATACATGGTATTAATCCTGCTTTAGACATGCTTCGCCATTGCTTTAGTTTCTGCTCTTTACGCAGTGCTTAACTTTCATTTGCTTTTAATGATGATAACTCATCATGGACTCACTACTTCTTCACGACCAAAGCAATAACATCTTTAAGGCATCCCGGTATAAATAAAGTCCTTGTATTTCACTGTACTTTGGAACTGTATTAGGTAGGATGTCAGTCTTCCTCGACTGAAGCCTGATTTGTTTAGCTCTTGATGACATTATTTATGCAATTTTGGTCTCGGTTTGATGAAGGGTTAAATTTGATTAATGTATTTTAAGGATAAAAAGGTTTGCAAATTTCGTATGTTTTAAACATTTACGTGTTTGAAAAGGCAAAAAATATATTTCAACTTTAAAAACCAGACCACCTTACATATGATGACCTTTTCGTGATATTTCTAATTGTTTTGTTGTTAATTCCAGGCTAATGGATTTTGAAGTATGGATACTAGTAAAATTTTTAATTTTTTGCATTCATTTGTGAATAGACTAAAAAAAAGAATCAATTAAAATGCAAATCATTTATTACCAAATCTAAGAGACTGCAGTAATATTTTAAGTCTGTCTAAGAAATTTCATATTGTATAAATATATTATTTGACGAGGAACTTGATATCATGTGCCAATTTTCCCATTTTTTCACCTATTAAAATTCATACCTGTAATTGTCAGCTGCTGTAGTTATTACCTGTAATTGAGTGAACCTACAGGTGTACAATAGTATTATATTATGTATTATAAATTTAATAAATTGAAATGATAAAGCAAATTTGTTTAATATTAAATATAAGAAGTGACATAGCCGGCTTTAAAGTTACAGGACGCATTAGCTTTTGGTCTTATTTAAAATCTAAAGGAAAAAACATAATGTCATGTGCAGAATTTTGAATTTTTACACACACACACACACACACACACACACACACACACACACACACACACATCTGCACATGACAATAATTCTATGAATGATATTATATGTTAGTTTTTTTAAATAAAAAAAATGAAAATGATATATTTCAGAATTGGCACGCACCTGTTATTCAATTAAACGATGTCTTTGGCTACAACATTCTCTGGATAAAACAAACAAGGTTCATATACAGTCAGATTGTGTACAAATTCGTCAAAATGTGTCCCAATGAGCACTGATAAATTCACATAATGATAGCATGGAGTTGCGTATTTACCAATGATAAAATATTGAATTTTTAAAAATGTTAGTTTTCGATTAATTTATACGTAAAAAGTCTCTCTTTGTCTGTGTTAGTGTCTACAGATATTGATGGATTTGACTCCATTAATCCTACCAAAAGTCACTGTACCCATAGACAAGGTAACAATCAAAATACAAACTCCATGGTCTTACATTCTATAATGCACTCATAGTATCAATAAATGGGTTATCTTTATAAAGTCAATCATATCCTAATCCGATTATAGTTTTAGTGTATATTAATGTAATGTTAAAAAATTTTGACATTAAGCTTCCATCAAAAATTTTTTGATTTTTGATTTAGAATGTTTACCCCTTGCTGTCTCTGCGTATACATACACCGTTACTGCCATACCGGCAATCAAGAAGTAAATGGACCCTCCATTACGTTCTAAAATATTATTTTGATTAGAACTCGGACTTTTTTTAGTATATAAAGATTTATGCAGGTGGTACGCCATGGTACTTTCATTATATACCTTTTGTTAAGGTTTTAATGACTTTTTACTTAAACCTAATGTCTGCTTTATGTAAATTGATTATTTTAACACAGGCTATCCTGGTGATATATTTTTGTATTGAGATTCACATTTTCTTCACCTGAAATGAACAAACAATTCCACTTAATTTTGAGATATTTCACACAAAAAATTCTACTTGATTTCGAGATAAGTATGGTTTTTGTACAAGTTTAATTGCATTGGTCAATAGCACTCGATACACTTTGCTTAATCAACTGACAACTGACTATTATACCTTCCTATTACGATCAATAACAAATTGATGGAATAAATTCCTACTGCACGCACTTGCTCAACACGCGATTTATCGAGGAAAAAACCAAAACAAAACAATATTCTGAAATAATTCTGAAAGCATCTAGGACAAGTGTCGTGATTGTTGAAAACATTGCCTGTTTGACCTGCCTTCTCTAGAGGCTTCATACTGATAAACGACAAGTACTTCACACCTTTAATTAAAATACTTTCAGGTGATAACTCAACAACAAGGCCATGTATTGATTGTTAGAAAACCCTCTTTGATGCAGTCATTATTTGTTTTAATGGTACATTTTGTATTAAACATCCCAGTTTAGACTTCCGTGTGTTTGTGTATATATCGCGGTAATCAATGAAATATTGAAAAGTAGGGAATTCATTTTGTTCTGAGTTGTCGTTTCGATTTGTGTTTATATTGTCGCAAGCAAAGTTCAATAAAGTACTGTTTCCGAGTTTTTGGGATTGTCGACAGAAAAGTTAGTTTGAATTTCCCCTCATTGTTTCCGTTTTCAGGAAAGTGTTTTAGGGTCCTTCAAAAGCACTGTAACGATACTGCAGAACTTTATTGCATATATTATAACCTACACAATTAAAGGCCTTGTTTTTTAAGTGTTCTGTATACGAGTTTGTTGAAAGAGGTTTAGCCTAAAAAGTAGCGATGATATCACCTTGAAAACTGACTGCTAAAGTTAAATAACGTGCTGAGGTTTGGTTGTGTTATTAATGCATTTTTCCTTGGACTCGCTGTGTAATGATGCATTGTGGCATGGACTCGCTGTGTAATGATGCTTTGTGCCATTAACTTGCTGCGTAATGTTACATTGTTCCATGGACTCTCTAAAATGTTGCATTGCGCCATGGACACGCTGTGTAATGTTGTGTTGTGCATTGACTGTGTTGCATTACCATTGAAACGCTCTGTAATGTTGTTTTGTGCCATGACCTCGCTTTTAGTTGATGTTGTAAGAACTATCTAAAATTTAGAAAACCTCTTTGTGTTCCAAGTAGTCAAAATATGTTATTTGATTACCCACATTAGTAAATACACTTCAATAAGTTTCTTTCAAACATTGCACATCCAATAACGTTTGATTCATGATTGTTAAAAACGTTGTCTCTACCCGTGCTATTTACTTCCAATTTTATACAGAAATTAGACATTTGACTAATTTGTCTTTAATTGTGTGATGGTTCCCTATCCCTAGTAGATATCCAGTAGAAATTGCCTCCATTTACCCTAATAATCATAGTCAAAATTTTCCCAGTCGCCTCATCAATAGAACTTGGTTTCAATCATAAAAATAAAAAACTAATTTTCTCTTATTTCGCTGGATATTTTTCTTTGATCTCATAATCATAAATGTATTCGTCACCTGCATATTTGAAACGTGTAATATAAAAACAGTTTATGTTCAGTATACACTAAATGTATGCTAATGATTTGTATCTTAAAAATGAAGTTAAAAATATTGTTTGGTTTGAAGTGAAGTACCCCAGGCCAATAAAGAAACCGATAAGATCGCGGGAAAAGGTAATGTAATTTCTGGAGGCATTTTGAACTGAATTCTGGTCTCTGTTAAACGAGGTCAGCGCATGCCCAGAAGACATTTGGGCACAATGTAAAGCATCAAAATGATTTCTTGTGAACAATATTTTTTCCGAGATTGACAACCCAGATAAAGAGATATCATTGGTTGTAAAACATAAATGAGCAGAAAACAAATTATTTACCAATATTTATTTAGTTTATATTTTGACCTCGATTATTTTATATATTGGACCTTTTATGTGTAAGACTGTAAAATGTTGTTAAATTACGCAGGTTTTGTATGATTCCATATAATAGATTCAAGGTGTTTGACACGATAATATTTTCTTAATTATTAAATGACTTCGTTGTTCCTGGCGTTTTTCTTCAGTCTTCATTTATTTCGATCACTAAATAGTTTGAACTATTTTCACTATTTTCAATTGTCAATTTTATATTTACTTGTCTGCCAGATAGAAAATGGCATCATCGATATTTATAAACGTTTGAATTCCACAACTTCTTGAAAAATAAATAAATAAATAAATAAATAAATAATAAATAAATAAATAAATAAATAAAATGGCATGAAACTGCTTGTTATCTCCCTTGAAGATTTATGCACATATCATACTGTAAAATGTTATTAACATTTCAACACCGTCACAAAAAGTAACTTGATTAAAAAACATTGTGTCTATGTGTTAACGTGTTTAACTGAATGTTTAAATATTGATATTAATAGAGTTTAAGAACATTTCAAAAGTAATTGGCCAAATTTTAAAAAGCTGTGAAATGTAACAGTCTGATTTAACCTTTTTGGTACCCCGTATGGTGGACCCAGCGTGATGTAGACTTGTATATTATGGTGGTCAGCATTGATATGTGAGAGGTTTATTATTTCGATATCTGAGTCTTTCACTTCATTCACAGAAAGCTTTTGTTGTTTTCTCTCTCTCATTTATGAATGAATTTCAAAAGTCAATAATATTTCTTTTGTCACTAGCGTCGATGGTTGCTGTCATCGTAATACCATGGGGCGTCCTCGTTTTTCATTAAATGGATTTTCATTATAGAAATTTGAAGTACTGCAAATAGAAAAATAGGCGCAGTGTGTTTGAAATATTATTAATAACCACATGCAGTTTCAATAAGCAGGGTCATAAGGACGACCTAGCATAAGGTAATCCAAAATGACAGTGTGTTAGAATGTATTATGATTTACTTCAAATTTAATGTATAAATTTTAAATATCTCAGTTAATTATGTAAATTTACTTAATTTTATAAAGATATCATTTAAACATGCATGCGCATGTGTTGTACGGTATATAGGTTATATCATGTATCAATGTGTGCCATTTATGAAATGTTCATGTATTTACACAAGGTGTCCGTTAACGCAATATGTAAAGTCTAATATAGCAATTAAAGTTCTACAACTTGCTATAAATAAATAAATAAATAAATAAATAAATAAATAAATAAATAAATGAATAAATAAATAAATAAATAAATAAATAAATAAATAAATAAATGAATAAATCAATCAATCAATAAATAATTTTTCGGGAAGCTTCAGTTCATTATAAGTGAATGTAATCAGGCGAGGCGAGGTTTTATTCATGTACCCTATAGAAAGATAGCCCGTTTGATCTCAACAATTGAAAGATCCAATAGATAAACTGCTTTTGCGGGTAGACTTTTAGAGATATTTTGTCCTTACATTTAAAAAGATCCTTAAAACCGAACAAAGTTCATATCACTGCCACTTTGAAACTTTTGACTGGTATCCTGCTGTCATTACTCCGCTGTGTGTTATTGTTCCGTTGTTTTTACTAAGTTGTGTGCTAGTACCCCATTTTGTGCTAATATCCCGTTATGCGTTACGCTTTGTGTTCCCCACTGTGTGTTGTCATTCAGTTATTTGTTATTACCCAGTTGTATGTGATGTCCCCTTGTGTGTTTTTATACCGCTACGTGTTGCTCTCCCGTTATGTGTTATTATTCCGCTTTGTGTTGTTATCCCGTTGTGTGATATTATTCCGCTGTGCGTTGTTATTTCGTTGTGTGTTATTATCCTGCTATGTGCTGTTATCCCGTTATGTGTTATTATCCCGCTTTGTATTGTTATCCCGTTGTGAGATATTATTCCGTTGTGCGTTGTTATCCCGTCGTGTGTTATTATCCTGCTATGTGCTGTTATCCCGTTGTGTGTTATTACCCAGTTGTATGTATTGTCATATACCACTTTTTGAATGCGTTTTTTATTGTCATATACCACTTGTTGAATGTATTTTTATGATTAAATTCAAAAAGTGGTATATGACAGTATAATCCCGTTGTGTGTTATTATTCCGTTTTGCGTCACGTTATCCCAGTGTACATTATTATCCCGCCTTGTGTTGTTATCCCGTTGTGTGTTATAATTCCTTCGTGTGTTATCCCGCTATACGCTGTTATTATTTTGTGTAAATTATCTGATTGTGTGTTACTATTTTTGTGTATTATCATTTCGTGACTTTACCATCTATTATACAAAACTATTCCAAATTCTATTTATGAATTCATATCATAAGTCGACAACTTCCTTTAACTTTTTTAATAGCAATAATTTTTATCTAATTTTAAATATATCGAGAAAAAAAATCAAGATGTTTTTTCCTCATTAGTATTTAACTTAAATATGGTTTTAAATTTTAACATTTTGTATACTTTTATTAGAAAAAAGATCATGAGCCATTGTGTAGTTAATGTTGATCTATTTTAATATAATTCATATATCTTCATTTCGGAACTAAATAATGAATTTTTCTTTACAAGAAAACAATGTGGTAATTATTGTAAAAAAAAAAAACCCACGTATTTATATTAAAGTTATGTGGCAAAAAGTCGGATCCTCCAAGTCTGAAGTTGTCAGTTAAAATGATGGATGCTTAATTACCACGTAAATTACAACAAATCCATTCTTTTAATGTGATTTCTTTCTTCTTTTCTTTATTTTAAATCTTATTGTTTTTAGGTGCAGCCAAAGTTTTCCGTCTTAAGTACGTAATATTTATATGATCATCACAATTTGAAATCTCCTTCCTAGACGCAATTTTCCATCCTTTTTAAAGGGGGTTTGGCCGTTTGGATGGGACATATGCGGTTGATATAAAATAATATAATATTTACACCTAGAAACGATACTTGACACGTTATGATAGTCGTGAACTCGCCAACAAAAACTTCGGACAAGCACCACCTAAACTTGACAACAGGGCCAGTCAAGTGGAGACGGTACAAATGTGTTATTGTCATAAACTGCTGTCAAATATATATATTGTAATCTATCGTTTATTGGAAAGTGAATTTTAAAAATTTCCCAGACAGGTTTTGCATAATAATAATAATAATAATAATAATAATAATAATAATAATAATAATAGGGACAAACTAAAAAAAACACACTTACGAAATCATTGTTTAGATAAATAAATAAATAAATAAAAAGAATAATAATAACCGTGGGATGTGTTAGTAGCCAAAAATACAATCTGTTTTTATGCTTAAAACGTCAAAAGAAATGAAATTAATATTACATGAAATTTATGTAAAATAATCTTTTATTCATCCTCACTTTCTCTGTGCATGTACTCTCTCTCTCTCTCTCTCTCTCTCTCTCTCTCTCTCTCTCTCTCTCTCTCTCTCTCTCTGTGCGTGTATTTGCTTCACAGTCCATGATCCGTATTTATTTCACTCTTTTATTTACATTGAATTATATCCTTTAACGCGATGTATATTTTTGTCATATGTTTAGTTCTATCTAAATGATGTTGTGTGTGTACACACCACATCAGTGTATCTCACACCTGATTGACTACCTGATTATCTTGTTTATTCGCCAAGTATATGCGCGTCAGAGTGTGGAAAAATTAGACCGCCCACAACTTACATGTGCAAAACTCCGGAACATGTTCAAAAATATTAAAAATGTTTTATGTTTTCATTTACAATTTTAAGACCTGTGCTATTTCAAAAATTCATATACATACTTGTAATTAATAGTATTAGCATCTCTTAAAACCTTTTAATTTACATAGTTATGTTGAATGTATGTTTTAGACATGTATATGATTCGCTATAAAAGTCGAAATTAAAATCTAATGATGTGTAATTTTGAATTTTTAGTGTACACATTTTTTGAAAATTTTAATATTTATCAGTTTGTTATTCAAGTTATGGTTTCTGAATTCTTTGTTTCCTCAAAACAGAAAGTAACAATGACAAGATTCAAATTTATTATATAAAATTCAAAATGGATGATGGTTGTACAATAAAATAAACAACTGTCACTTCTTTATGCACAGTAGATTGCGTGATAGAGCGTAATCGGAAAATCTCAAATTTGAAACATAAACCAAAAATGTTTAATCAATACCCTCACAATAAAGTATTGTTCTAAACGATGGATTTAGTAATTCTCTAAAACGGATATAAAATTACGTTGAATGGGACAAAATCCTTGCCGGATATATAGAGAAAATACAAGAGATGTAATGTGCTATTTTATTTATTTATTTATTTATTTATTACTTGAATTGTGCATGGCATTAATTATTTAGATAAATCAGTAGGTAAAATTCACTAAAAACTGATATGAATTATTGATATTAAAAATTCTTTCTCTCTCTCTCCTCTCTGTCTCTCTCTCTCTCAGGGAAACAAAATAACATATTTTCTTTTTGCTTAACTCGGTGTTTTATATTTTTTAAAGATATAGTTTGAAATAAACAAACATTGTTTTGATGTGAGAGTGTTGAAACGTGGTGAACTCACAATTTAAATGCGTTAACTTCGAATACATTAAAGCGGACTTAAAAATAAATGGCTTGCATGACTTGTAACATTAGTAATGATTTCGCGAAGGCGGAGTCGGGGCGGTTTATGTTACGCCCAGAGGGCGTTTACTGTTTTTATTGTAACCACCCAGTTTTTGCGATGCTGCATAAAATTATCAGCTACGACACTCCAAAGAATTTAATTTTTTAAGTAATTTGCTTTAAAAATTGAACTTTTCCTGAACGAATGGTAAATTATATATTTTGAGCAATAAATGCAAATTATATATATATATATATATATATATATATATATATATATATATATATATATATATATATATATATCCCAAAATCTCTCTCCTTCTCTCTCTCTTTGAGAATGAGTGTCAGAGGAAGTGACAGATGATAATGAAGTGGTCCAGTATCGATTATAATTTAGACAGATGGGGAGGAGGGTTATAAAATTGAACCGGCGTATCCCCTATAGAGATAAATAGCCGTGTTATAAACCCTCGCCATAAGAGGTATAAAAAGAGGAAGAGGAAGAAGAAATGATAGAATTCGTTTTGGTTATGAAAAAGAAATTTTTGCAACTGAATACTTGTGTGTTTGGCAGTCTTACACAATACAACAACAAATTTAAAAATATTAAAACAGTAAAAAAAAGTTTTACATGAGGAAAGTGATTACATGATTTTTTTCAAAATTTAAATAAAAATTGACAAAGATGTAAATAACATCTGGTATTTATTCCAAAATGATTTAATCAAATTATTAAAAGAAAAAAGACATGAGTTGTGCCTAATTTGCTCCACAATAAAATTGACATTTTTGTCAGTCAATTTTGAGGGTATTAAATAATGCAATCATCTTGTTCGCTGGTGCGCTTGACTTGTTTATCAAATCTGAAGCCCGGAGGAGTTTGTTTAATGCATGTTGTGCAAAGTTGACATCCCGCTTCGTTACTCTGGCAACAAAAATCTGCATTAACGCTAAATAAAGCTTCATTAATTGTTCCTGGTTTTAATGATGTTTTAACGCGCCTTAATAGGAGGAGACTGATATCGTTGTTATCCTATTAAGGGACTAGAATCCGTCTTTTGCGACATCTCATCTAGCAGTTCTGTACTTGTAATGTCTTTAAGATAATAAAAACAGAGTAATTTGTCTTAAAGTTGGTCATTCTAATGTAATCAACGCTATGCATTGATTTGTAAAGATTGATTAAGTTGTTAAAACAATCACTGACACGTACCAATTACGAAGATTTTATACCCCTAAATTTTAATGAAATTTTCCGTCAATTTTACAATTTTCTCCTAAATTCTTCTTACAATTTATAAGACCGTTCAAGCAATCACACACGTACTGAAACAATGATTTTTTTCCAGTTATTTTTATTTATTTTTTTCAATCGTTTCATTATCCTTCAAAATTTTGGTTAAACATTTCATGTTTGACTTTGCCAGATTATCTTTGATGTGATTTTACGATTTTAGAGAATTAAAAAAACTTTCCTGCTTTAAGACCTTTACTGTTGAAAGTTCAAATCTGTAAAAAAAAAAATATGAGATTGAAAATTTACACTTTCAAATTTGTTATGAATATTTATTAAGTAATTTCAAAACATGTCTATTTTCATATTATAAAAAAAGTTTTGACAGTAAGCTACTTTATATAAATTTCGATTAAAAATTAAAATTGCAATCCTAGATATTTTCAAAATAATAATTAGAGTAGACGGGTACTGGTATTTCCGTTTTTGTGAAAGATTAAAATTTTTAATTCTATTTCCCTTCTCGCTTATTCAGTACAGATAAATTTTAAAATATACTTATTTTGCACGTGCTCTCCCGTGGGGGTGTCACACACGTTCTTTGTACAAAATAAATAGAAGAATTCTTATCATAAAAGGAGTTTATATCGAGATAAACTTGAAATAATGAATGTAAGGAAAACGGGAATTCATTTGGATTTATCTTAAACCAAAGAGAATTAATATTGGAAATTTAGATTTAAACGACCTTTAGGGACTTGTAAATAGAGATATTGGTATTCATTTGGGGGGGTTAGATCATGCTGAGGGATGCATTCAATCACAAATCACTTTCCCACGGAGTCATTTCTGTTAAATGAATTCAGTAATCAACTCCAAAATGATCTAAAATTGAACCTTTTATGATATAACAAAAAGATATGTGAGTGTTTGTTATAGAGGCCGTTACTTCAATTCAGCATCCCCCACGATATTAGTCTTTATCTCTTCGTTCTTATACCGTATTTCATTTGCGGCGGAGTCAATTGAATGACTTATAGACCAGCATCCAAATCCGATTAAAATAAGAACGATTCTTGTTGGTTGGAATCAAGATATTAGCTTGTTTTCATCACTGGAGAGAGGGTAGTACGGAACTTTTATGAATTTCCTTATGTGATAACGTTAAAAAAACTGAGTGCAATTCTAGTTGTTTGACATCAAATATATAACATCGTTTTCATTACTTTTAGAGAGGGTAGGAATGAACATTATTTTGTGTTTCCTTATAAAAGCGGTAAAAAAATCCGAGTGCAAGTATGTTGGTTAAAAGCACGTGTCCGTCCATCATCTGACAGACATAGGAATATGAACTAATTGTAAAACAAGCGAAAGTCCTCGCCCACTTTTTCCATCTTTACAAGCCGTATCGTACAGTTGCCTCATGTCAGATTCGACATTTGCATTTACGATTCTATAACGTTTTCTTATATACACTTAATGTACATTGTTTTATTTTTAACGAAGTGAAGGAAAAGTTTTAAAGGAGGTCCTAAGATGCCAGCATTCGTCACGGATTGTGTATAGAATATGAAATGTAGACTTAAGATTGTGTACACATAGTCAATTTAATTCGTTTATTAATTGTACGACACTAAACAAGATTTTACTTTGATGTGTGATAGTTTGAAGAATTTGTTATCTTGTTGTATTTCCTCACTTCACCTCACATAGACTTTTAGTTGACTTTTAAAATGAGAGAAAAAGATAGAACGCATCCCGCTAGTCAGATTTCTCATTCGCTACTTCAGCATTGATTAACTTCATTCTTGTGACTTACTATAATCTCTGTATGCAAGTCACATTTCAAATTTGTCACAAAAATATATCGTAAGAGTTTCATTAAGTTATGGACATGTTGTATTTTGGAGACACTGTTTCATATGCTTATCAACCTTCATATAAGCAGACTTCATACCGTGATTTTACAAATACCTGTGCTTATCAAACGGTTGGACCTGTCACTAATAGTGCGTGCAGGTTTAGTTCCGTATCCCCACCTTATGGAGCTTATACTTTCCAACCCGGAACTGGATGTAACGGATTTTTTAGTCGTAAACCAACACGGATAAAAGGTATAAATATATATAATATATATTACAGTATAATTAAAGACGTCTAATTTATATGTTAATTATTTTTCTTTAAAATTCTATAATTAAATTCAGTTTAAAAATAGAAATTTTATTTTATTTTTTAGCAATTTTTGATATGAAATATTTCTTTTTAAATTTTTATTTTTATTGAATCCACATATACGAGTATACACACATTCCAAAGTATTAAGGATTACCACACGCGGATTGCATGTGCTTAATCATTTCGTGCGAAAGCTGTGAAATTCATCATCAACGTTTGTACATTTTCACACTTCATAAAAAATAAGCGCTATATAGATCTAAATCGCTCGTAAATTTTGAGGAAAACGATACTTCGAGAATGAAATAAATGCATATAAATAATAAAACACGATTATGCACAATGCTATCTGCCGAGTGATAAAAATATAAACGAACATACCATATCACTTTTATGTAAATGACATTGATAAAAATAAAATTTTAATTTTTGAAATATTTGAAAATTTAAGGTACGCGTCTGTAACAATCACTAAAAAGTTAAAATGGTCTGAACTTGATTTTTTTCTCATTTCATCTTTATAAAAAAAATAAGGTGAAATTTCGCCGGATGACAGATTGAGTCGTAAGCCCATATTTCAAGAGAATATTTTTTTGGCTGTTGAAAACGTCAAAAGAAATTAGAAAAATACCGTTTTGCCTCAAGGTAAAAAAGAAAGAAAACTGAATTTTTTTTCCATCCCTTTGAACTATAAATTCTTACAAAAAAACTAATAAAATGTACATTGCCTATCATTTTTATCAAAATGGACCCTTCTCAAAATAAGTGTAATATTTTTTTGTAGGAAATCAGACGAGAAACATCTGGTATCTAAGTATTATAAATGCATGTATATAAAGTTTCCAAATGAAACTTGTTTACATTTTATGTATTGCTTTCGAACTACAATGTCTTTTTCTTCTTAGAAATATATTGTTTCATGAATTATCGAAATAAGTAGCATATGACAGTGTAATTAGACTGTTCTATTTTTTAATTTATTTAAAATTAATAAAATTCTTACATTCTATCTGGAAAAGTGTTATAAATGATCAAAGTAAAGAATTTAATTACCATGACGATTTTCCGTCATGTAAGAAATTTTGAAATAACATCCGTATCTGCAACTGAAAATTCATTTTAGGACAAAACCACCATGAAGAATTTTTGAACTTATTGACAATATCGTGCTATTTATTGTAACATCTGAGCCACATAAAGTTCACAAAGATGTCCCTTTCTTCAATTAGAGATTTTCTTATCTAAATCGAATTCTCTTACTGAAGATTTGGGGCGATAAAAGTAATTTGTAAATAGACAGCGATATTTTTCTAATTGGTTACTAGTATTTAGATGATAACACGACTTAATTAGATACTAATTTGAACTCAGTTCCTTAGGATCTGATTAGCCATCAAAAATCATGTTTCAATCATACAATTAATTGATATGTTGACATTTTTTACGTATGGATTTTGAGGCTGTTAACAATTTTTCCAATAGACGGTTTTTCATACTGAAAATTAAACTGATTAAATTGATATAGCAGTGTAATTAACTGATCTTATAGAATGCACACACTGTGAAACTTATTGACAGGATTGTATTCGTCAGAAATTAAAAAAAAAAAATTAACTGTATCATTTAAATGACATTAAAAATAAAACTAATAATTAAGAATTAGTTGTATAATTTAACTTAAGCTATAATATTTCATGTTAAAGTTACATTTTAAAGTCTATCAGTGGTAAATCTGATCATCTTGGTTGACTGAAGTTGAACAGAGTCAGTCCCTCCCATTAAATTTTTACATTTATACAAGGAAAACTCGTAAAAATATCGAAGTACATTCATCAATTTGGTTAACAAATATGATATAAATTTCATTGTGAAATGACCTTGCCAAGAGTAATATCCGTAACCCCACCTTTTTAAAATATTCACACATACACCTATAAATAAAATTAAATACAGTTTTTAATTGAAGAATAAATAAATTCTTTATAAAATATCTAGGAAAATTATTCAAAAAATATTATTTGTTTGGTATAAATAAAAAAAAAAAAAAAGAAAAAATTATATTGCATATGCTTATAGCATCTCTCTCTCTCTCTCTCTCTCTCTCTCTCTCTCTCTCTCAATTATTATGACACCACAAATATTACAATCATGTAGAAAGCAAGCTGCCGCGTTTAAATATGAGCGAAAATTCTTGAAGTTTTCATAGAAAATAAAATTGATGGACTCTGTATCAATTAAATTTTAATTTCAAGATGGCTAGAATTTATTTTTTGCGTTGTAGTTTTCAAATTAAAAATGGAATGAATTGTCATTAAAATGGCGTGATGTTTCATATCCTGATTTATGCCAGATATTATTCAATACCGTAAAGAACAAATTCTCGTATTGTCTCTATCGTGCAATAAAATGCATGTATTACAAATCGCATGCCGAGTAAAATAAAATAGACATTTTCATGAATATTTTATAGGAAAGAATTTGTTGTTGCTTCTCGCCTATTAACTGTCCTAAGATTCAAAAGACACGGGATCTAAAAACAACATAAAATGTATAGAAGACTTTAACAATCAGGATTTTTATTTATTTATTTTTTCTTTTTCAAATCTTTTTTTTCTGTTTTTGTTTTCTCGTTTTATATAAAAGTTATTCTGCTGTTGTTATCTATGGCCGATGATAAAGTTTTATGCTGTTTTTAATGTATAAATTTTTTAAAACGGAATGCAGACACAATAAACGGTTTTTAAAATCGGAATTTATAAAAAGCACATAAAATGAAATTCGTTTTATGAAATAATTTAAATCCCATATTCTAATAATTTAAAAGGGTAAAATTTTAAAACATTTGTTTTCTTTAAAAATCTCTGACAACTACAATAAAACATCCAAAATAAGGTCGTGCTGGATCTTAGTATGATGGGAGTTCTCAGAATTCTTATAGCATTAATCTTCATCTAAATGTCTCATGAAAATTCAACGAGATGTTAATGAATTCATTATGTGGACACCAGAACTATGAAGTACATAACCTCAGGTCACATATAAAACTTTAGCTAGATTTCTTTTCGTGATCATCTATGTAAATCAGAGAATGCAGATGAAGAAATCAACATAAGTAATTGTTTAATGCAGATGTAACAATTAGCATAGTTAATTGTAAAATTGTTAAATAATTTGTCAGCAGACCCCTTAACTTTAGATAATATGTAATGGTTGATGTTAAAATCTGTATGCAATTTGTAAACCAAAATCACAAGTGTACTGGTGTCACCCCAGACAACTTGAAATCAGGTCGTTTCGTAATCTCAGAAACAGTTTAAAACGTGCTGTGACACAACGGTCAAGATAAAATGGCATACAATTAAAGTTTATTTTCCTAGAATATATCTTTTCAGTGCATCAAACATGCTACAGATCTTATTTCTCGAATGCACTATTTGAAATAAGAAAATAAAATGAATCAAAAAATTAAAAACAGATCCTTTTAAAAGTTTTGCTGAGTTTTTAACACTCCCTGTCTGAAAACCACACTTTTCATTGTATCAAAAGGCCACTTCCTATGTAATTGATTAACCCACTCCCTCAAAAATATGTATTTATTAAAAAAAATTATCAAGGCCATTAATAATACCTAGAAATAAGTTGTAAGAATCCTGTATTCCGAAACACATCTCTGTCAAAAAATATACGTGATCTTAATACTAGTATTCGCTTCACTCTTCTCGTCGTCTTTGCATATTCTCTCGTTTATTGTTTCATACTCTTAGTTTTACAATCTATTTTAAATTTTTTTCATTTATTTTTTATTTATTTGGATTATGAAATAATTTAAAAACAAATTAAAAAATTCTCTATAGAAATTCAGCGTTTGAATTCAAAAAGAAAAATAGAAAAGAAAATAGAAAAAAATAACCTCAATATTTTTTTGTCAAATTTCTTATCTAAAAGATGAGTGACAGTTATTTCTCTAAAGTGTGTTGTCATCGCTTTAGGCTAACATTAAGCCATAATAACAGTGTTTTAAAACGTTTCAGAGGCTGTGTGATCAGATGACTGTCACATTTGTACAACATTTTAAATTTATATTGATTTGTAAATTATATTCACAGTCCAGAGTTGGTATTTATAACAACATACTATCTTTTTGAATTAATCCATTTAGAAATGAGATATTAGAGATAACATTCAAAACGTTAATGCATTGCAATAAGTTTTTCTAAAAATCCAGATATCATAGTGACCAATTAAATGAAAAATTCCAAATAAACAGCAGTTTATGAGCTTGTTATAGGTCGATCTGATCCAATTTTATCGGACCTTCTAATCTAATTTTTTATGATTATCTAAATTTATTTATTTATTTATTTATTTATTTATTTATTTATGTTTTTGTGAAAACCTTCTGAAGGAACTTAACTATCATATTATTTTGTCATTTTATTCAGTGTCAATCCAGAGTCTGGAGTTTCATAATCTGTGGAACTCATTTAGTAATATGTTTATCATGCCTTATTTTTATTTCATTTGTCTGTCGTTTCATGTTCTTGGTTGCATTGGCTTTTTTCTTTGTATATATTTCAAGCAACAAATTGCATAGTACTTTTAAGTACAACATACTTTAGACTACTTGCTTGTCACAAGTTTTTGGACTTTTTTACAACCCACTTTTTATATTAGCATGCTAATATATACATAATTGTAAATGAAATTCATGTTTTAAGTCACTTTGTAAGCTTTAATACTTCTCTTATCACACAAAATAAAATCCGTTTGTAGTATTATTTTATCCACCCTTCTTATTGAAAAATTTTATTCAGAGAATAATATGAACTGCCTAAGTATATTAGTTTGAAATTAATCCTTTCTGAAAAGACCTCATTTGTGAAATGCATACGTTCAATTTTACAACACACGGCTTGAAAGCATCCGCCATTTGTCAGGGTACACAATATAACATAGTCCTTATTTGACAGAAAACCGATCAAAAATAAAGCTTTATCTGTCAAATCGTTGTCTAGAGAAGGAACGCATTTTGAGATTATAATTTTCATTTTTAGATTTATAATACATGTAGTAGATTTATCTTAATAACAAGATTGCCTTTTTAATCAAATAATGATTGACCAGAAATCCTATATGCATTTCACCAAAGCACATTTTACATTGAACTACAAGGAATCGTAGTTTTGTAAAAATTAATGCACTTGACAAGTTACAATCGCTACAAATATAATTGCATACGAAATGTTTGAGAAGATACACATTTTATTCATACGGCGGCTACCATGAGGCTTCTTATGTGATCTTAATGTAATTTAACACTTGTGGTACCAGAAGTTCAGTTAACAGTTTTATGGATACAGTTTGTCGTAAATTTTGTTATTTGTTCTCGTTTATTTTTGTTGTCGTTTATTCTTAGTAACTTTTGTTGTTGCGTTGTATTTTCTTTCGGCTACAAATTTCTTAATTCAGTGTCATTATGACCGTCCAGATCTGCTACATACCTGTTCTGGTAATCTTTTCTTACATATTTTGGTGTTAACATCGTATGTTTACCAAAGTAGCGAGTTTAAAAAACTTCGTAAACATATCTTTTTCTGTGTCTTTGTCTAATTGTTCATTTTGACATGGTGTGTTTTCATGGTTGTTTTGGCTATTGTTAGTTATCAAAATATTGTCATAACTTTATATTTTGTTGCTTCGTTTAGCAATTATACGCTAAACATTCTTTACGTCACAATTTACAAAGTTAGTGCATGTAATCGTTAGCTAACTGGTTCTTTTTTTAAACAAAATACCTCAGCATAAATTTAGACCTTCATTATATAAATCCAAATCTATGGTCATTAAAGAACTCTTTTGGGGTAACAAACTACATCAATTGTTTTGAATAAATGATTACAAAAATTGAACCCATTGACACAGAAGCAATATAACTCTTATATAAAGCAGAATCTTTGTCTTGGAAGAAATTCCTTCAGGATTTTAATGCCCTGCAATGTAATATAATGCTGACAGCACTCGTGATTATGATTGCATATGGGATTTTTATAACTCTCTAGGTCTATCGAGGCAAACATAATGTTAAAACATTTAAACCAGCGTGTAACACAACTTCGATGTATGATCTAAAAAATTCCATTAGATTTTCGGTATCATTAATTTAGAATTTTTCAAAGTAATGTTGATTTTTTTCAATAACGGTAATTTGGGGTATTTCAAAGTTAAGTTGAACAAAAGGTTTTTCTAGGAGAATTAACTTTGTTTTTGTCTATATCATGTGTTTCATGAATTTTTAAAGCTTGTGTACGAGAAGACCCCTGTGATAATGACATATATTATCATTCATTATTATCATATTATAATATCGTAGCCTTCTCTCACCGACAACATGCTCTAGCATGGTCGTATAATAATAATTACTTGTAAATTGTCCTCTTCATTTGTGATCGAAGCAGAAAATTTTTGTGTATACTACATGGTCTAATGGGTGATTTTACAATTATTTCAGCATGGGAAAATGTCTTTTGAATTTACAAAATGTTATTAAGTTCAATTCATCTGAATTAATTTAATATTAAAATTATTGTGTAAGATAATTTTTTTTCAAGCGCTTCCAATTGACTTTTTAGAAATTTGTGCCCACGTGTCTTGTTTTAATTCAGCGTCATTTGAACGTTTGCTATTTGTCTCCGTGCATATTGTTGCAGTGTGTCAGTGTCATCGATAGGTATATAACAGAAACGTTTAGAGGATCGACCCGCGCTTTGATTGATTTGGAGGTGACAAGATTGACAGAACCTTAAGTTAAAAGGTAGAGTGAGTGACATCAGTATTTAAACAGACAGGTATAAAGGTGGGATGGTCTTAAAGATCGAGGGGATGTGCCATACGTGATTGATCAGTGAAGCGAATGTGCTTGTGTTCCTTGATGCATTACTTATGACTCTTGGATTATATTATATACTGCCAATGACTTGTAATATATTTATGATACATACATGCATTTGTCCGCAACGGTATGAAGTGACACAAGGTGACCCTGTATAGGAATTAGCACAGAGATTAAAATCCATATTAAACAAAGTGAAACTAGAACTACTAATCATAAGATTCATAACAACATAAGCGTGTTCAAAAGGCCAGGGTTCGTCCTACACTGCTGAATAAAACACCGCCTCTAGATAAGCACATCGCTCTGATAATTTTACACACAATAATCCGGAACTCATTTTTGGAATCATTGCCGGAAAAATTTCGACCATCCGGAACGGCGGATAAAAATTAGCTGCTTCAGGATGATGGATCTAACGACTGCGTATCGGTTTCACCACACTCCTAATATGCCTATGATGGATTTTTACCATTCTTGTAAAAGTAAGTTTTCTTAAGAATTCAGAAAAAAAAATATTCTAATTCAGAACTTAAAAAAGTTAAAAATGTCAAAAGTCAAGCACGTGCCTTGAAATAGGTTAATTGTGTGAAAATTAAAAATTTAGGCACATTGCAATCATAGTTAAACTTTGAAAACGGATATTTCTTTTTAGAGCAGTCTATTCATGATTTAAATGTAAATAACTAACACAAAAAAGTAAAATATTTAAACTAAAATTTGCCTCTTAATTCCATAGGTATTTAAAACCTTACCTTATAGCTGGAATTGTTATATATCGGTTTGAGAATAAACCACACAAATATACAAATTAAATAAATAAATAAATAAATAAACACTTTTTAACTGTGACAGTCAAGTTGATTTTTTTTTTTTTCAATTTAAAATTATCATTTTAAAATTAAATTTGTCATATTAATTATCACTTTAAGAGACATAAAAACTTTATGATTTCAACGGACTAACGATTCGTGTAACACCATTTGGTAACAAAAAGACCGCAAACACACGATTGTCTACGGAAGGTAGTAGTGCGGAACTTCTCTGGCATCTTCCTTTACATCATGTCATTCGAGCGCCGTCGCGAGCATAACCCGGAACAGAGCACATGAGAACATTGAAGAAATGTGTATTGTCATTAAAGTTAAAAATCTGTTAAATAAACTATCACAATAAAAAATTACACGCCCCGACAATATGTAACAGAGTTTTAAAGAGTGTCGAAAACCAGAATCACAGTCACAAATATTATAGGTTTGAAATAACAAAGACAACAAAAAATGTGGAACAACATTATCACATACAAAAATTTGAAGTGACAAAATCGTGAAGTTTATAATATCTAAATGCATATATTCTAGCCTAAAAAAAATCTGAGTATTCGTTTGTTTTTTTTAATGCTAAATCCTAAATGCTGAAGGGGGTTGAAATGTGGAAAAGCGAAAGTGAGCAATAACAATAGTTATTATAAACCAGGAAAAGCTGAAAACGGCAAAGTTTATATAAGGTTTGAAATCGTGAAAATGGAATATTATAAAGTTTAAATGTTGGTAAAGTTGAGAAATTCGTATTTCATCAGTAGAGGGAAATTTATTTTTTATGCTTAGGATTATCCAAAAGTCGGTAAGTGCAAAATTGATCAAAAATGAGCAAAAATATATATCATACACTAGGGAATATTTCATCTTGAAATTCTTTCACACATTCTGTGATGAAAGACCTCCCTACCGTGTTTATCAAATATATGAAGGTGATATTCTTTGTTGTGGCGTGATGAATTTCTGGCCGTAAGCCCCAACTATCAATCAGTTGCCCGCTGTCAAGCTCAAAATAATATGTCTATGTTAAAAGCGAAAAATATGAACTTAGTAAAGGTGTATCAATATTCTACTCTTCATTCGGACATTTAGAAATAGATTCCCCGCTGAGGTTTTGTAAATTGTACAAAAGTTTTAACACTTTGTGAAGGAAATAATTTTGTTAAGAACTCTATCTATCTCGGCTAATTTTGTCGACATTTATTTGATGACCTTATAAAAATGGGTATAAATCGCCACAAATTGGTTTTACTGTATTGTTTGAAGTTTAGGGATTTTTTCCGTTATAATTCCTATATAAATGACCTTATAAATTTGTATAAATATCTGTAAATTGTTTTTTTTTTCTGTATTGTTTGAAGTTTTTGGTATTTTCCCTAATAATCCCAGTATGTAATATGAATTATTTCTTTAATATAGTAACAGAGACATCACACATAATCATGATAATTACCTATATATCTCGAACCTAATCAAACTTTCAACTTGTAAGAGTAAAGAAATAATCGGGATATTTTAATTTCAAATCAAGCGTAATGTTGTCAAATTGCACCAATTTATGTGAATATATTCCTTTTGATTCGGATAACCGAGCCACATATTTGTAATCGTCAGTATCAAACCACCATCAGAAAATTATCTCGTCTCCGAGCTAACTTAACTCACATCCTAATCTTATAGCTTTGACATTTGACGCGGAAAATTGTCCTAACTTATTAGAATAATAAGAATCGCACATTTTCAGTCTCGACTTTTAAGAGTTTAAGGTTTATATAAACAAAAACAATTAAATACAATAGAAACATTTTTCAAATCCCCACCCCTCTATTTTTTTTAACCAAAGGTAATTCCATAATTCTTTTGATTGGTTTGTTTATTCGGCCCTCCTCTCTCTTCCACGGTGGTATAGTCTATGCACTATGCCCAGTGAACCCTCACATAAAAATAAACCTATTGCGTTGAAGGGGCGCTATAACAACAACAATAGCAGTTGTAAAGGGTACTTGGGTGTCTAAAACAGCGGTGTCCCATAACATTACTTGTGTTAATACACTAGTTCACAGTTGTAACTTGACTATCGAACCATGCAAATGCAAAACACGTGGGGGACTTATGCACCATCCCCTCTTGCTTATCATCATCATCACCATCAACTACCCCGTACATATGATGTTTTTGCAGGTAATTTGAATTTTATATTATTTTGATTTTATAAATTGAATTTAATTTTTATTATTGTAATTTACATTTTAATTAAAGTTTTTCAAAACCTGAAATTTGGACGAAAATTCAATAAAAATTATCCGAAATTTTTTTTAAAAATAATTTAATAATGATAAAATAAAATTAAAAAAGAGAAATTTTACAGTTCTAAGATTTTTTTTCTAAATTTTTAATCAATTCATTGTTGAAAAAAAAATCAAAACTTAATTCGACATTAAATGATTCGACCAAATAATGTTTCTTATAAAATAAACTGAAGTGAAATTTGTTGAATATTTATCAAATAGTCATGATTTCTTTCTCAGCAAATTTCTTTTAAATTTACAAAATGTGACATTAGTATACAATGTTTTCATAAACCGGAAATGAAGTGCATTAATGCAGCTAATTAATTTATAAGTCGATGAATTAAGTGAACGTTAAGTAACGATTTTTTTTAAAATCAAATGGTTACGCAATTTTTTAAAATCAAGTTAACAATTCGATTTTAAGGAAATATATAAATTCAAAATGTAGTGACAAATATAAAAAAAATTTATCTTTCAAATTCGTATTCTGTCTGGAACGTTTGTTTTCAATCAATTCTATGATCCATGTAGGTAGATATCCGAGTACTATATTATCGGTTTAATAGCATTAACTTAAACAAATTATAAATTATTTAAATTTAAAATTTTAAAAAGTCAAATTTAAACGAAAATTTAAACTTTGAATAAAATAAAAAAAAATCAAATATATTTTTTTAAATGATCATATAAATTACTCTGAGTGTAATTTTGTATATTTATATATTTATTTTTATATTATTTTAAGTCTGTTGATGACCGCAGTTTTCTTAATTAATTAAGAAATAATTGTGACGTGGTTATAATTATAATTAATTCAGAAAGGTCTGGTGGAAAAGTTAAGTACTTCTGTCAAGTTTCAGAAGACAGGGAGAGTACCTTGCTAAGGGAATAGTGTTTTTACGGTGCGGCACGCTTGTTGAGAATTTAATTACCAAATAATTGAGACATCGGACAGTTGTTGTGATTAGTTAATGAGTACTCGGGCTTTGTTACTCGGCTTTAGAGCAATATAATATATGAGCTTATCATTTGAGAAACATATTTATGAATTTGTGAAATTTACAGACATCTAGATGTATATATATCTATATCCTCAGCTAGATACCGAGATTAATGATTTTGATAGGAGATAGAATTTCACTTGATGAATGATTGTTTTCAAGAAGCGACATATATTGGATAGATTCGTTAAATAGTTTGATACATCATTGGGGACACTATTGATATACATATTGAATTGCTTTTGTATGATTGTTTCATTTATTATACAAAATGTCGTTGTATTTTATACCACATATCGACCATTCCTCCATGTTTCAAACTTCTCATAAATTAAACATATTCGGTAATATTGATATCGGATGTGGGCTTCATGGTAAGGAGTTAGAATCAGGTTATTTTGAATTTGAAATTTTATTTGTATTGGAAATTAAATCGCTATTTTTTCATGTATTTATTTTGTCAATTTCGGAGATGTTCAGACTGTTGGTATTTTTTTATTTTTATTTATTTTTTTTTTTACTAAATATCGTCTATTTTAAATATTTTATTTTCTTATATTAAATTTTTTTATTTTCTTATATTAAATATTTTATTTTCATATCATTCTATTTTTCTTCGCAATTCTTTTTTTTTTTTTTTTTTTTTTTATCTATGTTTAAATTGCTTTAAAATATAGATTTTATACTCTAAATTTATACTCTTTTTCTCTTATTTATTTATTATTTATTTATTTATTATTTATTTTTAGGTCACGGTGGTGTAAATCAATTGGGTGGAGTATTTGTTAATGGACGACCATTACCTGACGTGGTAAGACAAAGAATTGTAGAATTAGCACACCAAGGAGTTAGACCCTGTGATATTTCACGTCAGTTAAGAGTTTCACATGGATGTGTTAGCAAAATTCTCGGCAGGTAAATACATAATTCTTTTATTCTTTAATTACACAGTAGTCTAGATATTGCTCGCTAAAATTTTGGAAATCACTTTTCGCAATATTTACCTGTCAAAAATATTTATAAAATTTAGAAACCTGTTTGTTACGACTAAAGAAATGTCCAATTTTTTTTAATATCCAAAGAAGTTGTTTAAATAAAAAAATGTAAACATGCACGAATATGTAGTATTAAAAATATAAAATGTCGCGATTTACAAAAAATAGTTATTTAAAATTTCAAAATACCCTAGTAAGTTTTTTTTTAAGTTTGTAAAGTAAATTTTCTGTAAAGATTAACAAAGGTATAGATATTGATTTTAAATCAACAGGGTGGAGGGGTATGTTATTGATTTGAAACAGTCATGGTGATTTATTTTGTTTATAAAACTCACGTGATTATTTTCTCGATAAAATGCGCGATTGTTAATTAAAAATAACCCAGTCGACGTATTTAATATATAGCGTGAAAAATGCAAAACAAATCTTATTTTGTTAAAAAAAACTGAGGTTGTTGTATTTATCATGCTCGATTTGAAGAAGCTACCCAGTGACATAGGGATCATTTTGTCAGTGTACAAGTCACTCGGTGTGGCTGTAATTTAATGTGACAAGTAGGGTTGAAGTTCATTTATAATTATCTCCCTCACATTTTCTGTAATTTCATTCTGATATATATTTTTTCTTAAACAAAATAACTGCAAATTTTGATTCTTAAGATGAACAATTTTTTTAAAAAAAGGGTTAATTATAAATTGGTAGGTTAAATTAAGTGTACTTGCCCAGAATGACATTGGCTATTTATATATACGGAAAGCATTATAGAAAAGATATTTTTATGACCAAATGCACCCAAAATCTGTGGGCAAGTGATCGCGTGAGGGGTCATCTGTACATAGGGGGATAATGAGACACATTGTGCCTCTTCACGGTGTACCTAGTTGAACCTGTCCCATCAAACACGGGGTTTATTTACAAGCAGTACCAATAATTAGTACGGATTAATCTACCGGCTACAATTCTCAAATTACGCCAGTAGTTTTGTTTTACATGTTTCACGATGCCACCGCAGAAAACATGTTCCATTCATTACTACTTCATCGTGTATAAGCGATACATATACATAATAAGCTTGAGTAGCATTGAAAAAAGAAGCCCTTTAGTGCTCAATGGCGGGCGGTGAACTTGCTTCCTCTGGGTTTAATGCCTGCTTAATTAAGCATAAGAACACCAACACAAACCGTATATTCATTTCTTTTCCTGGTAAATATCATGTCACCCGCGATATTATATACAATTTTGTGGAAGTTTTCAAGGTGGACAGCTTAAGCCTTCCCCAACTACATCTTGTGTTTCATTTGAGGAGATACAGATAGTCATCTCATTTGTCTGATGGCTTGCAGGTAATATTAACAACCACTAAATAGCTTAACTAAAGGGAATCTCAGGGTATGGGGAGTCTGAAAAAATATTTTAAATATGCATCATACGCGTTTTATAATAAAAGAAAAATAAATGAATTTTATTTAAATAGAAACTTGTAAATTATTTAATATTTATTGCTTTTTACTCCACTTTTTATTAATTGTAACATGCTTTAAATCTAAGGGAAGCAATTTCACCCAAAAAAGTAAAACTATTGTATAGTAAAAGTTTATTAATAAAATAGAATTAATAAAATGCATTTTCAAACATTATGTGGGCGTCACTACTATCTAGTAATTTCTTCATACACTTTCCCATCTTTTTAGAAACATAGATAACTTCCTGTTATTTTTTGTAATTGAGCTATTATGATCCATTTATTGAGGAAAATGTGATCTGAATGGTGTATTACATAATAAAATATTTGCATAAAATCAACATGGGATTTTAAAACTTATTGAAAGTAAGCAACCAGTGGACCAGATGAGCCTCATGTTTAAGGAAAACATCTTATATGTAGTGTTAAAATTTATATCTCTATTTTTTCAGTTTTTCAGATATGTGATTTATAAGTTGAATATAATTAATTTATCTGATCTTGTTAAAAGATTATTGATCCTAGATTATTTTAATTTCTCGTAATAAGACTCGTCTCATTTTCAATTATTGGAACAATTAATTTATTAATATCAGATGATTATATAAATCATTTAAAGAGAAAGCACTTGTTATGTAGCTAGTCCAAAGCCTGAGTCAGCTCGAAGACACCCCGTGTGCAATTTTACTACACGTTACCCCATGAGTCAAATTTACTAATAAACTCGGAGCCATGTTGTCGGAAAAGTAATATAGACATCTGAAAGCATCGTAAATAAATTCTGCATAAAACAGAAATCGTATTGTCCATTTGATATTGAATCGATGGGGTGTATTGCAATATTTTTCAAGAGCGTTAATAAAAAAGCAAAATGCTCAGTTTTAGAAATGCAATTTGAATTAATTGCCAAGGCATAAATTGGCAACACCCAATCAGTTATTCTTCCATTTAAGAAATGAAGAATTTGAATTCTTACGGTAGGCAATATTATGTCGTCATAAAAACACAGCTTTCTTTGCATTGATTTAATTTCGATCAATTATTTTGCAAAATAAATAAATAAATAAATATAAAATAAATAAAATACTGTATGTGTTTCTTATTATTTATTTATTTATTTATTATTTATTTATTTATTTATTTATTTATTTATTTATTTATTATTTTTTGTTTATATTTTGAATTTACCATGACCATCTCAAAGAAGATTTAGTTCATCTTTAAAGGTCTCACTTTTGAATAAATTCTCACTTTAAAACACTTAAAGAAAGAGAGCAAGAAATTTGTGCATAAATACTGATAAACAGTGTAGCACAGGTTATAGAAATGTCTATTTCTTTACACTCCAAAATGAATGTAAATATTCAATTTTAAATGAGGGATTTTTCGTGGTTCACTTTGCTCATTGTTAAATAGATTTGTTGCGCAAGTTATTCTGAATAGGTTGTATAACTAACCCATTGAAGTGAGAAAGTATCCCGCCTTTTTCACTAAAAATATTTAAGTCATTTATTTAAAAAATAGCGTTGACCTTATTAGATTTAACTTGACAAAAATTAAAGCTATACGCATTTATAATTGTATTAAGGGCCACTAATCGTGTAATTACTGTATTGGTATATGTGTTTCTCTAGAACCTGTCGATGTTAGACACATTGACACGCGTTTTTCTTGTTAAAACGTCTCTTCAGATTTCACGCGGATTGATATATTAGACGCTAATTGACTTGTCAAAAAATTAAAAGCGAAACGAAAACACAATGTTCAACATCATTAAAATAACAATAAAAATCTTATAATTTTAACGATACAAAACAATTATCTGGAAATAACTTTTTGATCTTTTTAAAAATTTATTTGATACTCAAATAATAATAATAATAATAATAATAATAATAACCTAGTATTTTTTCCGTTAAGATAACTTCTCTTGGTTTGTTGCAATTATGCAAATGTCATGTGCTACTTTTGAATTGTATTATTTCATAAAAATTCAAAAGTAGCACATGACAGAAACAATGCTACCAAGAGTTTCTTCCACACCATAGAACATGATTTTGCTGCCTATATCGATTGTTTGCATTCGGGAGTATTAATAAACAACGATTTCTTTTATCTGCAGATATTTCTTTCTAATTATTTTTTATTTTATTATTATTTATTTATTTATTTACATGTATATATTTATTTATTTATTTATTATTAAAATTATTATTTAATTTTTGGCTTTATTCGCGCACTTGTTTTCTTGCTTCATTTGTTTGTTACTTGTTCTTGATTACTTACACAACTTCTTGAGCCAATTAATTGTTTTTAAGCTACTAATTAACTTATTAAATTTTGACCACCCCGTCTCGAAGCACAAACTTCGACACAACCCTTCTTGATTGCATATCCTTTCTTCTCTTATCATTCCATGCATATGTTCATGTTTTTTTATAGCGATCTTGCATTTATAGAATTTTTAAAATCGAATAATGTACTCTGCACAGTTTGTATCTATAATTAAAAATATTTTTAAGACTTAGTAAATAAGATAAATCTGTAATAATGCAAAATATTTCTTGTTTCAGGTATTATGAAACCGGATCAATCAAACCCGGGGTCATCGGCGGTTCCAAACCGAAAGTGGCTACCCCAAAAGTTGTTGATGCTATTACACGATATAAACTGGAAAATCCTACAATGTTTGCTTGGGAGATTAGAGACAGACTTTTGGCAGAAGGAATTTGTTCATCAGAAAATGTTCCAAGTGTCAGTTCCATAAATAGGTAAGGTGTCTTTATTGTATTTTAAGCCAATGATTTAGATATAACTTTTACACCTCTCTACTTTAGTTTACAGGGATACTAGTAGGTTTTATACTAGAATCTGTTCGGAATGTCAAACTAATTTTTAAAATTTTTTGAAGTGCAACGAATAAGAACGGTACAAGAATAGCTAGATAGCTTTATACAATGAAGCAAGTCGGATACAATTCCTTCAGAATGTAGCCTAGGACAACTTAATTAAGCAGATCGTTTCTGACACTTAAGATTAGGAAACAAAGGGAACTCATTGAATGTCCCTTATGGTGCCACAGCACCAAACATGCCCAGTTAGTGTCCAGTACAATTTTGGTTTAAAAAAGTCGGCATAAAACAAAATGAATTGTTTTAGAAAGAAGAAAGAGTTAATTATTTTATAAGGCTTAATCAAATGTATTTCTCAAATTTGTTGTGAATGCTTTTGGTTACTGTGCCTGTTGCTGAAACATGTTAATTAGCAAGCAATTCTAAATGCAGCTTGATATGTTTAAATTTGAATATTAGTCTTTTGATATCCAACACATAAAGCTGTAACATAAATGATTGCTAACATATAAAAAATTATCATTTTTCTTTAAATGATATTTACAAGTATGATTCAGCAAACTTAACATAATTAAAAACTATATCTTCAGATATTTAATATTAAACATCACTCTGGTAGTGTGTAATAAAATAAAATTTATAAACCTACGAAAATAGGATAGAGATATCACATTTAGTGAGTTTTTAAGAATTTATTACCGGTATTTATGTACCCAAATGTCGAGATGATGATTTTTGGACCATTATGCTTGATTATTAAAAGGAGTTTCCTATAAATCTAGCACATTATTTCATTTTTTTATATACTATCAACGAATATTTATCCCGGAGGCGATGTTTTTGCTGTTCATTGCATATAAATTACACCTTCAGTAAAAGTTACAAAACCATTAATGAACGTAACATCGGTAATAGTCATAACTTAGGCGATAAACAGCTTGCTCTTAGATGTTGGTATTTAAATTTTCTATCGCATTCAACCATAACAGCATGCTAAATTTTGTACTTGCATTACCGCAGTCACGGGAATACACTGAAGACAGTTTCTTTGAGATCCCCAAGAGAAATCTGCAAATGCCGTTTTCGAAGTAAACAAAAACAAGTATAGTGTTAATGTACCAATATTACATCATAGATTATCCACTAACCCTAGATCTGACTCGTAAAACAACATTTTTAGTGTTGATAAAAATGGCAAAATCGCCCCTTTCGTGTTTCGAAATAGCGTATCATTGCATCTTTGTTGTAAGTGCGACCAGATGTTATTCCTTTAAACGTAATTGTTTTAAGATAGCGAATGCTATTATAGGGATTATAACAATCTATTTGGATGATAAAAGCTTAAGTTTCCATGTGATAAAAATAATCATATTTTACACGAAATTAATTTTTCATCAGCTGAAACATTTATTTCTTTTCCGGGCCCATGTTGGCAAAAACTTTTCACAAATTTATTTTATTGTGATAATGCAAGGAGGAGAAATATTTTGCTTTGAATCTGGTCTGATCATTATTAGACTTGTCACCCTACTAAAGAAGTTTCACTTGTTTTTATGCGATATTCACAAAGCATTATTACAAAATTTGTCAATTTTCTTGCCCGAGTACTCACGTATTTGGATACGAGATACGACAAATGGTATAAATTTGAACATCAATTACGCTCAATTCAGGCGTAAGTTTATGTTATAAATTTCCTTTTTATTGACACCCATCAGTTTTAACCTTACATCTGCTTTGTTATTTGAACGAGTTTACTCATAAAACTTCCATCGATATTTAAACAAGATGACCGGGTACTTGGAGAAAAATGTTAAGTGCTTTTAACAGAAAAGTCAACAAAAATAAAAACTTGACTTTGTTAATTGCAAGAAAATGAAGATTTTTGCTTCAGATAGAACTTGCTATATGAACAGACTGGTCATTAAAGATTTTACGCGCGAGTTCATAACAATGCTATTGGCAGTTCTAAATGTGGTTGTTAGTGAGAGCTGATGGAATAATATGTAAATCACTTACCACCAATGCTGGTAGGCCGCGCAAGGCTATGCAATAAACTGTCAATAACGCATTTAAATGATGACCACTTGACAAGCGTGCTTTGTCTGTGAATTGCAAGTCAAGAAAGTAAAATTTATTTTCATGCAGCGACTTCTCTATACTTCATTCAGTAATGATTGCAAATTTTATTCCACTCTAATGACTCAAGAAAGTGCCTTAAAATCTCTACATTAAAAGCATATTAATTTAATTTAACATTTAACGTTATATATATGTAATACATGTTTTCTCTCTATTATGCCAAATAATATAATAAGGTTTCTAACAAGACCTTTTTTCTTTCTCTTTTCTTTTTCTTTTCTTTTCTCAAAAGATTAAAATCTTAGAATTTTTTATAATCCACAACTGGAGCTATTGGCAATAATGAATTAATTTTTTTAATTGGTAAAAATATATTTAGTTCATAACCGTTTTGTAAATTAATTTTTTCCAGCATTTCTAATCGTCTTTTTATAGAAAATTTTTTCTCTTTTTTTTGTGTACGAAATACTAATCGACAAACAAATTTCGCTTATATTTTTCTTTTGTCACGGACAACATTCGAATATTTATAAAATAATAAATAATGTAATAAACATTTATAAGATTTTTGCTTTTCGAAATATACCAAAATTTTAGATTAAAATCCTTTCACTTACATTTATTTTTCTACCGACCAAAAATGACATCTTTCTGATTTTTTCAACGCGTATCGAAGTGGTGTTGTTTCGCTCATGTTTCATTGCGCACTCTGTGACATTATATAAATCTGTATGATTGTAATTTTAAATTTAAGGTTAAAATTTCAAATCATTCATATTTCTCTGTATATTTATGTTAAAATTATCAGCTTCAGATGTCGGATTTTATGAATGTTACTTTTTAAAGCTCTTTATTATTCATTTTGTATGAAATTTTATACGTGGATAATTGCTTAGAACATGAAAATTAATTTAAATAAAAGAATAATTTCAACTTGAAGAAAATGAAGGGTATACAGTTACATTTAGTTTTTAATAGGCACGGAAAGGCTGTGTTTCACCTTGTTTGACAACCGTCATTTGCCCTTTCATGAATACCGCTTTGCACTGAGGACACTGTATCTAGAGTCTAATTTCAATATCACTTGTAATGACAAAAATGGTGGAAAATGAATACTTAGATTAAGATGTTAAATCAAGGGGTTAATTATATTAAATTACCTTGTAGATTAAGTAATTTTGTTTTTGTTTCTTGTCTTTTTTGACTGTTTTGTTTCATTGTGTATTCATGCTCTTTGTTTTATTTGCTTTTGCCGAGTACACGTTTTCCAGTTAAAAATTTTCGTTCCATAATTTTTAAAGTATGATTGGATTTAAAGCAAAACTGGCTCACTTGCTTCAAAAAGTTGATACAGTCTACAATCAATCCCTTACCAAAACCCAGGCAGGAAACAGGTGTTCCAACCCGATTGAAAGGATGTCATGTGTAAGCTAAATCTTTAACGTGAAAATGACACAATATTAAAACATAACTTGGAATTTATTCAAAATAGATTGCGTGCATGGCGGCTATAATATTTTCTCGGATGGAAACAACCGTTTTGAATATGCAACTTTTTTACAACATAGCATCAAGTACATTGTTTTAATGTAGGTAAAACAAGGGGCAGGGTACAACAAGTACAGGACACAATGTTAAAGGGATAAAAGGCATCCATGTGAAGCCTATCAAATTTCAGTGAATACTGTTACACTAGCAAAAGAAATTTCACAGTTGAACAAACTGTCTTCTTGCAGTATTATATACCTTTTACAACTTTATTATAAAGAGTCTTTTAGGGGGTTTTAAATGTTTTATATTTGTTTAAAACAAACTGGAAAAAAAGATTTTTTTCCACAAAACGTAAAACAAATGTAAGGTAATAACGCAACGCTACATTTGTGTTTCACCTTCCGAGACTAAGTAATTAAAATAGATCTATTTATTTTTTTACTTGGGTTATTAACGGTAATCATTAGTTTCATTAACGAAAAATTATGTCTTTTTTTCTTGTTTTTACTTGTTTTTATAAACTGTCAGATCATCAGATGGCCCATCTTGCATTTCTTTAACTTAATCAGCCATGTGTTATAATTAACCTTGTAATAATGTTAAACGAAGCTCATTTATAAACAATAGTAAAAACTAAGTATGATTTAACACAAGTTGAGATAGGGGAATATTAATATTTGTTAGAAGAAGTATCATTTGCCCTATTTCACAGTAAAAAATTAAAACAATGAAATATTTTCATTCTAAGTGCATGGGCTTTTTTGTCAAACATTCTTTTTGGTTTCAAATTCTTTTCTTTACGAAGTAATTACTCTTTTCTAAACAGTAACGGAACTATTTTATTTTCCAAAGCCTGGATACCGCGTTCAAATGAAAATTAAAAATTGTAATTTTAAAAATGTGACATATTATATTTAAAAATAGCCTTTATTACATTTTCTTCATTGTATTTTTTTAAAGTTGTTATTTAAAAATAAATGAAAAGCTGTTGATTGACATTCTTGATAAAACTATTTTTTGCATTTTTCTGAAATTAGAAAATCGTTGATTTAAAGTACAAATAGTACATTAGATATGTCGTGTTTATTTTTCTTGGCTTAAATTTTGAAGAATTTGATGTTGAATATATATATATATATATATATATATATATATATATATATATATGTGTGTGTGTGTGTGTGTGTGTGTGTGTGTGTGTGTGTGTGTATTCAGTAAAAATAAAATAAAATATATAGGGATTTGCAATCTGACAACTTCAATTTTTTTGGCATACCGGTAAATAAAAAGCGGCCATGTCACAACAATGCAATCGAAAAAACCAATACAGACCTAAGATAAACACATAGAGAAGATGTAAATCAGAAATTATTTATTATTATAGTTTTTTATCCGAGTGTTTATTACAAAAACACAAGTGTAAAGGCATGTACAAACTCATACAAGTATTTTATTTTACTAATTTTTCCCCCACTTTTAAAAATCTATCTATACTAGTTGTTTAGAAAACATGTATCTCGCTCGTTTCTCTTGATAAACAAGCTTACAAATTATTATCTGAGGACTATACACTACAGACCACAGGACATGTTAATTAACTATAACCCACCGCTTGTTTGCATTGATACATGAAATACACTCAACACAAAAAGTAAACCAGTCGAAATTTTCAAAGACTCCCCGCTGATGGTCTTGCGTTCATCGTGTTGGTCTGTTGGGAGTTTTTCAGATCTGCCTCATTTTAAATGCTAGTATTTCTGGTGATTTATGGTTTTTACAGATTTTTATGTCGTCAACTATTCTAGCAACTTTTTTGTTTTTAAATGATCAAATGTTTTGTGCATATTTTTGATCATTCTACTTAATTGCTTCAATAGAAAAATTGGCCTGCTTCATTAAAGTATAAGTAAAAGAATGTTCTTTTAAGTGCTATTGAATTCTTGTACTCCATCGACTTCTCTGTTTGGAATCTCTCTGGTTTTCTAAAACTAATTTATTATATATGGCGCGAATACAATGGTTTTTTTAAACATTAATCTCATCACACTGCATAATATCATATGATAGATATTGTTGAATATTAAAATCTATTTTAACTTTTGCTAAATACTGCACAATGAAATTTGCTCCGTTTTCTCCGTATAAAAGTTTTCCTTTGTTTTATTTCCAGAATTGTTCGCAACAAAGCTGCTGATAGAGCCAAATATTCACCCTCGGGACAAACTAGTCCGTCCATGTCTAATGCTGGAAGTCCACCTCTGACACAGACGTCCTCACCAAATGGCGACGCCTTACAGAGACAAGGTACATACTCAATAAGTGGTATACTGGGAATACCAAATCAGAATGCTCAAAATATGGCTGATCCTAACGGCGCAAAGAGAAAGAGGGAAGACCAGCCAGGTAGGAATTATGTCCTTTTAAATAATTTTTCAATAAAAACTATTCAATTTTTGTGGATAATTGAATTACATTGTAACAGTAATAAAGTGCTGCATATCATGCAGATAAAATAAACCAAAGGTTCCCCTCATTTTAGTAAAAATTACTCTCCTACATAGTTTAATATCATCTAGCATATTATTTATTTATTTATTTATTTATTTATTTTATCACACACATTGTAAAAAAAGTTTAAATGAACAGAAAACTAAACCCATACAATTGTAAAACTAGTTGTTAATGCTTTTTGATACATTTAAGTCGAATCCTACTAACATGAAGAGCATTGCATTGAAAGACTCTTTACTTAAACTAAGACTAAGACTGACTAACTCTTTTAACACTGAAGTATTCGAATAAACCACACATTGATGATAATAAAGTTAATAATTCGATAAAACTTCGTTTATAACAATACGAAGAACAAACAGTATAATTCCAATGTTATCTCTTTAATTATTAAGTTGATCAAATAACCCCGTGTGATCTGTAAATTAGATGGGTGCGTTTGATAAGCTAACGGTATCCCACCAAATTAGAACTAGGTAGCCTTCTTAGTTCTTAAGTCCTTAAAATAATAAAACATTTCTTGAAATTAGACACCATTATTGTATATAAGGAGTTAATTTGGCATAAATGTATCAAACCTAACACACAAAATAATTCGTAATTATTTTTTAGACGGTATTGTAACAATTATTCTGTTCAGACAAGTACACAGATTCATTGACAAAACTACCGAACAAAGATCTTTTGATTTTATCTATCTGTTGTATTTGACATAAAACATGTAGATTATTATGATTGCTTTACTTGAAACTAGAACCGTCTCCATAGGAGATATTGAAGGAGGTTTATCTGTAAACAAGAGGTAAAGAATATGGTTTTAAAATCAGTACGAAAATGGGTATAGAATACTACTTTAAATCTCTATTTGTCAATGAAGAAAAAATCATGCTTATCTGTTTCGGCGTATCTGATTGTCTTGACCCTAAATAGTATTGTATTTCCGTAAAGAGATAGTAGGAACCAAAGGTGTTATCATTTCACAAGAAATAAGCTGAACATTTATCATTTTGTCGCAGGCTCTGTATAAATTAATCATCAAAAGCTTTGATAAACAAAAGCCGTTCCAGGTAGTTCGAGTCCACAGAGAGGGATAGCTAGCTAATGGCTACTTCCAATGAAAATTTCCAATTAAGAGTGTTCACGATGAAACTAAAATTATTGAACTTATCATAGAAGTTTTAATTATTAATGGATGATGTCAACTGCCATTAAAATGCCAACGGTGTTAGACGTATAATTGATAGTTGATGTTTATTTGTAGCAGGTGATCTTCGTAAATTTCATCACCTGTGGTATGTAGAAAAACATCAAAATCCTAAGAAAACTGAATTTACTTAATAACCTTTCGGCCATTTGCACAGAGGGTAATTTAAAAATAATTGCTTATTGTCAAATGATCAAAAAGATACTTATAAAGTGTGAAATTAGTATACTTTGAGAAAATATTTATTGATCTGTATGATTTGCAATTTACTGTCAGGATATTTTTATTTACCTTTTCTGTATCTTTGTCTGGTTTTTAGATTTCTTTTCTTAAGCACACCTTCGTGTTTTTTCCTAAGAAATATACATTGTATTACAAGTAATTTAGTTAAAAGTAATTTGATTTAAATATAAAATTCTGCTACACAATATTTTTCATCGTTTTTTGGTGTCTCATAAAATTGTTTTGAAATTTATTTGGCTTATCGAATACTTAAAAATTGACTTAAAAATGAAAAATGTTTTTTATCTGAAAAATGAAAGGATGAAATATAACAAATCGAGAAATAAATATACATGACATACATAATAAGAATAAAATGATAAAATTAAAATAACATATCCTCGAACAGAATAAACAAATCGAGGTAAAAAAATTCCATAATTATTTGATTTTGGCATATTATCATTTTTGATAATGATTGTTTAAACCAAAGGAAGCTTGAAAGTGTCATATTACAGTCGACAGTGTGTCTTTTATACCCTAAATAATCTTTTCTTATGTTTCATACAATTTAATTGCTGTAGTCTTCAAGACCAATAACATTAATAAGATATTATTGTAAGACAGGCAATATGACGAAGAGAGAAACAGACAACTATGGCTTTCCGACCTATTCGGCATGTAAATAGCATTCGCGGATTACTCGGCATCCGTTGCCTTGTAATTCAATCAATGATAACTTTATTATCATCAATACAGATTACCAATAACTAATGTATAGTAGCCACTAATTCCCAAAATCAGATTGTTGAAAGAATTTGTGTTCATCAATATAAGTTCATTACGGTTTTATTGGATGTATTTTTTGTGGCGTAAATCAGATTTCTGTCTCTTTTTCTTGTCGTTAAAAAGAGACACCTCTTGATAGTGTCACTAACTTAATGTTGAATCCATTGAAATGGCATCCGGCAAACAGGGATACATTACTAGGCTGAGAGAATTCAGGATGTTTTGGACGATTTTCTATTATGATGCATCGGTGCTTCAGATTTAAGTGGCGCAGTACACGACCGAAAGAGGAAATTAACAGTAATTGTAAAGTACTGTAACGGAATGGAGAATCGAACGCCTTCTTGTCACCGACAATCTTATATCAGGGTTAAGAATTAATCGAAATAAGACAATATTTGAGATTTGGGGTACGCGATGGGTCTTCCAATTCAATTAATCTAAAATTGCTTAAAAAGTGTTTAAGATTTGATAGTTATGAAATAAAACATGACAATAAGTTATTTAGGAGTACAACACAATGACGTAAAAACTGACGGTATACCTAAATGATGATATTTAAAGTCCCCCCTTTTTTTTTCTTTTTATAGTATCTAATGGTCACGAACCTGAAATTAAAACAGAACCAATATCAACAAATAACAATTTAGATGTAAGTATACTATTTTTTTCTTGAAACTTCATTTTAAGTTTAAGCTGCTCAATAAAACAAATGCGTAAATATATAGCTACAATGATTTTTAAAAATGAATGTTACATACAAAAAATGATAAGTAATTGTAAAAATGTAATGTATACTTATATCACAAAAAATATCAGATATGCTTTAAGCACTTGCAAATGATCTTTGTTTTTCATTTTTAAAAGATGTGGTATGCAAGCCGTCCAACAAAAATTGCACGACCTGATGACGACAATACAACCGATCCTCATCAACAAGGTACACAAATAGCAAATGGTGCACATATCTACCCAGTTGGTCCACCGCAACCAGCTCATCCTCCATCATATGATACTCAATTTATTTCTACCGGAGCAACGACAACAGCAAGTGATATAAACAAAGGAGTTGAATATAGCATCTCGTCCCCAGCAATAGCAACAGTTACTCATTCAGAATCAAGTCATCCTACATCAAATAATTATCCTCCAACAATAGGTGAGTTATTTCTGCACGGGTTGTCTTGATAATATCTGCAACACTAAAACAAACCATTCAAATAAATGCTGTTGTAAAACAATAAATGTTGTTGCATCTTTATAAATTACTTTATTATTATCATTATTATTATTTTTATTATTATAATGTTTCTGTTGCACCAAGCTTGTGGTGGTTTTTTATGCATATGGTTAAAATATACAAATTATGTTATAATCAGCTTCTCACAAGTTTAAAAAATGTTCTGAACGTTTGAATATTTTCAAAATGTTAATAATTAAATATGGACAAATAAAAAGAGTACTATTAATTTTTCAATAAGTTTGAGGTATTTTTGGTATTTCATTCTACTAGAAACAGTGGCTACTTTAGCCCCGGAAAGTTCTATACCCCAAGACATCAAACCGGTCATCATTGTTGCGACTTCTGACGTGCAGGTGGCAAATGTACAATCTGAGGAATTTGATGAAGGTACAAATCCTCTAAATTGGAGCTTAGAAAAAGGCCAACCAGGATCTATCATTCCAGGGCAAAATTTGTGTCTTGTTCGTTAAAGATTGGTCCTTTCATGCTGTAGATTTTAACAAACATTTGTTTCATTGTGGGACGTGTTCTTCATAAGGGATGAAAGGTCCAATCTATTGTTAAATATTAATCCAGTAAAGTCTAAAAAAATTTGAAAAGTTTTATCCGAAATTTTGTGGATTGTTTTTGATTTTGTCAGATTTATAAGACGCATTTCATAAATTAAAAGGCATCCTGTGACAAAACATTTGTCGCCGAAAGTTTCCTCGGTTGGCTTTATGTAGGCTACCTCAGATATTCTGGATGCTGTGTAATACGTTTGTATTTATTGGCACTTTCCAGTCTTTCGTAGATCCGCGATTAAATAGTGTCAGCTATGTAAATGCTAGCTACATAATTCTTCACTTACTGTCATTTCTAAATTTCAGCTTCAAACGTTCATCTTTTATTTATTATTTAAATACAAACTAGTATTTAGTCAAAAGATTCTGTGGAATAATGTAAGTGTCATCATCATGTGCTTTTTAATAATAAATTAAAAGATTGACGGAAATTTCAAATGATAGGTTTAAATACAAAAATTATTACTTTTAATTAAAACATGACATTTAAACAAATTCCACAGAATCGAACGATGTATTATACTCGTTTCATTTGCTTTTTGTCTATTTTTCTTTAAAGCATATTATTGGCTTTTTACTAACCTATGAAACCGCTTTCACTTTGCCACTTGAGTGCAAATGAGAAAAATGAGAACTTTCTAACACGTAATTACAATTTACCTGACTTTCCAATAATCATTAGTTATCTCTATCACTTTGATTTACCACCTTGATAATATGCAAGAGTTTGTCTTTAAGCCTTTATATTTGTAATTAATTACTCACTCACACCAAATAACAATTGATTCAACGAAGGTGATTTTATTCAAAGCATACTTATCAGGCAATGCCTAGGTCATTTTTCAAAGTAAAAGACACTCTTCCTGTTCGTAAAGATAAGAGTACCAATTGATTTGTAGTTATTTTAATGACTTTCACAGCACCCTCTTTGATATATTAAATTCGTATCTGACTATTTTTCACAGAGGATACGCCATAAAATGCAATCCTGATGATCCTGATTAAATGATCGGTATAAGACACCACGGTATTACATTTATCATCATGTAGGCTTTGCAAGGTTTTTGTTATTTTTTCCTCTAGATTGATTTATCAGAAGCAGTATCATTTATCAGGTCTCTTTTTTGTGAGCATTATATTGCTAACAAATAATGTAATAATTTCTCTTACTGAAAGCTTTTACTTTTGTTGTTTTCAAAATTTTAAAATGATTAATTAAAAGAATATTAAAACTGATAACTCTTTACTGCCATCATGCTAGTTTCATTTTCTGAAACGTTTGTTAAAATTTTGCCTCATTTTAGCGCTTGTCATTTAATTTCAACTATTATAGTTACATCATGTTAAAATTGGACATTTCTTTCTTTGACTATCTCATATAAGCTTTAGTCTTAAAGGTCTTTATTAAAATTCTGTAATTTCATCATGATTAACATTTTCATTTCTTGCATTCTATCGCTTTTTTTAGATTTTATTTTTTTTTTAGTATATTAGCTATTTTCAATAACAGAAGAGGCTTTAAATTGGTCCTCTTTATTTATAGTTGGTAACTTATCACTTCTTCTTATCTGTCTCAGAGGTTTTGAAATTAGCTGTATAAATCCATTGATTCAGACTGTATCAAATTGCTTGTTTTAATGATATCTGCCAGATTTGGATGGACACGACTTCTTTATATTATCGATATTTGGTTATAGATGATTAAATTGCATGACCGCTGTTCATCCTAATGTCCATATAAAGCTCCTAAATAACGTTTTAACAATAACAAAACAATCAAAATAAATCGAATTAGTGCATGATATTTCAAAGGTTCTAGAAACATGAAAATGTTGTCACATATGAAAAAGTATTTATTATTACTATAGTGTTACCTTTGGCATCTATGAAATACAAGCATGTGGTTTTGCTTCTTGCATGACTTTCTGAATAAATCAGAACTAGAACTACTTTGTTTTGTAATTATTTCTTTATTCACAAAGCATTTATTATATACATATTTTTATTTCAAATAAATTTATATTGTTAAACTTTTAAAGTTTTGGAAGTTTATTTTAATAACTTAATTATTTTAATATTATTTGCTTAATTGGAATTGTTTAATTTGCATTTCTTTTTGTTGTGTTTGTGCATTTTCCAAGCATGTTGTTATTTCCCCATTTCAGCAAACAATAACAACAACAATAACAACACAACAAGCAACAACAATAATACACCTTCCCCAAAGCCAGGTACTCCTTCCAGCCAAGGCGGAGGCAGCCTGACTGAGTTGAAACCTGTTCAGCCCACAATTACCCAGTCCTACACACAACTGCCACCATTTACTGGACAGTTTTCAAGTAAGCATGTTTCTACTTTTTTTTAATTTTAATTAAAACTCTCTAGTATCTTCTTTTTATATTTAATTCATAAATGATAACCTAAATTTAAAAAAAATGTTCGTGGTAATCATAAAGATAAAAAGAAAAGGGTGTCAAACATTTATTTAAAAATAAACATTTTTAATACAAACGGAAGAAGGAATTTTGAAATTTTGATAATTTCTACCTGAATATTATCAGAAATTGTTATTTTAACTTGCAATTATTTGAGGAAGCAAAACTTGCATATAATCGGTTCTCTCGTTCGCACACTTATTGAATTATATATAAAAGTCACCGTATATGTTTGCTGAATAACAGTCACTTTTCGCTTTTCAACATATATTAACGAAGTGGAAATGGTAAAAATTATCGAATCTTCATCATTTTGACTGGTTATATCTAAAAAGTATGCAAGCTTTTTATTATTACATTTTATTTATTTTGTTTTTTAATTGATTGTTTTCTGGTTTCTAAGCATGAAAAATTCTGTTTTTACACTGTATAAATTAGTTCATATTTATAATAATTTATATACTTGATTTGAGGGATATATTTGCATGTATTTTCTCACTGCATGGTCTTGCGATGTTTGTAATACTTGATTCTTAATATTCTCTTCATAATAAAATTATGTCACTTTATTTAGATCCCAATATTATTGTATTTTTATTGGTAATATCAATTCGTAAGCCTGACAAAAAGTAATTTTCAGTATGATTTAAAAAAAAAAAGCAATTAGTTAAAAGTATTAATCATTCAAATTTACTTGCGTGTGAAATTACAAAGGCGACTTGTTCATTCGACCAGTTAGGTTTTAGTTTAGTCTTTTTTGAATAAAACATGGTGAAAGGCCACCTAAGAAGAGGAAATATAGCCTTATTTTTCTCTTTCCGCACACGTAAAGTTAGAATTTATTATAAAACATAATAAAGAATGCATACTGTTTGTAAAGGAGTGTCAGTATATTTTACAAATAAAGATTCTTAAGCCACCTGATGGGCTTCTTTTTCAGTTTAAATAAGATATGGGCAGTCCCAATTAAATTGCTGTCAGGATTGATGATGACGTTTAATATAAAGAAAAATATATTTTGAAAAAAATTCAAAAGAATTTTAATGTGTCCATTTGTACTTTATCGTAGTAATTAGCCCTTAATTATGTATCATTTGATGCTCTTCTTGTGATTTTTACTTTAAAATTCCTTGCCACTTTAGAGTAATTTGTTATTTACTAAAAGCTTAATCTGAACTTTGACAAATGTAAGCGAATTCCTAGGAATATCAAAATTTGTTAGAGAGGCGCCAGTAATTAAAGACCCCTAGTTATTATGACTTACGAATTTAGTTACAATTAGTCAATAAAATATTATTGAAAAATATGTAAAAGTCATTAACGAAGTCAAACCTAGTAAAAAATATATTCAATTTAAAGGATAATTTTGGTGTCAATTAAAATGTTATTATTTTTTGTTTAAATAACAGGCAGAATCATAATTTAAACAAATTATTTAAATTCCGATGATGTGTTTTACATAGAATTTTACTGCGCAATATTGAGACTCATTTGTCTGTGGTGATTAATCAGCTTCAATATAAAATTGTAATAATAGTACATTTAAAGGACATTTTAAAAGAAAAAGATAGATCATAAATTGATAAAAATCTAGATTCGTATTGAAGTGTGTCGTTATGATAACTCATTTAAGGGATGCCGGACTTCAAAGTCACAAAATGTACTCCCGATGTAAAATGAGCGACACAGTGTTCATTTCCTAACTCTGTCTTTGATGGTTGATATCGAATGCTTCATTCAATTTCCTGTCAATTAATCAACTTCCCTTTTTCCAGAAGTTAATTCTAAATGAAGACACACGCAAAGTGTGCATGCAAAATTTGTGTAGCATTGAGCATTGTTGTGAATAATACCTTTCCTGATAAATTTGTTTCAGAATTATCTATCACGTGATCTTCCTGACAAATACTAATTGACTAATGAGTTGATTATACTTCGCGGGCTTTTATACCTGAAAAGAAAAGAGAAAAAATACAGATAAAACATAAAATCCTAGAATTTGATTTTAAATTACATAAAAAAAAAAAACAACACACACACACAAAGTAGAGAAGATGTATATTATCAAATTGTTTGTACAAAAAATTAGATTACAAATTATCTGTCGCTTACGCTCACGAGAATTTGATTGACATGTAAAATAAAGCGATCACAATATGGAGTTTCTAATGGCTGCTAGTTGTATAGAAATATCGGCAAGTTGATAGAATACCTGTCAAACTTTAATCTGATGCTGAAGATCCCCCGTTGTGATGTTTTTGTTACTTCAAGTACATGAATGTGCAGGATGAACAGCTCGAGTTCTGTCTGTTTTAATTTCTTATACATCATAATGTTAAAAAAATAAAATAATATTCAAAACTTATGTATTTAAAAGTAGGAAATAGCCTTTATCATGTAACACGTATGAAACTCGTATATTTAGTCTAAAGAAGTATACATTTTCCGTTATGATAAAAGTAAGACACATAAATATATTTTCTGTTTAAAAGCTGTTGTTACTTTATCAATTTATACATGTGTGTAAATGATTTTAAAAGTCAGTGTCCACTCTGCATTTTTGGGTTTAAATTTGACCACTGGTTTTTCTGCCTTTTAACTTTTTAGGTATAATAAAAATTAGCGTTCAATCTTAGTTCTTACACTTTTGCAATCCATGCAGTTATACATTTTGTCGGGAATAAAATTCTCATTTTTTTGTTAATAATAATTAAATTTTTGAAAGTTTTTATTTATCAGTATTTACAATATAAATAAGCGTATATTTTATATATGTTCAATGATTTTTTTTATACGTTTACAGGTCAAGCAAATAATTACAACAGTACTCATCCAACATACCAAGGTCAACCTGTGGTAGGAACAGTGGTCCCTCCGATTGTAATATCTGGTGCGCAATACAACACAGGAAATATTCCAAGTAAGTACTTATACCAGTACTTATATTCAGGCCCGAGCTGTATGCAATATAATAATGATTTGTTCTTAAAAATAATTTTTTAAAGTGGATAGCTTCGTATACTCCATGTTATTTGGACTGTACAGGGACCATTAAAATAATTATACATTATTTATAGTTTCTGTAGAAGATCTGTCAATTCTTGAGAATAATATTTACGTATCTGATTATGTTCCGCCTTTTTCAAAGTATTTTATCAAACTTGTTTGAGACAATTTGTAAATATTAAATTTGATTTGTTATTTTTTTCAATTTTTGTTTACAAAATGTATATTTTGGTAAAATTGTTGATTATTATCATCGAATAAACATAAAATAAATAAATGTTAATAAATAATTGGAAAAGAATTTACAAATGATGTAAAAATTAAATCCCAAAATAAAACGGGAGATTAAAATCGAAAATAAATTAATGCTATGTCTTAAAACAAATTTCGATGTCTGTGAAATCCATTCACATTGAACAATTTCTACTATTTCAACTACTCGCATTCAAATCTATCAATGTGACAAATTGTACAAATTGAATCATTGTTAACATGTGTTTATATGCATACAAAGTCACTTTCACAACTCTTGCTGTCGATAGTCGAGATTGGCGGGCATATAAATGATAGTAGCCACGTGCTTTAATGATAAGAGAGGGAAATTTGTCAGTTTTGAAGCTTTATCAGTCATCAACACGTCATCCAAAATTCTAACTCAAAGCAATTTTTATCTCCAAAATAAAACATGTTGCTAATATCTTGAAAAAAAATTATTTATCTAAAATGTTTTAGATGTGTTTATTTTTCCATAGATTATTTATTTGATGTTGTTGGTTTTGTACAATGAGGGTGATGAAAACCCTTAGAAGTACTGTGATGAATTTATAGTTGCATTTTTTTGTTTTATTAATTTTTCGTTTGTTGTTGCTTCCCGATTTTCTATACATGTGTATTGTTAATCAGTTTAAATACAGTTATATTTAACAAGCAAGAATCTATTGATGCTTTATCAGTTTATGTTTCTAAATTAATGTCACTGAGATCATATACGAAATAGATCCGTCATTTGTTTGGCTCTCCATCGCGGCTCATTTACCAAGAACCATGGAAGCTATTCAGGAAAAATTTAATTTCTCTTTATGCTCTTCGTGAAAATTATATTTTCCAAACCAGCGAACCTAAGACATATTCAGCAAGCCTGTAATTTAGCTACATTGTCGGCAAGTTGCGTATTTGTGGATAGAAAATTTCTTCATTAATCATGCCGATGTACTGGAACAAGCAGGTCCCATTGTTCATCCAGGAATAGATTAAACAATTAAACTCGTTTGATGATGTTCTATCAACGGAACAAATCAAAGCAAAATAAGCTCATCGTCTTTTAGCAGTCTTATTACAACGGTTCGATTCCTTTCACTAAACTTGTCATCAATATTCCGTAATTTTTAAGAAACATTGGTTCATCCAGTCATATTGACTGCTTATTGTAAGACGGTAATGGGGCTTCATAAACTTTCTGCTACATTTCGAGCCAGTCAAACGTCGCAAATGAAATCAGATTTATGAGGGAATAATTGGTATTTATGAGATATGTTCTAGACGGTTTCTGATACAACAAGGGAAGAACTAGCATCCCAGAACATTGTATGTAATGGACAATATAATTTAAACATCAACCTTTTATCTTCGTAATCTTTCAAGATCAATTTGTCTGAATACACAATTACACCAGCTTCATAAGATTTGAATAAAGGTGTATTTTGTGTGTATGTGCGTGCCCGTGTGTTCAACCAAAGATCGCCATTCATTTGGGTTCCATCTTATATCTTACAGCTGTGCAGTTTGTTTGTTTGTTTTTTTTTTTTGTTTTTGTTTTTGTTTTTTTTTTTTTTGCGAGGGGAGATTTAATTTACATTAGTTGTTAAAGTAATCAAAGTTTCATTAGTTAAAAAATATTCATCTTAAAAGTATTTGTTTAAACAAACCTATCTTCTGTCCGTAATAAAAGATTTTATCTTCGTTTGATAATAACAGTTGAAAACATAGTAACAAATTATCACTTGTTTCATCAAGACAGTTTAGCGCTTTAGAAAAAAATATTGTCATGGAAATTATCAAATAAAACATTTATTGTCATATTCAATGCTTAAGGCGGAATTGTATTAGAAACAAGGTTTCTATTTTCCACTCAGCTCATCATTTGAAACTCATTCTGAGTAATTGGCAATAAGCGGAGGTTGCAATCATCTTGGCACGCGAACTTGTTAACATTGGCCATGTACGTGTTGTAAATAATCAAGTAAATTACCTGGGTATTAACAACAAAATAAAATGACTACAGAGATTGTTAGATGAAAGTGATGTTGATCGTTTTTCCAATGCAATACTCTTAATAGATTTAAGAATCACATATTTTGCTAATGGCCTCAAGAGTGCATTTGTGACAAGCGCGGTTATAATGGAGACGGTTTAATAAAATTACAGAACAATCCAAAAAATTGAAAACGATCGTATCAGAATGAAATGTTTCGTCTCCAGAGGAAGGCCGGTTTTACAAAAATACTTTGATTTCAAAAGTGAATTGTCACTAAGATCCTTTTTACACACATTTATGCTGAAGCTTATTGTTGTTTCATTTAGGAGTTCAACGCCTTTTAGAATGATTTTTGCATCATCTCCTACAATAGCGATCTTATCTCGGAAATGTGTTATGCCATACAAAATCCATTAAGAATAAAATATATAACACAAATACCTGATAAAACTAATTCTTCCGCAACAGATCAAAAATATTTATTTATTTATTTATTTATTTGATTATTTAATTAAACAATAAGATAATTATTTTATAGTTAAACTTAAACATTTTTTCTTTAACAATGTAACAAAAAAATCGTAAGCCATTTTGAAATTTAAGACATACAATTTTCATTGTTGGTATTTTACTCATTTTTCAATCGTTTTGTATTTTGTATTTAAACAATTTTTGCATATTTAATAAAATTGTATGCTTTTCATATTAGGAAAAAATTTCTTTCATAACCTCAAATCTTTATTGTACAGAACAGATTGAAAACAGCATTTGTCGGTATACGTTACACTAATATAAAGAATTAAATAAAAGACGTTGTTGATACAGATAAGAGTTTGTATAAAAAAGATTTGCAAATCACGGATGATTGATAGCCAACATACATGAAAACAATTCTTAGAGATGTTTTAATTCATTTTATCAATTTTTGGTTTCTTTGATGCGTAAACAAATAGATTAATCGCGTTGATTTGATACGTGTTTCTTATAAACAAGAATTTGTTATTTAAAGATTATGATCCAGGGGTATATCATATAAAAAAGACATTTTGGACAGAATAAGACAGCTGAATTTAGGGACTTTTTGCAAGATTACAATACTTTAAGTATTAAAACAGAAAGATCTAAAATACTCTGCTGCTACCTGATATATGTTGTTTTTGGCGATATTTCTTGACGTCAAATCTTCAGCAATGATTGATTTTACACATCTATTGTCAGCGCAAACATTTTATCTAGTCATTCTAAAACATTTTATATGCAACCCGTTCAAGACTTATCTGTTTTATTCAAATTAATATCAGAAATGATACCGATATCAAAATTAATTATGTTTGTCAATTGTTGTTATATAAAACGAGCATAATAAAATAATGCAAATACGTTTGGAATCAATTGATTAAGTATTGACAAATGGCAAGTTAAAGTAAATTCTCGGCTACCTGTATAGTTCATACATTGTCTATAGCCATTGTCTCTCTCTAACAGTTCTGATAGAATCCGTTCATATAGGATGAGTGAAGCAAATTAATAGATTCATAATGTTTTATTTGCGAGATAAAATCGTTATTATGTGAAACAAATGATAGAAATATGAACCCACTGATGATACATGTTGGAAATAACTTGTGCCGATACACATAATCAATATGCTTGGGCAAACAAAACATTATAGTTGCAATATGTTGTCAACATCCCAAACTATCTAGATATCTGTTAACTCCGCCGCTGTGGGATATGATAGCATCTGATGGTAGCTCGTACACCATCTAGAAATACAACCAGTGCTTTCATATCAAAACCGATCGCTTATAGTGGTATTCAATTTAATTTATCTCGTCTGAAAGGTCCCCTGAATAATTGGCCTCTAAGGATTTTTAATACGACAACGGATCACGGTCTTAGTAATCTTTGATCGTTAATTGTTTGTGTTCAAATTGCTTCATTTAATAGTCATAATTGTGATTGTAGCTCTTCTACGGCTAGCGCGATTTGTTCTGCAATTCATCATTAAAGTAAGGCTAGCATTCTCAGGTTTATAATGTTGAAAGATTAAAACAAGCAGCGTGGCGGTTTTTATGACATTTTATTAAAAAATTAAAACAAATTTTAAATGGTAAAAATTGAAAATCAAACGGGTAAACAGGAAAGGCGTTACAAAACGCAAACTAAATTGAAACAAATATAAGTAAAAAAAAAAAACATGTGTGCAGGAACAACATTAAAAACATAATGCCTATGGCTTTAATGAGCATATGAATTTCAATATTGCAAATAAATTTGACATGAATTCAAATAAATAATAAATAAATCCAATCACATTAAATGCTTCTCGGAAATAGAATTTTCCGACAGGCTAAATAATTGTCTCGTGTTAATGTTACTAAATATAAATATTTGATCAAAAATGTAATGTATTTAACTACAGGGAGTATTTGGAAACACATGTTTTGCATAAACCAGTAACAAGTAAACTGCGCAACATATTGCATAAATATATGATTGTCTGACAATATTTTTCATGTAATAAAATCTTAACACTTTACTAGAAATGCAACCGTTTTTAAGAAGGTGATATATGGAGTTTAAATTAGTACGCCATTATCTTAATAACTTTAGAATAATAGATTTGAGTCTGTCAAATTCCCGTTTGGGGTTTGGTGACTTAATTGGATCTGTTTAAACACAAATATTGTGTATAGATATAAGTATGCACACATCAAGAGTTTCATTAAAGGGCATAACACTTGCTCCAAAACATCATAGTTTTGATTTTTATGACTTTTCTAATTGATCCGTTAAGGCCATGGACTTATTTTGAATTACAGTAAGTAAAATGATATAAACTTAGCCTAACATTGCGTATTAAAAACGAGCACTTTCTGTTAATTTTGTGACTTTTTCAACAATATGTGTGTTGAAACAAAAGGATAATCACCACAGAGGTTAATATTGAATGGGACTTTGAAAGTAATATATCACAGGTGTAATGAAACAAGATAACTGAAGATTCTAACAGGCGAAATGAAGCATAGCTCTAAATATAAACGTTAATAGAAGGGTTGTAATTAAAGAATTTTCAGCCTTTTGACTTTGTTTGAAGAGGGCTTACAAACAGCTATTAAAACAGAAATAATTCTCGTGTGTAATGTTCAAAAATGTCTTTATCTTAAAAATCTTGTATCTTATACGCTGGCATTGTGCCACCCGAATTCTGTATAGTCATATCGATATGGGACTGGAATTTGTCATCCGATCCCAGTGTTTCTTATCGGTCTAAAGTATTACAATATATCACACAAAGGATTTTTCAGTTGTCACGTAAAGGACCCTTTTCCTTCCCCCGATCGGTGGGGATTGCATGTCTTATTAGATAAATCAACGACGCAGTAAATAGCCTTCTCAAAATGCTTTATAAATAGAAAACAAAAGGAATGACTTTGTTTCCGATAACATTGTTATTTTTGAGTTCTTAATATAAATTAAACGGTATCTGTGTTCTATGCGTTTGTTAATTGTTACCAGCATGTCATAATTTGTTCCCTCTGACAGGTGCTTTTGTGCTGTTTTAGTTTTAAATATATACAGCCATCAGATCCCATTGCAGTCAAAAAGTCACAATATTTAAAATCACCCATGATATTTTGCAATAAACTTCATTTTGAATTTTTATCAATTACTTTAAATCATACAGCCGTGATTGGTTATAAAGATTATTTGCCATCCTCTTGTTAACGCCCTATCCTGTTTTAGGAATTTCCGGAACTTTTTATCTTTATTAGCATAAATAAATTAACCATGAAATTTTTTTTTAAAATTCTATTGTTTTTGAGAAACTAACATGACTAAAATTGCATTTTCATTAACAATAATATGATCTGTGAAAAATTTCCGAAGTGCAACTTCCCTTGTTTAAATATCCAACCTCTGTATATATATATATATATATATATATATATATATATATATATATATATATATATATATAGCATAAGTATAGAATAAGTATATAATTAATTGTTAATTATTTCTTATTTACTAGGTGGAGAATATTACAACTCTGTTCCTTACACACAATATAATACAACACCGTACACAGATCCAGCATGGACGGCAATGAGATATGGACCTAGCGGTATCATAAGTAAGTATTCTTAGCATTTTTTTTTCTAAGTAAAATTCACAAAGGGTGCATTAAATTACGTCAACAACAATGTAATCTTCTTTAGTTTCATTTACGTCGAAGTAAGCATTTCACACGAGTCCAAAACGATACTTTTATTTAGGTCAAATGAGAAGTTATGGAAGGATGTAAATCATACATTTGAACATTGCTCTTCGATAGAAACGGCACACATATGTAGCTACTTATTAACCTTTGATAATCCACATACCTTATTTTAAAGACTTTATTGTCTCTTTATTGTATTAAGTTTACCTTTCATATTTGAAGGCTGTGAAGTTTGGAAGGGGTAAAACATCTTTATATGATGTATAGATAACAACTTAGAATCACGCGAAGATACCTTCATTTTTTTAATAATTGATAGCATTGTTAATAACTTGTTCATTGCTAAATGTTGTTTTTTATTTTTTACCTTTTAGATGCTCCATATTACTACCCACCCACCGTCTCGGGACGAACTGAACCAAATACCACAACCGCAGCAAGTCCATCCAAAACGTAGGATTTAATGTAAAAGTAGACAGTTCCAAATTCAATATGACTCAGGTTGTAACTACGGGACATAACTCTGTTTCTAGTTATATAACATTCATGAAACTGGTTTTGTTCATTGATTGACACCTTCAAGCTAGAGAAAGAAGAAATGAGTGTTTGTGAACGAGGAATGAGCAACCAATATGAACAGAAGAATGAAAGGAAGAAGGAGGATATTTATACAAATATTATTTATGTGGTCAGTCTTATTTCAAAGATTTGTGACAGTTTGACCGTCTCATGAGTGGTGAGTTTTATACCTCAAAAGACAATATGCAAAGCGCCAGAGACAGGCGTGAAAGTGGACTGTGGATAGTAAAACTTACATGTGTTATAATGTGATATGATGTTGTCCAGTATTGGACAAAATATATCAAAAAATAAAACAATCTATAGACATGAGTGTTAAGTGTGTTTTAATAAAAAGCACAATAAATTACATGTTAAATTGAGATTATTTTAGCTAAGTAACATAGTTTATCTTTTAGGTCCCTTGTAAAAGGTTTATATGTAAAATTTTTCATATTTTTACAATAAATTAGAGTGTTACACTTTTTTGTTTTTTAATTCTTATTATAAATGATTTTTTCTACTATTTAGTAGTTTTTTAATGTCATTGTGGACACGAATCTCTAAAATGACCAACCACGAATATTTTTCACAAACTCAAGATACAAAGAATCTATTATTAGCTTTGTTAACAAAAACTGGTCTGTGGTGATAAAGTTACAACTTAATTACTACTGTGCACGCACATTTGACACTGTTCTTAAACCAGTATTATGACCACACATCTAAGCAATTTACAGGTCTTAAGTACAAAATCGTTAAAGCTAAATCAAACATGAACAAGTTGACTCCGTTCATTATAAGCATGCATAATAATCTTGTTTATTTACAACAACTACATTTTTTTAAATTCAGTCTCGTTATTTTTGTCAAGTTTGTTTACAATGAATGTTGAATGTTTACTGAATGCTCATGGTGCCATATGCATAATAATTTATGATGTCATATTTTTAAAATTTTCATTCTTACAGAAAGCAATGAGTTCATTCATAAATAATATGTATTCTTCCGTGTAATACAACAGTTTATGTGTGTATTAGATATTTAGTTTAGAAGTTACCGTAGAAATCAAAATATGCGTGCAATAATATTTCTTAAGAAAATTCATTTGTAGTGGTAATGTTGCAACATATTTTTATTTTTTTTTTTCAAAATATGAAATGTTTTTAATTATTTCTCCCTGGTTTTATTTTATTTTCTACATCAACAATTGCTATCTGAACTAATCCTTGAAAATACGATCGAGCAGTGTCCAATTTTACCATTAAATGTTATTCAGCAAAAATATTTGCATTCTATAAATAAAACAGAATTCTATTTTTTAAGCATCAAATGGTTTAGTTGATGGTAAATTTTATATATATATATATATATATATATATATATATATATATATATATATATATATATATATATATATATATATATATATATATCAAACCGTTATTGTCATATAAAAGTGGTATTATACCTACCACCTTTCCTGATGCTGTGTTTGTCAGGGAACTTTGATGGCATTTTATGTAAAATATAAGAATAAAACAAAAAGACCATTTATTACAGAACTTCATATATTCATTTTATCATTCATCTTTATCCACAATAATCATTGTTTTATGGAGAGTCACAATGTTTGTGTTTTTAACCTATATGCTTGTGTGCTTTGACTGAAAAAGCCCAAATGTTTTCTTGCCGTTTTTCATTGGTGTGATTATTTGCTCAAAGATAAATGTTATCTGGAAACAATTTTTCAGTAATTTCCAAATTTTGCAATTCTGAAACACCATTTGGCAAGTTCAGAATAAATTCTACGACAACTCTTCATTAATTTCCAAATTTTGCAATTCTGAAACATCATTTGGCAAGTTCAGAATAAATGTTCAATTTAATTATCAGCTAATTTTCTACGACAACTCTTCCCACCAGGATATTAAACATTAAAAAAATCAAAGTAAAAGCACACGGGCATGTTAAAAGCAACTTGACAAAATTCTTGCCGTGTGTTGATCTGTAAATGTAACTTTAAAATGATGTATGTTATAGTGATGCTCTGTCATTGACAATTTATTGCAAATAATTATAAAAATAATTAATTTTTATGTGAATTATGTAGTATAGATGAAATCCTGATTCATGGCACTCATAGTAAGTCTATATGAACAAAGTGCTAGATTATTTGTAAAGCGATATTTGTACATAACTGCAGGGTAGACTCATTTTGTGCGCGTGTATTCATTTTACGACACGTGCTTTCTTGATATTTTTTTAGAGATTATGAGGAAGAATCTCGTTTAGTATGTTATATAAAATACATACAGTGCATACATTATGACATAATTATATATACCTATAAAATTATATATAAATATATATATATTGAAAGAGCAAAAGAAGTTTGAGTTTGCCAATAAATTTTGTTACATTTAATTTTATGTTCGTTGTGTTGTATGTTGGATTTGGATTTCTCTTTCAATGTCTTGTGCGTTTTTCTCTTTTATTTTTAGCCACGGCTAGCTGCAACAATGTTGATGTGGATTTAAACAATAGTCATCTTACTCTTTTCACTTTTACTTTGCATGTATGAAAATTCTTAAAAACTCAATGAAATGAAAAATGTAAATAAATTGCAGAAAGTAGCACAGTTGCTGAATAACACTTCCTGAGAAAAGGCAGTTCTACAAATTACACACCGCAACAAAAATACAAATAAAAAAGAAATATAATTGACCAGATAAATATCTGTCGGAACGTCCTTGTATATATTGAGTTTTGTGTAAACACGTGGTGTAATTTCAGAATAATTTCTAGTGTTTTGTTTCAAGTACTTTTGTAGAGCCCTTTCCGCCCAACATCATATTTTATCACACTAGTCTCATGAAACCAACCGACTAAAATATGCTGAAAAAGTATCTAAAGCAACAAAGAGAGTCCTACAAGAAAAGATGTGTAGGCGACTTGTGGTATTCTTACGAAGGCTTTTGTTGAAAAAAAATCGTTAAATTGTGTCTTAAGAGATGTCACTGCTGAATCAAATAAACTTGTAAAACAGAATCGCCAACAAAAGTCTACTAGAGACGATAAAACGAACGATTATGTACAACCAACCGCATACTGTTAATGTCTGATTTATACACACATGACAAAGTAAAGAAATGTTGTCCAGGAATGTGTTTACTTTGGCACGGTGGTATCGAATATTTGAAATAAAATTAGTGGTATGTTCTTTATAAGTAACCCTTTAGTAATAACTTAGACAACGGGATAATGGCGACTAAAACTGAAATGATATTATAACGCAATGTAAACCTTTAAATATTTCAACTATTTGTAATTAAAACAAAAGCACTTTAGAATCCATTTCAAGTCTAAGACTCTTCTGTGGCCGTTTAAAAATATTACTATAAACTGACAGTTGTCCAATCATTATTGTAGACAAGTCGTCATCAATAGATTTATCATCCTAGTAAAACACAAACATGCAAGCCCATGTCCACACACACCCACACATAAAGAGAGAGAGAGAGAGAGAGAGAGAGAGAGAGAGAGAGAGAGAGAGAACCAAGACCTCCTATCAAGGAAGTGAGGTCGGGTGCTGAAGAAGGTTAAGCATCACCTGTCTACCTAGCTACAACCCAACAACGTGCAAAATAAATTTTGAAAATAAAAATGAACTATGTGAAGTCAAATATATCCAGTATATGTCAGGATACATTGATTTCATATTTACTTACAATATTGTGATATTGTGATAAATTTTTATGGACCTTGATTGACGATTATTTTGCAAATACGAGGAATTAATAATAATAATAATGAAAATAATAATAATAATAATCTTAAAATAAAAAAATTAATAATAAACTAAGAATTAAGATTTTAATCAAGACAATTTTGAAACATAGACAAATCAAGGCTGGTTGAGTTGAGATAAGCTAGGTGTACCAGAAGCTGCTAAACGTTACAAAAAATGTTAAGTTGATGTTGATGCAAAGCTAAAGAAAGTTAAATTATAACTAAGATGAAGCCAATGATTTGAAAACCAAATGTTTAAATCGTATATGAAAGGATCAACATAAAATATTAAATTCATACACGGTGGTTGACACCCGTTTAAAGCATGTCGTTGGATACAGTATTGTTATTATTATTTTATTTTAACCGGTGTCCGTTAAAGTAGAAAGTTAACTTATCAATTATCTTAACACGGGTTCATCATTGTGTCTTGTTTCGTGCGGATTATTGGTATGTTCTTGGTTGCTCTGTTTATTGATAATTACGTGTTATTCAGGTGCAAAGTTCTATATTCAATTTAAAATATTTTAAAAGAGTTTAACCGGTTAAAACTTCATAATATTTTATGGAACATGTAGTCAAAATATAAATGAAGTCGTATGATTTAGGGTCCAAACAGTAAAATTTATGGTTAATCACCAAACAGAGGTCGTTTTGGAATGTCTTAAATTATATTTCTGAAGCAAAAAGGCCACCACCTATGTTGTGTGGCTGTTTCCAGGTCATTTGGCAAAATCAAATTAATAAAAAAGATCGTAAAAATGAACAGTAGAATAACAACATAAAAAAGATATTTAATCAAATTAAAATTTAAATGATAGAAGAACCCTTGAATTAATTATGAGACATTAAATATAAATTATTTTATAATTTCCATACATGGGTATGGTTTAACGGTTTAGACTGAGCGATTTAAAATACACTAAAAATGTCCTACTTACAATTGGCGCACGAAGATTACATATTATAGATTGGAACAACAAATAAGACCTATATAATGACTTTGTAAGTCATGCCATTAACAGAAGAATAAAAAACTTTAGATTTACCTTCCAAAAGCATGGCAATTTTAAAAGGGTGCTGACATGAGCTACTGTGTCTAAATGTTACATTAAAGCTTACTATCTTTGGTTTTATTGAAGATGTTCACCAAGAGGTTCATAATATTTTAAAAGCAAATTAACCCATTACTTCCCCGACTGTTTCAGACGCCTTTGGCGGTAAATTTTTTTTTTTGTGTGGCAGCCAAAGTTTGGTACTATTTTTTTCAAACTCCCGACAGTACAAGGGCACAGGTAAAACATTTTTTTGAACTCTTGAACCTTATAAGAGAATAGACGGATACTGTTTTTCAAACTCTCAAACCCTATAATAAGTACATTTTAAAGAACTAAATCAGTTTTGTGAACAAACGTTATTTGATTCAAAGTGCCCATCAAAAGGTAGCAGTATATATCACATAATCTCATAGTACTCCGACTGATCATTATAACTAAGCATTTTAAATAACACCAGAGATGTCAACTAAATGGTCCAAGGTTGTTTTTATCATTTGATCTTTTTTACTTTACTTAACCATGTATTTAATGAATTAATAACAAATTTTTGATAATATAATTACAATTTTTTGTCTAATTTTTCATAATTTAATCAATATACATTTCAAAGAGACAAAAAAGATTGCTTATATATATACCCAATAAGGATCAATAAGTCAAGAAACTTTTACTTTTTTTATTTAAATAATTTTACAACATAAATCAGGTAACAATACTAAAAACAAGTTTTTATATGTACTTTGATGGAATATGAATTTGATATTCTGCAATTTGCAAGATAAAACGTCAAAAAGATGAAAGTTTTCATATTTTTCTTTTTTATTCTTAAAATAGTATTCATATTTAATGGTAGATGCATTAAAATACAAATTTTAAACTTCAAAGAGAAAGTAGCACCTTAAATCATGATAATATATTAGGGTGTAGGGGAAAATTACCACTAAATCATAGTATATTAACTATAATTGTCAATTCTGAGTCATGCATGGGTTATCCACATTTTTGGTCATAATACACATTTATCAATTTTTATCTAAAGTCCCATTCTTATGGTTTAAGTATATATACCTAGTCTAGTGTTTTCAGCTATATTAGTATCACGATGATTTGTTAGTATATATATATATATATATATATATATATATATATATATATATATATATATATATATATATATATATATATATATATATATATATCGGTTTGATTTCTTTTTTAGTCATTAAGAAAACGGCAAACATTTACTGTATACCAAGGAAAATGTTCAATATGGACGTCTATAGGATTGAGTCTTCTCCAAATCATCTGTCACTGTTAATGACATTTAAAATGACAATTTTATTCATAAAATTTAAATAAAAAAGAACAAATCTGTTTACTTTAAACTAAGTTTTGGCGTTATACTATTATATATTTAAAATTAAGAATGAGCTTCAGCATTCTTAGTTCACAGTGGGACCATAAACATCAGATGATGAAGTATAATTACCGTTTACATGCATAAGTTTTTTTACTATAATTTTTTAAGAGTATATATGACATATGAATAAGCAATTTAAAAGTTTTTTGAAAAACGATGTTGTTTCATTTATCATGAGAGTAATGGCTTATCATCTCCAGTTTGTTGGAGATGCTTCTTTATGTCACCTGTCACAACTAAGATGCTGGTGGTTTTCAATGTAATTAACTAAACGATCCTTACCTTGAAAAATAAGTGAACTGAAATAAATTCGTGGAACAGAATCTTTTATATATCAATCTATATTGTTTTCAATCTTTAGTTTTATTTAAAATGTATGTTTATCAAATTATTGTGACGTAAACAACTTTGACCTTTTTGTGACGTTATGAATTTGTAAAAAAAATTATCCCTTTTCCCTAAATCAATAGTTTATTTAAGAAAATGTATTTTGATTGTAAACAATTAAAGTTAAATTGATTTATTACAATGATCAAATTCGGAAACACACACACAAATCCGAAAGGAATAGAAAATGAAAGAACCTTTGTCTTACATCCAAAACATGTACTCGGATAATGAAATCTAAACTTGCATCTATTTTGAAAATTGATTGCACTGCCATGTTGTAAATTTTGAGTTTTCTGAATGAAAAATTTACAACATGACAGTACATCTAGATATCAATAATCCAGACAATGAGTTTTTAAACTGATTATGTTCTTTTCTGAAAACTGGATGTTTGATTAACTTTTAAACCCTACTGTTCATCTGTTAGTTAATTTTTTGTAAGTGAATAATAATACCTTGTCTACGAGCCAATATTGTTAAAACTTTCGTGAAAACATTCTTTACATTATTACTATAAATAGATGAACTGCTTTATCTGGATAACATTTACCTAGGTAATATGAAACAGTTATGTTAAAATGGTCCTTTGAAATTTTCTATCTATCTGGCTAAGTGGGTATAAATATTGGTCACAGATTGCTTCCAATAGAACTATACCAAGACCTATGAACATTTACCAGTTTCCTTTCAGAATTGTAAATTTTTTTTAATCAGCTGATTTATATATATATTATAAGTTACATGGTTTGTAAGTGTCCGGTACGGAATGATACAGGGTCAGTAGAAAAGGCATGAGCCTCACCCGGTATCTTTTCTACTGACCCTGTATCATTCCGTACCGGACACTTACAAACCATGTAACTTTTTTACCCTACCGATGACCCAATGCTAGATCTATTTTTTAAAAATAGAAATATTGTTGATGAAACGTTCGCCATTTTTGTTGACGTTTACGTTAGCGACAGGGGACGTAACTCTAACCCACCCGGTATCAGCCTTGCTGACCCAGTATTTTTGCAGCTATGTACGGAATGGTACTGGGTTGGTCACGTGATTCAATTTAGCCAATCACTTTCATAGAATTTAGTCAGAGGTAGGATATATATATATATATATATATATATATATATATATATATATATATATATATATATATATATATATATAATTATTCCTCTTCCTACATAAAAGTACAACTGATTACCTAGCACAATGGTGCTCAAAGCATCACAAACAAATTAAATAGAAATACATCATTGACATCTTTTGAGCGACAATAGGATCAGTTTACATAAATATACTTTCAAAATCAGACAAAACTTATCTGCTTTTACCTGTACAACAGGTCGTAGCACAAGATAACGTCTTTCACGTGCATTAGGCAAAACACGTGATTTCTCCGACTTCCGTCTGTCGCTTAGCAAGTATCACATGTGCCAAACAATCAGCTGACCACTTCTAAATTAATACAAGTAAAAAAAATTAACTTTGGCTGTTGCTTGGTTTTTAATTACTCTGTCTAAAATACATCTGTTTCCACTGTAAATATTTAAATAAATATCTTTCAAATTCATCCATTAAGTGTATTAAATGCACATTAAGTGATGATAAGTTAACTTAATTGAATATTGACAAGGTTAATATTGGAAACGGGTTTTCATTTTTCGATAGTAAATTGATAATATTGATCAAAGCCTTCCAAAAATCAAACTTAGCATCTTTTATTTATGAAAAAAAACTCCTTTTTATCTGTCTAAAATCCAATATTAAAACTTTAACCTCTTCATATTCCTTAGAAGGTAGTGTCTTTTGGAATCATAGATGCCTGAATTCATCAATGATTAAAGGTTATATTATAAATTCCACGAGGGGATGATTTGAAATATGATTGCCTTTGATTTTTGCTTAAATTATGCATTTTTCAAATAAAGGAAGTAGGTTTTTTTTTTATTTTAGATAAATATCTACAACAAATTTATTTTTATATTGCCAATTCTTTTGATGTTTGTACTAACAAATCTTTGTAATTTGTCCATCGTAAACACATCTAAAAGCGATCAGAAAAACCAGGTACAACTACACACTTAAAAGTAAAATTAACAAACCCTTTATCGAAAGAAACTACAAGTGAAATGGCTATCATTTAAAACATCCGAGATAAATTTCCGTGTAAAAGAATTTTAAAACGAAAATATCCATATAAATAGATGGATAAATTTAAGCGGTTTTGTTTGATATTGATTATATGAATGATAACTTAAAGCTTCTGAAATTTTCTGATTTAATCTGGTAAGAAATCTTAAAAGATTAAATGATATCGTTCCCGAAAACATCAGTAGAAAATTGTGATAGGTTTTAATTGTGAAAGGCATGTTAATGTTGAATAAATAGATAAATAAATTAATTAATCAATAAATTGATTTTTTATTTATTTTTATATTTATTTATTATTTATTACATGTATTATTATTATTATTATTATTATTATTATTAGTAGTAGTAGTAGTAGTAATAGTATTAGTAGTATAGTAGTTGTAGTGTAGTAGTAAATGTCCTTTTTAAAATTCATAAATCACCAAAGAATTGATTTATTCATATATCCTATGTGTGGACGCGGAATTATTGAAAAAATATATCAACCAAAGAAATTTCTTTAGTTTTTTTAATAAGGACAGTCAGATAATATTTTATTGTAAAAAACAACGAAAAATGATAAAACAAAAAAATGATGGATTTATGCAGTTATACATTGACAATTCCGTAAATACTTCAAAATCTTATAATAAAGACATTGTGTACTTTTATTTGTGGTTTTGAAGACAAGATTTTTTTTGTCTTAACGAATTAATGGTATCAACAATATAATTTGATAAATGAGACAGAAGCCATCAATCAAGTGGCGTTAAAATAAGACGTCTGACGTAAGATAGGATAGTTCAACGTTCATTCGTACAACTTCTAAATAGCAAGTTCAAAAGTTGATATAACAAAATTGTGCATTCAAGAACCGAATTTCAATTATGTCACTGTTATTTAGAGGTAATTTATTAATTTTTTAATCTTCATTTCTCGATTTAATGTTTTCATGTTTGTTTTTAAAACACATAAAAAGAAGAGAACAAAGTATTAAAAAAATCATACAATTATAGTTTGCTTTAGTCTTTAGCAAAATAACAAAGTTTTCACTGTTTTTTAATTTGCAATTCCTAAGGTCACTCTGTCACTTGTTGGTTCTGGCAAGTAGTTTATACAGCTATCAAGATTAAAACCTCAGAATGTTCCCGGATGCCAAGTGATATCTAAAACGACAGCTTTCGATCACATGACCTCTCATCTGTGAGTTAAAATCTTCACAGAGGACTTTCGTCTGTCTATCGTCGATGGTTTTCTCGAGAAACTCTGGTTTCGTTATCGGTAAACAATTCAAAAGCTGAACGCCTCAATATAACAAATTGCTTTAGCACAAAACCTAAGTATTCCATTCCACCAATCTTTAGCGTTTACGTATAAGTTCATCAAATGTATGTCTAACTTCTATCTGATTTATGAAGCTTTGTTTAATATCTACATACATTAACGAGATGGAACAAATGTTACACATGCAAATGTAGTATTTGATATTAAAAAGTCTGCAAACATCCATTTATTCTCTTATCGTCTCATCTCCATTAGATATTTTATCTTGTATATGATGTTGATAAAAAGCTTCAATTTGAATTTAGATAATTAAAACGCCAAAAGAATTAAATTTAAAAAACTGACTTAATTGTTTCTTACTGTGAGTCTCATTAACGCCACATGCATGGACAGATGACACTAGTGACTAGAAAAGAATATGATATGTATATCATGATCTAATCTCTGGAATAAATTATGGACGCCCTATTTGAATACTTGATCAAGTTTCTAGAATACATGTATAGGAATTGAATCCGTACCGAGGCTTCACTCATGAATGGGAGATGTTTATTTTTAAAGATTAGTTCCAGCACATTCTGATTGTCTGCATTTTAGATGGTGTGCATAATTAATGAACGCCAAAGATTCTTGAGCGTCTTTTTGGAGTATTGGATCAAATCTCTAGAATATTTAAAAATCACACTATAAGATTGAACTCATAATAAGGCTTTTCTTATGATTGAGTGGAGTTTATCTTAAACACAATACCAATGCTTTGTGGCTTCTTGAGGTATTAGATTAAGTCTCTAGTATAGCAAACCAGAATTTGAAGATTATTCAGTTTATGGATGTGTCTATATAATGCACGAGACACCACCTAGGACAAAATGTCTGCTTTTTGTATTTTAGCCCTAAATTTATTCACTTAAGAACTTCGTTTCTAGAAGATATACCCGCATCGTGCGTCTCTAGAAGATAAACCTGCATCTTGCGTTTCTAGAAGATATACCCGCATCGTGCGTTTCTAGAAGATATACCCCCATCTTGCGTTTCTAGAAGATATACCCGCATCGTGCGTTTCTAGAAGATATACCCGCATCTTGCGTTTCTAGAAGATATACCCGCATCGTGCGGCTCTAGAAGATATACCCGCATCTTGCGTTTCTAGAAGATATACCCGCATCTTGCGTTTTTAGAAGATATACCCGCATCGTGCGTCTCTAGAAGATATACCCGCATCGTGCGTCTCTAGAAGATATACCCGCATCTTGCGTTTCTAGAAGATATACCCGCATCGTGCGTTTCTAGAAGATATACCCGCATCGTGCGTTTCTAGAAGATATACCCACATCGTGCGTTTCTAGAATATATTATCGAAAGATGCTTTTACTGTATTAAAGAGTATAATGATGTAAACCTCATGTTACTAGTCTATGTTCAGATTGTTTTGTCTTCTGGGAACCAATTGCTTAAAATGAAATGTTAATACTTTTATCAAGAAGAGATTTTACATTTTTAATTCTTATTATTATAGTTTTTGTAATTAAAAGTTGTATGATAAACAGAATGCATTGATTATTGCTTTATTGCCTTTATGCAATTTCTACAAAATTTATAAATAGGAGAGAACCGATCATGACAGATTTTGTAATTTCTTGTTCAGATATTTGAAAAAAATGTACAACATTATTGTTGACCAATGGCATGTAAGAAAATAATTTACACCTCGCGTTAGTCGGATGACTTAACCGACTTAAGCTTCTGTTTTAAACCATTGAGTTTTATAAATCAAACAATATGGTGGGCAATCGTACATGAAAAATATCACTTTTTATTTTATAACACATTTGTTAAAATCTCAATATTTAAACCTGTGAAATAGTGTTAGCTTCAGAAGTAAATATTTCTGAGTAGATACATAAGTAAGTTTATTATCTCAGTAAACATATGTTGCGCTACAATATGTCGCTTAATTTAATAAATTTATTATCAAAAGCATCGTTGGGCAAATTTTCTGCATTAGTGGGTTTTAAAGTCAGCTTACCTGAGTATCAGCTGGCATTCTTTATCATATTTCAAAGTGTAATATCTTTTTAATCTTTTTTCAAACTTTTTGTTAACTGTGAAATAAGTTAAAAAAATACCTGTTCGAAAAATAATTAATTGAATACTGAAATGAACTTACTTCCTTCTTCGGATTTGAAAGCTGACATAGAATAAGTAAAATACCTCCTTAAGTCACGAAGTTGTCAATGTTCGCGCGAAATTTCTCAAGAAAAACTGTGTATTTTCATACAGTCTATGACGTAAACAAAAAGTGTTAGATGACGTAAGAGTCAGGAAAGACATGCCAATGATATTTTAATAATATTTTTTGTCTTCTTTGTGGCTCATTTGACTCAGTGTGTTTGTGGTTTTACTTCAATTTGTTGTGTTATTAATGACTCATTTGACACAATGTTTTTGTAGTCTTGATTTAGTTTGTTGTGGTCTTGATGGCTCACTTACCCAATGTTTTTGTTGTTTTACTTTAATTTGTTGTGTACTTAGTGGCTCATTAGACTCATTGTTTTCTGTAGTCTTGCTTTAATTTGTTGTAATCTTGGTGGCTCATTTTACCCAATATTTTTGTGGTTTTTTCATTTATTTGTTGTGGTCTTGATTGCTCATTTACCCAATGTTTTTGTGGTTTTGCGTTAATTTGTTTTGTTCTTATTGGCTCATTTCACCCATTTTTAGTTGTTTTGCTTTAATTTGTTTCGTCTTTGAAGGCTCAATTGACCCAATTTTTTTGTGGTTTTTCTTTAATTGTTGTGTTCTTGATGGCTCATTTGACCGAATTTGATATGTTGTGTTTTTGGTGGCTCACCTGACCTAGCTTTGTATGGAAGTGCACTTATTTACATCTTAACTTTTTTTCTTCTCACAAAACTATTTATTGGTGAAATTTAAGTAACGACAACCATTGGTTGAAAAGAAACTTGCAAAGTTTAGGCTTTTCAATAGTATTACAGCTTCTCCAATAAACGCTTTTGTAGTTCATTGAGTCCAATGCCTGTTCAGAAGGAAAAAAATTATAGTTAGGTGCGTTTTTGTTGCTTTTCTTGAATGTTTTGTCCATTTTAATTTTTTTTTTTTTTTTTTTTTTTTTTTTTTTTTTTTTTTTTTTTTTTTTTTTTTGCATACTCTGTTACAGTAAATTCTTTTGTTATGGTAAATAACGTTTTAAAGTGCAAAATTAATTCTTAAAAAATAATGTGGTTTCAGTAATTAAATGTCACATGCTGGAATTCAACAGCTATCAATATATTTAAAATATTCGCCTTTTTTTATCATGAAAAAAAATTTATATTAATATCATGAAAACGTACTGGCTTAGTACTCTAACAAATATAAAAACCGTTTATATACTTTAACATTTAACATTTAGTTCAAAAATTTATTAATCGGTTTTAAAACGAATGTCATAATTTATTTATTCATTTATTTATTTATTTTTTTTTTTTTGCTATTAGACATACATACCTAAATTTACTTTTGGTATTTTATTTATTATTTTATTTTATATCATTATTATTTTGTTTATTTAATTATTTATTTGCATTTCCCTAATGAATATTTTATGCTAAAAGAATAAATATATATATATATATATATATATATATATATATATATATATATATATATATATATATATATATATATATATATATATATATATTCTCGTGCCAAGTTTATTTCCCCGTAACATGGCGGACTTTCTTTGGTGGAAACTAGGGTATCGAAGAAAACCACCGACTTCTTACATATATTTCAATGTTGACAACAAAATTGCTTGACTTTTTGATTAAGCTTTATTGCTAAATGTAGAATTTCTTTATTACCAAAACATTTGACTTTGAACGAACTTCAATATACATTTTAAGGTTGATATTGATTTTAAAACAAGTAAGATGTTGGTTATACCTTTAAAACAAATTACAACATTTTTTCATTATATCCAGTGCCCGTCCAAGGTCATGTGTTTCATGAATCGTGATAATATTATGTTTATGTTTTGTTTACCTTGTCATTTCCCAGTTCATTCGCTTATTGTATCGTGTTATTGATTCCATTTGCTATTGTCAAGTGCATGTTTTAGCTGTTAATTTCTACTTTCTGATATTAATATTACATGTGATTTTATAAAATTATGCAAATCTGATAAATGAAACATTATCTTTCATCATATTAGCATATATCAGATTATCAGATAATTCCACAATTAAAAATGAAATCATAAACTCAAAAAGATACTGTCTGCATTTGCAGCAACAATTTCATTATCGATAATAAACGCTTGGATATAAAGTGACAGTTTTTAGCAATATTACGATGATTTAAATTATTGACAGGCCCGTTACAAAGTCAATTAAATGGACCTGTAAATATTTATCAGGTATTCTTTTTTTATTACAACAGTAACGTTATCCAATCGTCATACTTAACAGATTACAAAAACAAAATAATAAATCCAATTAAAACCCGTGTATTTCTCTTGCGTGGACTCCCGAGGAAACAATTCAAAGTAGAAAATGCAAATTTTATTGACTGTCAGAATATATGCGCATCCATTGTTAGTTTCCATTATTTCCCTTAACTAGCATACACAATCTTGCTGTGAGTTGTAATGAGATTTTTATCGTTGCTTGATTGCACCTATGGTATTTCTGGATAATTGTTTTTATATACAGAATGGATTTTAGCGTGCATCTTTTTGCATCACTAGGAAAGCATTAATTTTAAATTTGTCTTATTTTGTTCAGCTAGACTAAAGAAATAAAGAGGTTTATCATGTTCTTATTTTCTACATTTTCTCATTTAAAAAAGCTTAACTACATTTTAATGAACGTTTTAGAATTTTAATTTTTACTTTCAACACAACAGATGATTGCTTTATAAAAACTTAAACAACAAATCTCTATCAATTACATTTCGACTTCTCATTTATTTTTCTAAGCTTATAGAAATTTACATGTAAAAAAGTTAGGCTAAATAGCATTTGCTTGACAATGAAGACTATAACAACGTCACAAACGATACATGGTCAAGGCAAAAAAAGGATCGCCAAATATCAAACTACAATCTAGATTACCAGATCTTATCACAAAAAGAATCAAAAAATAAATAATAATCAATATATGAAAAAAAAAAAAAAAAAAAAGAAATTGATATTTTTTCTGTTACTTGGATCCATTTCTGTAATATTTGTTTGGAGTTAACTTTTTAATTCCTGTTGTTCAGAAAACTTTATCGTCAATTAAATACCGAAGTCCGGGAAACTAAGCCAATATGGGCGCGTGCAACTATTATAACGTCATTTCATTATAAAAAACAACATAGCGCTTCACATAATCTAAAAAGAATTCATTATTAATTAACAACATGTGTTATTGATACAATACGTAAAAATCTGCCTAACCAATAAAGTCACAAAACTGGGCCAATATGACATAAACTGGGCCAATATGAAAAAACTGGGCCAAGATGAAATAACTAAGCCAATATGGGCGATTATTAATTAACAACATGTGTTATTGATATAGTACGTAAAAATCTGCCTCACCAATAAATTCACAAAACTGGGCCGATATGAGATAAACTGGGCCAATATAAAAAACTGAGCCAATATGGGCGCGTGCAACTATTACGACGTCAATTCATTATAAAAAAAACAAAATGGCTGATGACATGGCGTTTCACATAATCTAAAAGGGGTAAGTGCCAATTGAACATTTTTCGATTACAAAATATAGATCTACTTATTTATGTGGAAAAATTGCTTTTGTTTTAAAAGATTATTATCAATAAAAGTATCACACAAAATAGACAAAAAAGCTAAACATTTTAAGTCACTTGTCTCTCGTGTCTTGTAAGCGTTAACGTTTCTTTTGACGCAGTGTGTTTACAAACAAACGGACGTAAACAACTTGGATTAGATGTAACGAATAATAGAAAAACATGTTTGTTTTGGAGAAAGCATGCTCGAGGTTTTTTCACATGACCTAAGTCTGTATGAAATGATGACAGAAATTGAAGATTCTGACTTAAAAACATTCTCTTGGATATTGACACCGATATCAATCAACACTTCCCACAAAAAAGCAGATTTGTTGATGTAACAATCGACAATACTGACAAAATTATTATTATTATTATTATTATCTAATGTTTGAAATGTTAATTAATAAAATTATCATTAATCAGGTAGTTTCATATTGGCCGAGTTATTTGGCCTCGGTATGTCATATTGGCCCGAGGCCGAAGGCCTCGGGCCAATATGGCACACCTCGGCCAAATAACTCGGCCAATATGAAACTACCTGATTAATAATATAATATTATTACGTCATTTCATTTTAAAAAAACAAAATTGCTGACCACATAGCGCTTCACATAATCTAAAAGAGGTAAGTGCAAATTGAACACTTTTAAATTACAAAATATGCTTATTTATGTTGAAAAGTTGCTTTTGTTTTAAAAAAATTATTATCAATAAAAGAATCACACAAAATAGACAAAAAAATACACATTTTAGGTCACTCGTATTTTTTCTCTTGTAAGCGTTTCTTGTGACGCGGTATGTTTACAAACAAACGGACGTAAACAACTTGGATTGGATGCAACGAATAACAGTCAAACATGTTTGTTTTGGCGAAGGCATGCTCAAGGTTTGTCACATGACCTAAGTCGGTATGAAATGATGACAGAAATAGCAGATTCTGACTTAAGAACATTCTCTTGGATATTGACACCGATATCAATCAACACTTTCCACAAAAAAGCAGATATGTTGATGTAACAATCGACGATACTGACACAATTATTATTATTTTTTTTAATGTTTGAAATGTTTATAAATAAAATTATTTTTTTTAATGTTTGAAATGTTAATTAAAAAATTATCATTAATCAGGTATTTTCATATTGGCATATTGGCTCTTGGCCGACACACCTTGGCCAACACACCTTGGCCGACACACCTTGGCCAATATGAAAATACCTGATTAATAATAAAATAGAATTGAAAATTAATCACTAAATATAATATACATAAAAGTAAATGTAAATGAAATCTCAAATTTCCCTGTGAAAAGAATAAATTCAGTTCAGCACAAAGAGCAAGAGCAAATAAAACTGAAACTGAAAAATGCGATAACGATAAACTTGACATAAACCAACACAACCAAGAACACGAAATAGTACAAGTTAATATCAGAAATTGTCAAATAAAAAAGGGCTTAGAAAGAACAAACACATACAACTACTGAAAGTGTACGTTATCAGGATGACAACAAGCCAATACAAAGACACGAAAGAAGAATTGAACATTCTATAAAGGATTAGGTGATTTCAAGTATTCCCAATACCTTTGTGAGGAATTTACCATTTAAATTATTTTAGAAGTAAAAGTTGCAAGCTTTATTATCAAACTGTAAATTGGTAAAAGGAATAAAATCACACAAAGTACAATTGTGTATCTAATAATTACTGTTTAAATGCTCACACACACACACACACACACACACACACACACACACACACACACATTACAAAAGTATTATGTTTCTAAAACTCGAATTTAAAGCAAGACAACATAGAATAGGGGTCTGGCACCAATTTAGCAACATTGTATCCAGGAAATGATAACACGTTTATAACTTGTATTATTATTCGTATTTAGCCATTTGAAAATTTAAATAGTTATATATATAGTTAAGTTTAAAAATGTCTTTATTTGATCCCATGATACTGAAAATATCAAAAATATTTTTAACAACAATAAACACCAATTCCCATCTCTAAAGGCAGATTATTATTTTTTTCTTTTCAGGATATTACACCCTCAAAAATTGCAATCGTTTAGCTTTACTGTGGTTTTTCATTTCGTGTCAGTGATAAGGATTTCAATAAATGATCAAGTTTTATATAGATAATGCTCTTAAACGTGACTTTCTGACCCGCAAGACTAATTAAGGATAAATATTGGACTGTGAAACCCCGGGCATAGACGTATAGTATTATATTTCAAAAACACCGAAACGGTATGAAAACAGATGGGTTAATAATGGGTTTAAAAACGCCTTCGATTTAATGTCTTTATTGAAAATGTAATTGCTGATGTAAAAGGTACCGCTTGACCGAAGAGAAGAAGTTCTGGAAAAGCACCAAGAATGACACGTAATTACCATCGGTTAGAGATTATTGTCAGAATTCCTAACCATACAAATTTGAAAACCTGCGATTGAAAAACGTTATAGAGAATTATTCAATGCTTATTAATTTATATAAAATTTCAATCAGAGACTCGGCGCCACACACCGCTGTAACCACATATTGCTTTTTAAATGACGGTTAATTCTTATATGCTTGAGTAAGTAAACTTATTGCTACCCGCTGACTCAATATAAAACATCTCATCTCGCTTATCGCCAGTATCTATACTCCCTCTTTAACGATTTTATTATATAAAGGTTTTGTTTGGACCCTTTGACAAGGTTTCCATTTTATAGAAAATATATTATGAGTTGTGTGATGAATCAGCATAATTTACTCTACGAAATATTCACTTTTAAAGCATTTCTTAAAAACTATGAGTGAAGAAATTTTCAACATCAAAGGATGAACAATTACTTTATGTAAAAAACCATGATAAAAGCATCTTCATTAAATAAAAATCATTCTTTTTTTTTTTTTTTTCTTTTTTTTTTTCTTTTTTTAAATTTCCTTTTTCATTTCTATTAATTTTTCTTTTAAGTATTACGAATTTCTTTGTCATTTATAATGTTTACAGAAACAAAATTTATGTTTTTGCACCTGTTTTATTTTTTGAGACAACATTTATTTTGTATCTTTCTTTTTGTGTTTCTTTTTACGATCATAAACGCATGCGTATTATTGAATTTATTTGTTTTGTTAAGATGGTATCTCTAATGTTTAAAGTATATCAAAGTAAAAATAAAAAATATAACGTCTAAAGATTTATCATCATTTAAAACAGACATAGATAGTTCAATTAAAGATTAAATTATTTATATATTTTTAATTAAAAAATGAATCATACCTTATGTTTGTAGTTTATCTATTTATTTATTTAATCATTTATATTTATTTATTTATTTGTTTATTAATCATTTCTTTTTATTTATTTGTTTATTATCATTATTTATTATCATTATCATTATTATTATTATTAATATTATTGTTATTATTATTATCATCACCATTATCATCATCATCATTATTATTATTATCATGTGATATCAGAAATTGGATGGAAGTCAGATATTGTTGATACAGTTATGAAAACAAGTGTTGACTATTGCGGCTGATATGAACCGTTTACAAACACGTCCGTCTTGGTTGATATTTCATTCAGAAAATTGAAAAATTATAATATGTCAGAAGCTTCAGAAGGCGTATTTCTTACTTTCTTTCTTTATTTATCCATTTAATGACCACTTCGAATACTGCTTGAGTTGCAGTGCTTGAAGTCTTCTAGTTGTCTGTTATCTTCTTTGAAAATTTCACAGCTACCGCATTAAAGTTCGAGAGGAAATGTTTTAAATATAAATTTTTGTTCATTTATTAAAAGAAGTTTATTATTTGAAACTTAAACAACAAACACATAGAAATTGGATGGCCTAAGCGCGTGTTTTAACAACTCTGATAGCTAATTTTAATGATGGTATAAAAAAATACAGAAATGAGCGGACAACAGCACATATACTTACAACAAAAGTAACTTCTAATGAACATTACAAACAGTAACATGGTCGACATAACTTCAAAACAAAAGCTTCTTGTATATATAATTGTGTACGTACACAAATAACAATCCGAAAAATTACAAATTGATTTAGTTCCAGATAATTTATACAGAAGTCACCTATATCATTGTTTCATAATTTCGTGGGATAAAACCAAATTATAGCCGTGGACCAAACCCTAAAAATTTCGCTTAAAAGGTTTGAATTGATTTACATACATTGGGCATTTTTCAGTGTTAAATACAATCTCACAAAATTCTGGACATTTTAAACGTTTCTTGTAGATTTATTAAAAATGTTGAATTATTTTCAAAAAGTCAAAATGTAGTAACCTCTGACACACGAAAAGAGTTCCATTTACAGCTTCAACTAAAGAATAAAATCTTTTTAAAAATGAATATGTTAAATAATAAATAAATAAATGAACGAATAAATAAATAAATAAATAAATAGATAGATAAATGAATAAATAAAAAAATAAATAAAACTGATGAACACAAGCAGGATTATATCTTTTGTAACGGACTTGATTTCATTAAATAATGTATTTTTATCAAATTATTAATGAAAGAATCGGTCCTCCGGTTTCTGAATTTGTCAATTATGGCTGGACATTAATACATTTTATTATATAACATTTGTTTGATGTATGCATTTGCACTTTGTTTGTATTGATGTATGACACTATTATAAAATAACTTACTATTATTATTATTATCATCATCATCATCATCATCATTATTATTATTATTATTATTATTATATTATCATCACCATTATTGTTGTTGTTATTATTATTTATTATTATTATTATTATTATTATTATTATTATTATTATTATTATTATTATTATTATTATTATTAAATTGATGTATTTTTGTTTTCAGTTTGTGATTTGAGGAATAAAGAAACTTTGAACTTTACCTCCGATATTCTGCACGTGGCATTACGCAGACAGATATAAACTTAAAATCAGTTTCATACTCATGTTCCACACTAATTTTCACAGACCAAATTGAGCAACATCTAACAATTCAATTAAAAATAATTGACATTTTTGGATGTATAGTTATTTCACATTAATTGTTCTGTATAAAATGATTATTTAAGTTGGTTGTAAAATCAGCATTTGCGAAGAAGACTTTGAAGATCAAAGATTTTTTTTCTTTTCTAAAACCTAGCATATAACTTTTGTTTTAATCCCGAAACAAATTTAAAAATCAGCTTTTTGTATGATTTAAACATGTCATTTAAAGATTTTGTCCCAGAAGATTATCATAAATGATCCTTTTAAAATTTTCACAACAGGATCCAGATCTTTCATGAAAAAAATCAATCTGAATATTTTATTCGGACAACATTTGGAATTCGAAAAAAAAAATTAATAATTTAGTGATTTGTAATAGGAGTAAGATTAGACAAGCAACGCGAGATGCTCAGGGATTTGAATCTAATAAAAATCCTTTATAATAAATTAAATGAGACGAAAAACGGGTACATCCAAATTAATAGATCAGTCAGGTTTCCATTACTGAAACTTTGTGAAATTGGAAACTCGATATGAGTTTTAGGTACAATATCAATTTATATTTATATATATCTCAACAGTCCATGCACACTTTCTTCTTATTTTCAAAATATTTAATCCCTTGGGTAAAGGGTCAACACCATTTTTACCCACCAACCTACAAACGTTTGAAACTTAAAGACATGCTATTGTATCTCTTGTTTAGCCTCCGATATATAATTAAAATGACTTGCAAAAAATTATACCTAAACAAAGCTTTCAAGAATAAGCGTTAAAAGGATACATGTAATTAAAAAATAAGAAAACGCATAATAACATGTCGTTGAAACCCATGATATCCCCTGAAAAAAAATTCTGAATTTGTCCTTTAAAAACTAGAAAATTCTTGTAAAAATTTTGATGGTTAACACTAAATCCCAACTTTAACATATTGAGTCGAAATTCTAACTAAATAGCGCGTTTTTAATACTGGCTTAAGGCTTTCTATTTTTCGTAAATTAACCAAGACGACAGGTGGTAAAAATGATTAGTTTTTTTATGTAGACCATTTCAATTAATATAATATATGTCAGTTCATGTGCTCAATATTGTAAAACTATTTGAACACAATCTGTTTACCCAAAAGTGAAATAGGAAGGCTTTTTAAGATATGGAATATATGTGAACTTTTCTTGGTGAATTAATGTCAAAATTTATGAGGCCTGAATGTGATGAGTTCTTTGCATAAGTAAAAAAAAGGAAACTATTTGAGATTTTGCTTGCTGATTTTCCAAGAAAGTGTCGTCTATATCAATTCAAATAGAAAAAAAATATAACGTGTTAGCAAAAAACTGTTTTTTCGATTTTTTTAAGATTTAAAAAAAGAAATAAATTTTCCCTAAAAATGTCGTTTTTAAGGCTCGGAATAGAACACATATTATATATTTGTTTTTTTAATTATCAAAAACATCAGAATTTTTTAAATGCTAAAAATATAATACTTTCAGTTTTCAGTCGAAGTGGCGGCACTTGCTGTTTGTGATTTCATAAACTGTTCAGTTCAGCCACGTTTTATTCATAAAATAATAAATTTAATTTCGTAGGCATACTTTGACCCACCTTCTTCTCTTTACTTAACCAAACATTTTGATGTTTTAATATTTCTGCCATCAAATAAATATTAAAATTTGTCTGACAATTTTATTACATACTTTATATTGTAAATTTAAAAAATGGGAGTTTTTGAATTCTTTAATAATTACATCCATTGGCTACAGATGAGTTAACGTTTTATCATAAAACACGTTTGATCTAGCTTCTGTGTTTACCACTCGGTAAATAAATTGAAAATAAAACTGTATCGCAAGTTTGAAGTCCTGTCTATTTTAAAATTTAAGATTTTAATAAATTATAAAATGATGTTAGCACTTAAAAAGTGTTTTTATTTTTATAATTTAAATTAAAAAAATTAGAATAATAATTTAAACTGTACTTTAAGTTTATTTTGAAAAATAATTTTTTAAAATTTAAGTTAGTTCTCTGGGTTTTTGTCGAATTTTATATTTTATTTAAAAATTTTGAGACTGTGAATTAAAAGATAAACATGTATCAAAGGTTAGGATTATATCGGTTTAAATTTCAAAATAATAAATCTATGGTGATATTCTTTCTAAAATTTTATTTCAATTGCGAATTTACTAACTTTCTCAATGTGTTGCAATAATGGTTTCTTATCGTTGCTGCTAGAACAAGAGATGATTAATGTAAACATTTCTATATACATTGTAGAAACAGAAAAATCAAGTTGATATATAAAAACAACGGAAAAGTTTATAATTTATTACAATAAATTGTTGGATATACATTCTCTTTGGTATGATTGAGTTGTTGTATTATGCAAGACAGAAGCAGAATAGCACATCCTACAGAAAATTACAGAATATAAATTGTTCATTGTTCGAAGAGTTATTATTGTCGTTTATTTATTTATTTATTTATTTATTCATTTATTTATTTATTCTTGTGATTAGAAAACTTAAACGTAAGGAAATTTTATCGGATTGTAACTATCTGAATGTTTGTTTCACAAAATTATTATTATAATATATATATATATATATATATATATATTTCAAATTGATTAAGGACTAAAATGATAGCTGATAGGACCCATGATCATTGTTTTGTTTATTTCAGTGCAAATTACATGAAACTGTTTTATCAATTATATTTTTTATAACAATGACTTAAAATATGTCCATCTTATTTCAAATAATACGGCTGATAATTTGTTTTTAAAAGGATATTTTAACTGCAGTTTTTTATTTTGGAAAATGATCTATGATATAAATAGATTGGATAAAAATGAATTAAAAAATATGGGTAATTAATTACATGTAAAAATTGCAAGGTCCTGCTGTATTGTGTGGATATATGCTAGTCGGAAAAATCTCATTCATATAAAGTTCAGCTCTATAAAGCATTTGACGTATAAAATACATATTTCATGGCTTGTGTATATTTTATATAATTTGAGTTTTATAGAAATAAATTGAATAACACCTTATAATTTTGAATGCGTTACTTGTTCCGTTGATCGACAAAGAAAAGGAATGTAGCCGTGTAACTCGGTGTAACATTGAAGGCGGTTATGCCTTTGTAAAACTGAAGTATGTTGTTACACAGTTAAGAAGTGCAACAGCTCGTTAGCGGAGCAGTGATGTGCAGTCACTCCGACCACTAACGGTCAATGAAACCACCTCCTCGTGGAGTGAACATCTCTTTTATTGCAAGTTTATCTAGAGAATTATCACAAATCACAGAGTATAATATAAAGATTGTTTATTGTAAATAATATTTTTTGCTATAGGAAGAGCAATTTTACTGAACTGGAAACTGAGGTTATCAGCAAACTGTGAGGTTCAACTGTAACCATCTTAAAATAAAGTTTTTAAATCGGAAAACGTACCCAGTCGGAACAGTGGTATTACTTTGTTACACAATAAAAACGTCATTCATTGAAGGTATTTTATAAGCAATTAATAAACGGTAATCTTTTATTGTCCATATCATCTGTAAATGATATGCAATGCTCGATCAGATTATTTAGATTAGTGTTTAAAACGCTTCCTAGAGTCAAATTAATTAAGATTTTGTAAAGGTACAATTTTTTAAAAATTTTGTTCTAAAATTTGATTTAAAGTTAGGTATGATTAATTAAGTACGAATACACATGCATCTTGTGTTACATACTGGGAACTTAAAAAAATGTAGAACGTAAAATACAACGAATAGATAATTTTAAAATACATCAGAAGCAAATATAATACAGTAGAAATATCTTACCTTATCGGTAAAAAATTAAGCTAGAATATGCGTTTGAATTAAACAATGATTCAGTCAACTCTTCGACAAGAATAACACATGTAACATAAGCATGTGTGATGTTGGTCTAAGGTGTTTCAAATATAATTGTATTGTTTGGCAATATGTATAAAATAGCATGTCAATTAATGTGTTGTGGTTTGGACACTTCACAAATCAAATAGATATAATATGTAAATCTTTGAAAAAAAGGTTTAAAATGTTTAATGGACCAGATAAAACAAAATTGATAAGGTTAACCAAAAAGGCCAACCATCATCATACTGAAGTTTGATGATAATTATTTCTGTATAGTTGGTTATAGCAAGTTTATAAGAAAAAAATTCCAGTTCTACTAGCAGTTTGAATAGTATTAGATATGAAAAATTACTGTACATTAAGATCTTAAAATTTCTGAATATGTTAAAAACTGCAGGCAATACAGAAATATAGTAGTCTTACTTTGGTGTTGAATTAGGATAATGTACAACAAAAAGTGGACATGCCTGTATTTAGAGAAGTTTTTACTTCAACATAAATCCTGCTCGATTATTTGTGGTTTTTAAAGTCTTTTCCTCGGTTTGCAAATAAGTCATTTATCAATATATGTTTATTGACGGGTTTATTGATGATTATGATGAATTTATATTAAAATAACCCTTTTCTTGTGTGTTTTGTTGTTTTTTCTCTTTATATTTTTTATTTATTGTGGTTTTTTTTATCAGCCATAAAAACAAATTTCTGAGATGTTGTATATGATTTATCGGTTATTTTTTTAGGTAAATGATATTTGGAATGCATCATCATTATCAAGTTAAAAGTCATGTTAAAAAAATCTGAGAATTTCTTACAAAGGAGTGAAAATGATATCCTAATTAAGGAAAGTAAAATGTTGTTTTTGTTTAGATAAAAGACATCATAAATCGAGTTACCTTGTCATATCAAAAATACGTCTCGCTCTATTGATAAAAAATGATAATCGATATAAAAAGTCATCTTTGTAATTCTTTAATGTTTCAAGTAAAATTGATAAGAGTAATGTCGGAGTTGCCACACGCTTTAATATAATTTATCATGGGCTGATTGACAACAAGCGATTTTGTTTTAGTTCCCATTTTCGTTAATGTTTCTACATGGAAGACTAATGGAGTATGGCGCATCACTTCTCCATTCACCACCTTTCGTTTTATAAAGAAGATCAGATTTTCCCGGAGGCAGAATTTTTTTCATACCATCAGTTTAGAAGGCAATGGATATTTCTTATTAAAGCTTTTAACTAAAATCTAATAATTCAGGTGTGTTATCAATTTAGCATATAATTAATCTGAATATGATTGACCAATGTGCTTGGCACGACAACGTTTAAATAACCACTTTATCATGATTTTTATCTCAACTAGATATTTAAATAATTTATGTAGCGGTTAATATTTCAACATTTTGGAGATATAAACCGAAAATGGAGAAATAGTGAGTGATTTGTATGTTTCATTAACTAAAAGTTCAACTTATAAAAAGAAAGTCAAACTGATAAACTCTATATCAACTCTGAATTAAGTCTTAACATTTTCTCACGACAGTAAGAGCATCACAATTTTAACATCTCTAATTGCTGTAAGATAAAGTCGATGAGTCAATTTGATTTGATATAAATGTCAGTCAAATTTAAATGATACTAAATTTTCATATAAAGTTTAATAGAGAAAAAGCAAGCTGAAATCGGAGCACTTATTTTGAAGAAACAACTTATTATCATAATATGCAAAAATTGAATTGACGACATGATGGCCTTAAGTTATACTTCAAGAAGGTTTCGAAAAATGTTTGATAAAACAGGTCCCAGTTTCACAATTATTTACTCATCTGAGTGTACACTCAACTCAAATATTCCTATTTTTTTCAACATTTTAAGAATTTCAAATTTAATGAGACAATTTTTGTTTTGTTCAACAAATTTACATTAAACAATTTTAAATTTAACATAAGATATTTAATTTTAACTGTGTAATGTCTTAGAAATTGACATTGAAATATTCCCAAAGTTTTGTTGAGTGTAACTCAATTGAGTGAATGATTGTTGAATTAGGACCAGAGCTACAACTCATAACGAAGACAAAATATCTTGGGTTGGATTGGAGGTGTTTATCCAGTTTAAATAACACAAAACGGGATTAAACTTGGCATAAAACGTTTTGCCTGTTCAAATTAGAGTAATGTATTTTCTATTGGTTTGTTGCTTATTTTTGTGCTTTTCTGCACAAAAGATACACAAAAACAATCGCAGTCGATACATGTTTATCTCACTACGTGCGAAATCAGAACGAAAGTAACATGGACCAACTCCACCACAAGCACAAACAACGACGACAACGACGACGACCACGACATCGACCAGGATAAAAAAGCAACGTTATACGGAACAGTTTTAACAAGATTTAATTACTTGTAACGCGTAAATCAAGTACATGTGTAGTAAAGGTCTTATTAAGATAGAAGGCGACTCTCACTGCAAGCATTTAAGATAATAAACGAAAGCCACATTTACTTCAAACGACGCCTATTAATTCACGCTAAAGAACTCTTATTGTTTAATGCCATTACCGGATTGCAGGGGTAAAGTTTTAAATTTTCGCAAATTTATAATTAAAATTATTTTGGCTTTATACCTGCAATCTCTAGAACGCAGTTTTATGAATTGACAAAATTAAAGTAAACAATCCATACAATCTTTTAACTTATGCAAGCACACGTGCACTCGCCAATATATAACCATGAATGTTTCAAAGTACTGGATTTTTTATATTTGTGTATTATAGTTGAGAAACTTTAAATATTTGAACAATGTGAAATACACAGTTAAGTAAATATTATATCTGTGATACTATGTCAGCTATACAAATATAATCAAATTGTAAAAAAAAATATTGACACTGATGAATACCCTAAAGGAAATTGATGGATAATTTACAACATATTTGCTAAGAATGTCCGAAATGACAGCTTTTTATAAAAGACAATAGAGAATCGATCACGTTAATTTCCCACCAAAAACAACATATATACACTAAAGTCTCTAGAAATCATGTCATAATACCAAAATATTATACACTTGCTTAACATCAAATAAAACTTTAGTGTAGTTCTCTAGGGCTCAATTTAATAACTATAAAGTTCCATATTTTCCTGTTTTTTAATTATGCTATTTGTATATTTTACAAACCCCTAATGAGACGTCACATTAACTCGTAAATCGTATGTACATTACAAAGTAAGTTACAAGAAGTCGATAGTCCTGTAGCAACATGATAATTGTGATCCAAAAGTACAATATACTTGTGGTTTAAAATTTTTCCTAAAACATCCGATCATTTTATCAACAAACTGCAGACATGCCAAAAATCGAAGAAATAGTACGCTAACACCGGTTGTGTAGGACCAAAAAAAAAGTAACCATAGGAGACGATTCAGTTTAAACTTTCATTAAAGGTGAATTTTTTATTGTATATTTTTGAATCAAAAATATTTATCAACAATATGAAAAAGTAATACCGAAATCTAAGTACTGCCAGTAGTAAATCTAATGCAACACATATTTATTCAGAGAATAAATAAAAATTCAATTTTGAACTGCATTTTTACAAACATTTCATTATGACGATTTTGTGACGATTGAGAAGTTGAACGAAAAATAATAGAATAAATAAATAAATAAATAAATAAATAAATAAATAATAAATAAATAAATAAATAAATAAATAAATAAATAAATAAATAAATAAATAAAGCAAGCAAGCAAGCAAGCAAGCATTTAAAGAGGAAAAATATGTGTTTGATAATATGATGTCAAGTTCATTATGTACGATTCCATTTCATAATATAACCATTTCCATTAAAAACTGGCGGAAAAACTTACTCTACATTTTATACCCTTTACAGAATTTACTGGCGTACGAATATACTATTAACGTTAAACGTTGGACAAGATGTGAAAACATAATAATGCACGATTTACTGAATATTTATCGACTAGTTTGACAAAAAGTTCAACAAATGTTAATTAAATAAGGATAGCTCACCAAAGATAAGTATGCGTTTTCAGGACAGTTATTGTTGTAAAAACCGCTATTTAGTTTAATGTGAAAAAATCGTCTTCTGACAATATTTCTTGACCGTAGATATGGTTAAGAAATTTCCGTCTAGCCAGTGGTCAAACCAGATAAAATTTCAGTTTTATGAATTAAAGTGTCTTGTTTCACAGAAATTCTTTTACAATAAAATTATTGACTTCAATTTAAAATAAACATAACTGGAAAAAATTTACAGCAACATAAACTTTTGAAAAAAAAACTTGAGATTATAAAAAGGTTCTCAAATTCGAACTTGCATGTGAATATTTCACATTTGTTCATAATTTGATGTATACAATTAGATCCAACTATAACTTTGAAATTGAGTAAATGTGAATATTGATACTTACAAAAATAAGCTAAGAAAGTTCTAAAAATTTATGAAAATTTCAGAGTTGATGGATATTGTTTCTGCAAAAAGTTTAAAATAAACACTTATATGTTTTTTATTATAATTTTGAAAGAAAAAATGCAATTAATTACTTTACCAAAGGTCAAGCTACTTAATTGTTAAAATAAAAACTATGCCAAAATTTTATTAAGTTTAGGATTATCTGAATGCCCTTAAAGACATCAGATACACTTGTATGTATAATGGCTATCATATATATCAATGTAAATAATGATAGAAAGGCTTTGGATGAAAAAAAAAAAAAACAAATTAAAACACCATAATTAGTTTCATCTAAATTTATTTCTATATTAAGATACAAATTAAAGAACGCATTAAAAGATGTAAAATTGAAAATAAAAAATTACATGTCAAAAATGGCTGAAATTAACACATCTAACCAAATCACACACTCAACTATGCAGAAACAATGCGGTTGACAATAACAGAAAACTTGGAAAAATCTTCGATAAATCTTAAGAAATAAGAAAGAACATAAGAAATATTAACTTCATTTAAATATTTGCAATTTGCAAATTAATGTAACAAAAGACCTGAAATCGAATATTAAAAAATCCACGATGAGGAATATATAAAAATGTTGTGACGTTGATGCACACTATGTTTAAAACTTCCCAGGCCGCAGTATCAATAAATATAACGGTACAAAAACAACAAACTCTGTTTAAGCTCTTTGTTTGATGAACATTTCTAATTTCTAATAAAATATTCCCCCCCCCCCCCAAAAAAAAAAAAAAAAAAAAAAACAAAAAAAAAAAAAAAACGTTTTATTAACAATGGTTGTGAAATAATAAAAAAAAAAAAAAAAACATAAAAAATAATTTATGGTTACTAATTTGAGACGTCAGAAAATTATTTATACGAATGTTGAAAGAAAAAAGTAATTTAAAAGTATGTAGATTTGCAATTTATGGAACTGGACCTTAAAAAGTGGAACTTGAGAGAGTTCAATAACAAAAACGAATCGCACAAGTATGTCAGATTTCTAATAGAATGGCATGGATAGAAATAACAAAATACCGACTCCTTTACTGATTTACGATGAACTAGCGTGAGAAGGACATAGTATATGCAACAAAACACGTTTGTTGATTTTAATTGTAAAAATATTTGACCCCTTATAATAAAAAGCGTGTATCAAGAACATTTCCAAGATACAATAATACCCCACAACGGTAGAATAATCTTTAATAGCGATAGCATCTTTGAAAAGGTTTCTAAACAAATATAGATTATATGAAATTCGCGATCCTTATCATAATTAAAATGTAATGTCAGTGTCAATTTTACAACAAAGCTTCTAAATTGATTTAAACTTTAAAAAATCTTCCACGGATTTCCGGTGAAAATAAACGCAAAATTGAAACATTAAACGGAATGGGAACCTTTTTTGTCCTATTATTTATTTCTATATATCACTTACTCATGTGTGTAATGTGTTAAAATATTTGTAGACATATAATGTCAGCGATACACAATCAACGCATAATAATATAAGTCAGTTAGCTAACATAGCATCTCAATTTAAAACCAAATTCAGAACAAAAATTTCCGCAAAAGGAGGAAATTCATAATTAATGCTAGGTAAAAAAGGACAAAACAACAAAAAGTGAAAACGAAAGTTCTTGTCAAATGGAAAGTATTTTATCATGAATAATATCTCTTATGATAAATTATGTCATCGTATTTTCTCTAAAATTTAATGCCATTCGTTTTGTGTTTTTTCTCGCTATTATCCGATTCCTTCTGAATTTTACGTTAAAAGAAAGCTTTTTTTCATTGAGTATAAATAATAGATATAAATAACGCATTCTCGGTGAATTCTAATACCGTTCACCATAAAATAATGCTTTAAACTTCTACGCTTTTTACTACTATGTTACTTTGCTATAAAAATGAAATCAAGTTGTTGTAGCTGAGTATTCTAAAATCTATACTTTACCACTTTGTATTAGTAAGAGTTTTTTTTAACACGTTATAACAAAATGAAAGTAATTGAGTGAAGTAAACAGGAAAATTCGTTCAATACCAGATTCTTTCTCTTCTTTGTTTCGGGATTGTGGAGGGAACCGAGGAGTGCTTAAGGAAACAACAGACCTTTTACAAGCAAACTGACAAACGTTCTCCTATCCGTCTAAATTGGATTCGAACTTAAGCAATTAGACTCAGGATGATTCAAAAGCAGTCGTTGTAGACGGTACATCCATGGAGTACCCCCCCCCCCCAAATAAAAAAACAAAAAAAAAACAACAAAAAAACCAAAAAAAAAAAAAAAAAACACACACACACAAAAGGAAGAAGAAATATAAGATGAAAAAAAAAAAAAAAAAACAACAACAACAACAACAACTACATGTATATAAGTGACACAGAAATACGCATAAAAACAGACTATGTTTTCTTTGTTCAGTGGAAGAACAGTTTTATGCCAGAATTGAAGCATCTGAGACATGCAACTTTCAATGATAGAAAAAAACAAATTCTCTTGTATTTGCAGAAACATGAATATTAAAAAGTGAAGTATTTTTACAGAGAACAAACATTTTTAATATTTGATGACAACGTTAATTTAATTTTAATAGTTCCTTTATAGTATAAATTTAAATTGAAAAAAAAATAATGTATAAGAAAATTAAAGTGGTTTTTAGAAAAATTCGAGGAAAAGGAAAATGTATAAAGTTAATTTGAAACGTAACAGATTGTACACAGGCGAAACCGAGATAAGGAAATACTTTTTTATGCATATGTGTACTGTGTTACTATTTCTCTGAGTGATCCATGGTGTTTTTTGAATAATTTCTTTCTTTAAAAGCTTTAATTTCCTTACACAACAAAGATACAGGAACTAAACAGCTTCCATGCAGGTGTTACAGGTACTACATATAAATAGTGTGAGAATATGTTTCATTATTGTCTCTTTTATATATATGAATTAAAAATCTTTGGTATGGTCTTACAATCATATCTCCGTATCATCATCATAATCATCATCATCATCATCATCATCATCATCATCATCTCCAAATGAGATTTTAAATTTCATTACAGGTGCAAATCCTTAATATTTGCAAAGAAGCTTTGCAAATAAATACAAATTATCTCGCCTTTTCATTTTGTTGTTCATTCAAAGCAACTATTAATTGCTTGGTCATTGATCTACATGTATATTCAAAACCAGATTGATAGAAGGACAAGTAAAAGAAGATTTTCAATTTATTGCTTTGTAAACAATTATTAAAGATGTGACATGTTCTCTAACAGATAAAAATATGTAATATTTTTCCATCGTATGTACATGTAAAACATACCCTGGCCTTTTATAGCAAATTATCAATCTTTCTTATAAAAATAAAGAAAAGCATTGACCTTTTTCAACTGATAGTTTTGTGTTGAGCAAGGGGCGATATTTCCGATCTAAATTTTTGACTAATCAAATTAAGTAAATACAAATTCAATAAAAAAAATAAATAAATAAATGAATAAATAAATAAATAAATAAATAAATAAATAAAAAAAAACACCAACAACAATCCCAAAATGACTTTTATTTAAGAAAAACGCCTTAAGAACTCTTTAACAGTCAAATTAAAAGTAGAAAAGTTTTCTTTTAATTGATGGGTCAAAAATAAAGGTTGGAAAAAGAAATTAATGAAAGAACACCTTGATTACGAAAACTACCCGTTGAATGCAGCCAATTTGCAATCATTCCCATTCATTCACAACTCTCTCTCTCTCTCTCTCTCTCTCTCTCTCTCTCTCTCTCTCTCTCTCTCTCTCTCTCTCTCAGGATTCTTTAATTTGTTATTTTTCAAAATACTTGGCATGTCTTTTATTAAAAAGACGTGTATTCTTTGAAATAAAACATTAAAAGATTGCAAAAAAATTCCTATGCTAATTTAAATTTTTAATATATGAAAGTTGGAAAATTACATTTAAATATCTTTAAAGTTTTGAAGAAAATATGTAATAACGAAATTTCCCGACTAATAATCATTTCATTTCATATTCCATAATTGCCAAATTTAACTTAATAACAGAATGTTCTTACAATATAAATACACGTTCATCTTACCTGTAGATACTTTACTTAATATTTGTTAATAATCATAAAATCTTAAAGGTAAAAATCGAAGATAAAGATCAATGTAAACTTTATTTTTCTACCGATTATTGCAACAGATATGATTTGATCTTTTTGTGCTGATTTAAGTTTATTCGAATACTGATCAAACACTTTCGATAAAATAAACTCTCTTTGACTTTCACTTTGTATTGAAAAACAAGAACATTGACGCCTGGGACCAAAATTGTCTAAAATCAAGTTTGTTGTTTTTGTCGGTGTGGAAAGATCTCAAAAACAACTTATTTGATGTTAAATATTCTCTACTAGGTATATGTAGAGAAATTTTGTAAAATCAAACTTGATGAAATATATTCACTTTCTTATCTTTATTTAAGTTTTCTAAAATCAAACTTGATTTATTTCTAGTATAATCACTAGAAACCATTCTGAAATCAAAATTGATGTTATATATTCATTTTTTTTGTTTTGTTTACGTGGAAAGCCTCAAAACTCAAATACTATGTAATGTATTTCCAATTGCGTTTATAAAAGATACTTAGTTCCTCAAACCAAACCTGATGTAACATACTATAGATTTTTTTGTTTAAAGGTCCTTTAAATCATATTTGGTGTAAACTAATCATCATCATTTTTACCGGAATGAAAATCATACAGTAAGTAAAGTCACCCGCAAGTAAATTTATAATCGTAATTTTTTTTTTTTCTTTTTTTTTAATAGATTTTCTGAATGTCAAAGTAGTGTATGAAGTCTACTTAAATGTAAACTCATAAAAGAAAATGGTGATTTTTATTCTAAGTGTTTCAGAAGTCGGTAGAGAAGGTGACTTTGTAATTAACTATGCTTTTGTTCTAAAATGTTTAAAAGTGGTTGCTTAGTTACAGTTTGTCGTGCTTTATTAATACATGAACATCAGAACTTAAACTTTTTGGTTATTGTTTACTTACTTTGTTCAATATGTTCTGAACCGAGTTGCTTTATTTTGGATAGTTTAAAGAAAACAAAGAAAGATACATTTTACTTGACTAATTATGTAGGTCTAAGACACAATGCCTTTAGCATTTGTGTTTTTTGTTACTTTTTTAACAGAAAGCTGAAAATGAAGCTAGTGATTTTGGAAAAATCATCAACTAATGTATCTAAATTTGTCAGCCACTATGAGACAATGAGGCACATACTGTTTTTTAAACTTAATGTATTAAGAAAAGAAGATTGAAGGTGATATTTTGTTGATTTCATTGATACAACATAAACCATTAAACAATCTGCCATTGAAAAGTAGGTCGATTGCAAATTTTGGTTTGATTTTGTCAAAACAATAAAATAAATCAATTTTATTTCACGAATGAGTAGATACAATGTTTTGAATTATCCTTTAGAGAACATCGTCATCCGTATTTATCATTTTTCTTATTTATTTAATGTTAAATAAACTGCACCGGGGGTAATTTTAAACGATTTTATGGTTTTTTATATTTCAGTATGATTATTGTTCATCAGGATAATCTCCAAAAAGTAACTTAGAGACGTATTGAAAATCAATGTTTTATGGACAGAAATTTTATGTCTCAGAATAAAAACAATTCATGAAATAAATTTATTACATTTGCAGATAAGAAGCATTTCAAAACTTAATGCCACAAAAAACATAAGGGGTTCGATAAGTTATGTGACCTTGAACAAAACAAGGTCAAGGTATTTCACTCACCGTGTTCTGTTTTTGTGTATCGGAAAACAAAAACTATCCGAAAACCATACCCTGGAATACCGCGCCCAGAGGCCACACCCTGGAATACCGCGCCCAGACGCAAAACCCTGGAATACCGCGCCCAGAGGCCAAATATAGCACTGAAAGGGCTGTAGAAAAATCGCGCTAATGAACATGTCAGTAATAAGAGATTTGCTAATAGTGTACATTGTTCTGGGAAATAAAATGTCTTTTTTTTTTGCTATCTTTAACTTCTTTGTATCCAAAAATTTGCATCTTCTTTCATGTTCAACATATTGGTTTAATGGTTAATGATTATGAAAATTTCTATTAACATTTTTTAACAAAATTCATTTTATTTGGTTTTTGTATTTATTTTATAAGCACGTTTTAAAAGGACAACTGGTTTTTATATAGAATGACAGTTGGAGTTAGAAGTCCTATTAAAGGACTTGAATCCCAAACACCGGATACTATTTTGTTATTTTACCAAGTGCATTTTTTAAAACAAAGACTTTTCACTCACCGTGTTCTGTTTTTGTGTATCGGAAAACAAAAACTATCCGAAAACCATACCCTGGAATACCGCGCCCAGAGGCCATACCCTGGAATACCGCGCCCAGACGCAAAACCCTAGAATACCGCGCCCAGAGGCCAAATATAGCACTGAAAGGGCTGTAGAAAAATCGCGCTAATGAACATGTCAGTAATAAGAGATTTGCTAATAGTGTACATTGTTCTGGGAAATAAAATGTCTTTTTTTTGCTATCTTTAACTTCTTTGTATCCAAAAATTTGCATCTTCTTTCATGTTCAACATATTAGTTTAATGGTTAATATTTACAATAGAAAAATAATTTCTACGTTGAACCCAGTTTGATTTTTGTTTTCATTATTCGCATAAACATCGGTTTTTCACATCGCGCATGAATACCAATTCTGGTTTTTCCCTAACTGACATATTTTAGCTATCTGTTTTTATCTCACAAAACCACGTACATAATTCGATATTGCCTTCTTTTTTTAAGTTTTTTCACGTTAAAGCAAAATAAATATTTTTTCAAAAAATAAAAAATATTTACAATACCTATTGAATTCCTATGATGAACTCATTGTAGAAAATCTAGAACATTAGGCAATTCCCGTGACCTACTTTTATCAATCTATTTTTAACATTCAAGCCATCACATTTTATAGTGTTATTTAATTAAATATACATTGAAAATGAAAGAAAAAATATTGAATTTTAAATAAATAAACAAATAAATGAAATATTTGTTTCGATTTTTATTGTATACTTAAAAATATTTCCATCGTCAGGGTGTTCTAAACGCTACACGGCACACTGCTTGCGGGCCACTACCATAACAAGCTATGAGCGATGCCGGTGTTGAGACCAGACAGATAATGTTTATGAGCGGTCGTCGTAATGAGGCTTCTGTCAGGAGCTACTCTCGCGACTGTTCGACCATGCAAAAACATGCTTTAAGTTCGCAGCGACGCTTCTTTCATCAACTGTCACTGGTAATACTTCTGCCGTAATTCCCTCTGCATCTGACCATGCTTCTTCTTCTCTACCAGCAACTGATAATCACGTGATGTTCCATGCTTGGACCTGTGCACAACCCAGTCCAACAAAACGTCGCGCATTGGTGTTTCCAATACCCTGTCATCCATACAATCGGGATTTTTGACAAATTCGACGTTTAATAGTTGTAATTTAACAATCAATATGAATTTGTAACTTTGTTTGTCTATTCGAATAAAATTGTATTAAATGTTTTTTTGTTTCCAGCGTACTATTTTTTAAGCCGTCTATTACGTCACACAATCAGTGAGAAGGCGGGCATTATTTTGATTGACATATTGGCTGTTCCCAGAATGTTTACAATACCGACAGATTCGGTATATACCGGTTTTTCTTTCTTATTTGTATGACGCATTCGAGAAGTTTGTAAAAAGAATGATATGAAAAATATTATAAATATAAGAATTGACTGTCATTTTTTCCTGGGTTATCAAGGAATGAACCAGATTTTAAAACTAGCAAATCTAAAATGAACTGCTTCGCAGTTCATCAGATTTGCTAGTTTTAAAATCTGGTTCATTCCTTGATAACCTAGGAAAAAATGACAGTCAATTCTTAAATGATTATGAAAATTTCTATTAACATTTTTTAACAAAATTCATTTTATTTGGTTTTTGTATTTATTTTATAAGCACGTTTTAAAAGGACAACTGGTTTTTATATAGAATGACAGTTGGAGTTAGAAGTCCTATTAAAGGACTTGAATCCCAAACACCGGATACTGTTTTGTTATTTTACCAAGTGCATTTTTTAAAACAAAGACTGTTCAGAATCTTAATTGGTTTTGGTTTTGATTTCTCATTAGTCTATTGTTTTTGGTTGCTTTCGCTATAGTATTTTACATATTTTATCTATAACTGCTTTATTCAATTTTGTGTTGAAGCAAAGGAAGTAGGACAAAAACAATGAAAAAATCAACATTGGTTTACAACAACGTCTTCATTATTTTTATGAATCAGAAGCAATGCTTATAATTTAAACCAAAAAGTTTATTATTTCCTGTGTAAATGGAGATGGTCATCTATGAAATTTTAAACATGTGAGTTCATTACTTTCAAATAACTATAAACAGAAATCAAGGCAAAAAACAAAATTATAAATATCTTGAAACAGTCTTGATTGCTTCCGTATGTCTATGTTCTGATTTTCTTATGTTTTGATGTGTTTGTCTTTTCTTGTCTGATTTGGTTTTTTGATAAAGCCAATTATGTCCTGTTCTTGGTTGCATTAGATAATGCCTAATATATGAGTTATTAAAGCTTTAAATTGAGTTCTTTTGTTTCAAAGAATCAAGGTTGTTTCGTCTTAAAATACAATTTGCTTCGAATTCACAGCAGCAAAATAAATAATAATAAAAAATAAAATCAAAAATAAATAAATGAATTAAAGAATTACAAGATATAATGGACTTCACAGTTTGATTAGGTTCTGAAAGTCAACTTTCAAAAGCACATTTTATTGTTGTTATTTTTTCAGACGGTTACAATAGTCCTGATGAGGAAAACTTGCTTATATCCTATCAAGTTTTTTTTTGGTATTTAGTATGACCGTTTCCGTTATTAATAGCCTGGCGATATATTATTTTGTCGTGTGATGTGACGGCTAGCCAGCGGATAAATAAAGAGGCAGTGATATATATAGCCAAACTGAGTTGAGATAATATAAAGATAGAAATTACTTACAGAATAATTTTATTTCTTGTCATATTTTAAAATATGAAATGACACTTTTTATTTTCCTAGAATTGACCCTTGTCATATTCACCAGACTGGATACATAGAAGTCGTAAATAGCCAATGCGATTTCTCCGTCAACATCTTATTTTGATAGGAGAGCTTAAAGTATCCACCGTACCGTAGTAAGCGATTTCTGAAAATGTCTGTCTAATATAAATATTATTTGAAAAAATTCAATGTTTGTTCTGTCTATGAATAGCCAATAATATTCCCCGTTCACATCATATTTGAAGGGAACCCAATATATCAAGCGCATTAAGCAATTTTTCATGAAACAAATGTAAGTAAATTTAATGTCAATTTTGAGAACTGAAGCTAGCCAATAAGATTCGCCGTCTACATCAAATTTGATGGGTGTTTAAATTAAGCAATTTCTGAAAAAACTAGCGTAAGTAAATCTAATGTCGATATCGTCTGTGAACTAAGATTTAATGCTAATAATAAATGTTGAGAATGAAGAAAAGAAGAAGCTTGTCTTAATGAATTGTCGATTGTCGATAGTACATTTTCTGTAACATATGACATACAGAAGGCTATAGATAGAAGAAGAGAATTAGACGCACTGATGTGTAACTGATGCGAAAGACGAATTCGCCGCAGGGAAATAAAGATATCATTATCTTCTATAGTTATTGATATGTTATAAACCAGTCCAATCCCAGAAGTCAACATATTTCATCACCACTGCAAGAATCGATTGATAAAATATGGTAACTTTCTCATTTAAGACTTAATGTAGTGTCTGGAAAACAACAAATCTTCACAAAAGTAACTGTATCTGATTGGATATCAAACATTGACCTAATATGACTTTATTAAATAAGAATAAAATCAGAAATATGTTTGTAATGACATATATCTTAATAGCATTCTTTATCAGCTGTTTTATTCTTGTTTGTAAGACTAGTAGAAAAACTTTTTTTTTCCATTTAGCATAATCTTTATGAAAAAGAATAAAATAAATAATAATATATGTATATCATCTTGACTTTAGAAAAACGAGTTTTCCGGAGACAAATGTCATCATTTATCAGGGGGTTTAAGAATTTTCATTTGTTTTGAATGGCTTGTAAGTCAAGTACTTGTAGCACAATTTTTCAACAAAATTTGAAAAGGAGTTTTTTTAATGACATATAGTATCATTTGTCAAATATTTTAAAAATGTCCATCAATTCTGTGTGAATACTTGTAAAACAACTACTAAAATTTGCAAAGGCATAAACAGAATTTTTCCATAAAAATCAGATATTTTAGGCTGATAAGAGTCTTAAAATGTTAACGATATGATAAATCTATTTGTATAGTCAAATCTATAGTATCTACACACCCTTTGATCTTGAAATGTAAAAAACGTGAGAAAATAAGATTTTAAATGTATTCTCAAACATTTGTTAACCAATCAACGCCGACCATGCATTTAACTGTTTATTTGTGAAATGTCAGTACATTAGTTCATTAGTATACTATGACGAATAACAGAAAACATTTAAGAAATTATATCGTCCAATTTGTCATGTAAATAGTATTTTACATATAATAAAGTGAGACAGGTTTTAAAACAATTGTTTTTATGGCGGCTTTTGTTGTTCGTAAATAACAATGTGCTTTATCATCTAAGCTCGCCGTTCTTTTACATAGTTTATATAGACATGCTTTTTCATATAATGTATTAATGAAGAAATTACGCATTTAAAAGGTTAAGTTTCTGAAAATACGTAACATTTCGTTTTTAATATCTATTTTAATACACCCTCCCTAAAACTTACAAATAAATGAAATACATGTACATGTATGTGCAAATATCTATTTCCTATAGAAACGCATCGTATGTTAAAACATGATCAAACGGCATTAGAAGACCTAATAAAAGTCGAGACTTATTAAAGTACTTTGCTCAGAGAAATTATATAGACATGAATATAAATACTGTTTCCTTTTTGTGCCTGATGGTATGGTTAAAATCTTTAACATCAATAGTACATAGTCTTATGGTCTAATCTTGACAGTGTAAAAACAATATGACTTGTATTGGTACGCCATAAACCGAGGTTCATGTACATCGTTACTGGGGTAGTTTGAGAACTTTTATGCTTATGCAGTGTATTGATACTTCGTGTACTTTCATACTTGAATAGTTCGAGTACTTCACCTATATAAAAATAAACGTTAGTGCTTTATATGCACCAACGTAGAAAATAGACTTTTTTACTAATGTGTACGTGCATACTTCTACTTTTATACGATGTGGTTTTGAAGAGTCCTAACAATTTTCTAAAACATAGAATTTGCAAAATACAAATCTAGTATCCCAGTGAGACATTTATCAATCAACAATGTGGCGTTTATTATTAGTATACTAATTCAGTTTTCAGTTTAATGATGGACGTTGTTCTACCTAACTTATTCTGAACTCAGTACCTTATACCGATTTTATTCTGAAAAAGAGTTCCAATTTGCAATATATTAAGATAGATTGTTTCTTCGTTACTCGTATATGTTATTTTAAACGTTTACTTTGTAGATGTTATCAGGCTTCTGGCTTGACATTTTAATATAGAATTTGTTGATTTTGATATTATGTAAGTTCAAGTATAATATCTGAGTGGAAAAATTTGTATACCCTAATGTAAAAAATGATACATTTTCTATTTTGTAAAATGAATCCATCACTTAGTGCAATTAGTTTTTACATTTGAGTGGATTTAAATATGTAGAGTGATTTAAAATCAAAGATATTAGATATATTAAGTTACATGTGACTTCTCATGGGAATAAATAAATCAGGGGAAAGTTTAGTAGAATATCGAATGGTATATAACAGATTAACACAAAATGCGTTTAATGTTAATAAATGGAATTATAATTTTTGTCAACATTCTTACCTTGACGGCACATCAATGATACCAGTTCTACAGAACATCAATGATGATTTAAAAAGTTTAAATAATTGAAAATGCTTCCTAAAATTTACTTTATGGAAAAAAATGCAAAAACATTTCTCCCATGACTAGTTTGCCAGCTTACTGGTTTTATTGGAATTGTTCATCTTGTCGGTCATGTAAACCAACATACCATTGATTATTTTTAATAATCAGCTTGACACTCCGTACCTTACTGTACAATTATGGTAATTATAATAAATCAACAACTTTATTTCGAGAAAACGTATCTAACTTTGACATCGTCTTATGCGGTTCAAGCATTATAAAGGTCCATGTCAACTGTGTATGTTAACATGGTTCAAGTTTTAATGCTGAAATTAAGTAAGCAATCATTTCCTTACCCCTATAAAATTTGTTAAAATACCACAGATTTTTCAGATGCAAAACAAAACAAAATAAAAGAGATTGAAAATTGCTCTTTGTCAAAACCAGAAAGTCTTTAAAAAAATATTTGTAAACGTATCTTCTTAGTCTTTTTAATCATAAACCTTTTGTTTGTTTGTTTGTTTTTCCGCTCTTAGTTTGACTATTGCTTAGTTGTTTATTTTTCATAAATATTTGTAAAATAATGATGATAATAATGATAATAAATATACTTATTTAATATTAAGTGTATATATTACGTTATACTGTGTTCTTTGTTTCCCGTTTGCTGTTAAGAACGTCAGAGATAATTTTCTGCAGTGGATATTGTTTTATTTTTACACCTGTCTGGGATAGTGTGCTGACTGGATTTTTATATCATTGTATCGGTTATGGAATTTCTACAAAAAGCTAATAAAAAGGAAAATAAAATTTTGAAGCTGTAGGTGAAAGAGCATACATTAAGAATTGTTGTAAATATTTCATAAAGCTTAATTAACGTATCGCTCAGATACGATAATCCATTAAGATAGCTAATAAGTTTGACACCTTTGAGAGTAACAAACTTGTCCTGACTAACAAATAATTCATGTGTTTGCTTTGAAACAACAAAATATTTTATACAGCAAGTTGCAGTAAAACATTTTAATGTGAATAAAGACATAACGCGTTATACAAAACGTACCCAATTTTTGTTTATATGATATAGCCTATTGTTAAAAACATGAAAGAAATAACTGTAATCATTCACAATTTTTTAAACAATAAAAAGCATGAAGCGAATAATTCTAAATATTTTCATTTTTTAAAAACTTAAAGCATGAAACTGAAACTGCTTATCACTTTCACTGAAAATAGAAACGAATAATGCAAATCCGTTTTCATTTTTTACGTGACAAAAACTATGAAATATAATTAATAGTAGTTCATTTCATTTTTATTTGTTTGTATGTATGCAGGTTTATGATGTAGATTTCCTAAGCAAATTAATTTAAAAGTTGTAACAATTATGACAACTCAATCAGACTTGCTTAATAATTTACTTAGGTTTAATAGATTTCGAACAGAAGACTTAAACAGCAATAACATCATGGAAAGATGGATAGATTAAGTAACACCAAGGGAATAAATTTTGTAAGTCAAATAAAATTTGTTTTTAACATCAAAAGGAAACAAGAAAAAACATCATACAGTGTTTGTTTTGGACTAATTACAACATTTAAACAAATGAACCGTTAACTTTATATATTCATTCTGGTTGAAACTATTTAGCCTGGTTTTGGAACAATTAACATTGTCGAAATCTCATATTCTATTCCATTAGTGTCTATTGGAGTACACCTAGTAAGAAACTATGCATAAAATGTTTTAAAAGTTTGAATAAGTAACGTACTTGAGTTGCGGACTTAATTATATGTTTGTTTGGTTGTTAATCTTATAGGGTGTATAATTGATTAACATTATATAATTTAAAACTAAATAGTTTCCCATCTTCAGTTTGGTTTCAGATGATCATTGGGCCGATCACTTTAAAATTTTAAAACATTGATCTATGTCAAAGCAAGTGAAGTATTTGTAAAAAATCTGGAAGCATTTCTCAATATGTAGTAAACTGTTGACATGTCAAAAACACTTAAATAATAATTATACGGTTTATTACACCATCTTTAGCAGTATCTTCGGAATGACGCATAGTTTCATACCTGTCAATATATGAATTAGGGTATCAGAAAGAACCCTAACGCCCCTACAATCAAAATGGAATTTCAAACGTACCACTATGATATCAAGGCTTACAATCATGGTTATAAACTTAGTTTAAATGTTCAAGTGCAATACGCTTTACACAGCTTAAGAAATAACACACATACGTTTACATGTTTAATATGGACATATAGTTTTTAGCATTATTTTAATCTCTCTCTCTCTCTCTCTCTCTTCTCGCTCTCTCTCTCTCTCTCTCTCTCTCTCAATGATTCATGGGAATGTAAAAAAGATTATGCAATCTTTATAGGACTAAAATGAGACATTAAAATATTGTTTCATTGTAATATGGATTCAGATCAAGTAACATTTTATAAACTCTTGGGTATATATCCTGAATCAAGCTGAATTAATAATAAATGGACATTAAAATAAGTTGGGTTAATGCAACACATTTTACAGCCATGGATAAAGAGTCATTTGAATTTTTTGACATATTGAGTTTTGACTGAACTTTTTATTGCTCAGTTTCATATGAATTATTTAGCATAAATATCTTGTGTTCAAACATCAAAATGACGAGATATCAACCTACTAAGTCAATGTTCATAAAATTTGCATTTCAACAATGTCAGATTGAAATTTAACATATAATTTTACTGCTAAAATATTGCAAAACGTATTTTTTGGGGTTTGATTTATAATAAATGATATGAGTTTTTAAGTTTTTATTTATTTAAATTTATTTTTATTTTGACCGTTAAAAGATATGTTTTATTTAAAATTTTATTTGATTTAAATCCATATCATTTATAGGCCAAATTATTCTATTATTTAATATGTGTTGAAAATAGAAAAATTAAACAAAATGTGTGATTTATGCCCTCCAATGTCACTGATATAAAGAAGGTGTAAAGCAAAGGGTATCAGGTTTGATCTTTTGGTTTTGGTAGCACTGGAGAGAAGTAGAGATATGTAACCTGTGGTATAGATTTTTTGGTCAAAAGAGTCCCTACCAATGCAAAATTTGAAATAACTAGTGACGTGTATTAAAATCAATTTGAATATTTAATTTTGATCTCAATTTATATACAAGAGAGACCATAAAAATATTTATGTTATGTTATGTTATGTTATAATAATATAATTTGCTACAAACCTTTTGGTTTGTTTCGAAAGTTTCTTTTGAACTGTTTATATTTTACTTATTTTTCTTTTTTCTTTATTCTTAACAATACATTCTTCAGTCAGTTTTTTATTTTAAATATATATAAATCGTGAGAACAAATTGTTAATCGAAATGCATTACATTACACTACCGTTACTTACACGTTTATCAGTAAAATCTTAGAATTTTTATCGCGCTGGTTTCAATTTTGATTTATGTAAATACGAAGTACATCACGAACAATATTAGAAACTCGATATCCGAACTACTGAATTTTCCATTCAATTAAATAATAAAGCAATGATGTTTAGGCAGATAGCTTTCATTTGTTTAGACATATCACCGATATAGATAACGCAATGTCCATTCAACGCCACCTGTGGCATTTGTTTTGGATCGAATACGGATAAAATACAAAATTAAGCACGTCTGATAGATAATCTAAAAATATTTTATGACTTTTTTAATGTCGGGTAGCTTGCTTTTCTGGGATTATTATTTGCAAATGCTTTCTGACAGAACAATTAGGAATTCTAGCATGATTTTGTGTTAAAATCTGAGTGCATTTTCACGGATGATTAATGATGAGTTCATAAATTTTAGCGAGTTCGAAGGCAGGGGAAGGGAGGTTGGAAAAGACTATAAATCATCCATTTTAATCACCTATCCTTTCTAATTATAACACATCGTTTGTTAAATGAAATTATATAGTAAAGATATCTTGCAGTAAATATTCAAAATTTAAAATTTACAAAAAAGTAACCAATGATTAAAAATGTATCAGGATTTTTTTAGCTGTTAATTCTTGTTAATAGCCAATGCAACCCAAAAACAAATTTAAAACAGCCAAACAAGACAGAGTATACTGGAACACCTGATTGATTATACGTCCAGTGGTGTGGTTGTAGTACTATTGGAGGGCCCAATAAAGGCGCTTATTGAACAGAAACTGAAAAGACCAAATTAAAAACAATGTATGATTTTTGTTAAAGTTTTAAACGTTTGATTGTATTAAATATTTTTTGTGATTTAAAACGTTTTTTTTTTTAAAAAAAAAATCTGTTTAGACATTTGAACATCTTATATTGAATGCTACTAATACAAAAATAATTTATAACAAAACTTAGAAGCTTAAATCAACGAGTATTGCCTACTGATGGCACCGTGCTGAACATTGGATATGCAAAGACTTTATAATTGTTACTACATTTATATCATCATACTTTCTGTCGAAAATTTCAAATACACGTGCATCCATAAAGATTTACTTAGAGGCATACTACAATAAATGAATCCCAAGATGGAGGCACACATCATGCACGACTTGCGATCAGCGTATTTTAAATTTTTTCAGCAGATTTACTCTTTTAAAGTTTGAATTCTATCTTTTTCCTTTTTCTTTTCCTCTATTGTACATGTGGTAGGTAGTTTATTGTTGTGGGTTGTTAAAGTTTCGTAGGCTTATCCATGTCGTCAATGAAAATCCAACAGCATTCAAACATAATGATTCATTGTAGATAAATAGTACTAAATTTAAAAAAATTAATAAATCACTCATTATCACAACATTTTTATAATTTTATTTTCACCAACGAACCGGATAAGATAACGACGCTTTGGGCAAGCTTACCTAAGGGTATGATTAAGCTAACGAACTGGCTTAGATAAAAAGATTTTGACTAACATTGGCTTAATGGTCTGGTTAAGCTGGCAATTAATGCTTTCGAGCTGGATAGGCTAAGGAAGCTTTGGATTAAAAACAAAAATTAAAAAATAATGAAATTAAATTTAATTAAATAGAATAGAATAAAATAACATAAATAAAAAAATGAATAAATAAATAAATAAATAATACGGCAGTTTGAATCAAACTGCTCATTGTACAGAAATCTAATTTGCGACGCAAATCGAATACATGTTCCGGAAGCTGCATTTTCACTAACGAGTTGGATTAGCCAAAAACGCTTTCCACGAATTCTCATTAACTTACTGGTAAATCTTTGAAAAACTTTTGACAAATTCATACAAAGGGAACCGGTTACGTAACGAAGCTTTGAGCAAATATTCACATATAAGATAGTTAAGCTAACGTAGCTAAAAGTCTTAGAAACATACAGTTAAGTCTTCTAACAAATAGAAAACATAAACAGGGTGTTAAATGTATCTTTTCGCCAAAACGCATATACAAACTTTAAATTAAAAAAAGAACACGAAAAAGCGAAGGCAAAAATTAGTTAATAAAAATAAAATAAAATAAAATAAAATAAAATACATGTAATACGAAAGTCTGAATCAAGCTGCTCATTGTGAAAGAATGTGGTTTGCAACGCAAATCAAATACATATACCGGAAGCTGCCGTTCTGAGGATAACTAACAAGAAATACAGTTTCAAATCTAAACCAAAATGGCGCCAAATATCCCCATAATTTTAACAAATTCTGCTATGCCTTTATATAACTTTGTACTGAAGATACATCAACACGCGTTTTGTTAATTATCATTTAAACAATTTTGCAGCATTATTGGTACATGCGTGATGTGTTCAGCATGACATTTGGTTAAATTAGAGCATTGCAAATGTTTTCATATTTATAAAATAGTTTTAATACTCGTGTAATTGTGGTGTAAAATATTTGATAAGAATCAAAGCTAATTTTGTTTCTTCTAAAACAGCTACACTTTGTTACAGATCATATGAAAATGGAAAAGAAATCAAACACGAAATTTTATCTTATTAAAAATTAATATATTTTAATGACATTGAATTTTTCCCTTCTAATACGTTTGTTAAGTGTTATTTTAATAAAAGACAGAAAATGCAAAATACCTTTAAGTAGCAAAAAGGAAAAAGACAAAAATGTCTCAATCAATGCAATACATTAAATACTTTAATAATTAATGTGTGACGTGGACTGATTATGAGCTTTAACAATTAATTGTATGTATCACTTTAAAAACTTTTTTAAATTGCACACTGTTGCCACATTTTCTTTTGTTTCTCCTTTGATTATATACAAATTTTAAAATGATTTACTTGTAAAATTATAGTCATATTGCTAAAATCCATCAATAGAATTCGAAGTTGAAATATGTTTGATAGTTCAAATATCTAAAGGCACTTCAACCACACAATCATGTAACAAAGATCACGTGACAGTGGAATTCAAGAGTTGAACAACGATATCATTATGTGTTTTGTATTCCGTTCGCTTTATGTTTTATTTATATTCTTGGTTGCAATGGCTAGTCGTTTTTGAGGTGATATACTTGCATTTTACAATCGTTGGTTACTATACTTGACAGACATTTTAATTTCAAGAAAATTTCGCTCAATATTTGCTACGACTATTTTTATTTCCAAACACTAACCACAAAACATTTCATTTAATAATTTAGACGTCGCATTCTAAACAGCAAATTTCAGGAATAGACAATTCTGAATGTAACAAAAAAAAAAAAAAAAAACAATCAAGCTTTACATCAATTCATTTCTTTGGTTCTAACTTGCTGGAAATGTAAGCTTCGGGGCTGCCCATATAATTATCCTCAAATAAATGTGAACATGTAAAACAAAAAGAAAAATTGATGAAAAACATATGGAAAATGTAAAGAGAGCATACATTTACGGATACCATATGGTACACAATCCAGTTCAGTTTTTACAAAATGTAATGATAAACGGTTTATATATATGAATGATCACAAAATGTTGGCCTTTACATATATTTTGAGATTGCATAGTTACCTATATATAATGAACATTTCCAACATTAAACTGGAAATTATAAGCTTTATTATGTTTCTGATTTAACATTTGTCAAAAATAAATAAATTTTAGCAAGATTTTTTATACGTCAAATTTTGCCTGTTTACAAACCATTCAATCAGATAAAAGCATTTTATACTAATCATCTTATAGCACAAATACCGATATCTATTTTTCTGATACAAAGTGATTAAGATTAATTTGAGACGATCTTTTTTAGAAACGACTAGACTCGGTTTTATAAGAGAGAGAAACAACGTCGCACATAAATGTCATCTGTTACTGCACGACATTGCATCATCTATTACATACCCATTAAGCGGTGAACAGCACATTTTGGAGTTGTAAAATATCGACGAGACATCATTGTTGTCAATGTCTTTTGATGAAATGTTTTCCATTACGAATTAATGTTTATTTTCGAGTTCTTTTATCTTTACATTAATTGTCATTTATTGCATTTTATTAAACAGATACATGAATTTGATTTTTCTTTCTGCTAATTTGACAATACTTTGTTTTAATTTATCTTATAAATGGCGCAAAACATAATCATTTTCACAAACGAATAACAATACAAAGAACACTATTGAATGCAATAAATAAATAAATAGATAAATAAATAAATAAATAAATAAATAAATAAATAAATAAAAGATAATAATAATAATACATGTATGCAAAACGTGAAATATGTATGAAAGTTACTAGTAGGCATAAATTGTGCTGTTGTTGCTATACAGACCACAGTTATATAAAGACTATCTGCCAATCAAAACATTGTTTTAAACCCCTTTGATATTTAAAACTGTATATTAAATCATCCTGTCTACAATGTCCATATTTCATAAGTCCTTTAGGTGGTCTTTATATATTTCTTTTACCAATAACCAATATAATTTAGATAACAACAAACAAACAAAAAAAGGGTTGAAATCCGGTCATGAAACCCCTTTTGCAATCAGCATTGCCTAAAATGCATATTTAAAAAAACCAAAATGTTTCACAATAAAATAAACAACAAACATCCAGAATGTTTTTATAAAATATAGCTTTTGAAACACCATTTGCTATGCTTCTATTTTATAAGGCATGTTTGTTTACCGAATATATTCAGTAGTATGAAAGATATTACTAAAATTATATTTGGTGAATTTAAGAAAAAAAGATATTTCATTAGGCATTAGATATTCAGAAATTTATAATAATATAATAATAATAATAATTATTATTATTATTATTATTATTATTATTATTAATTTATTATTATTATATCTTTTTTAAACTTTTTTTGAAGTGCCATAAAAGACTGCTGACTAAGAGATAAGGATCATATTGAATAACTGATTAATTAAAGACTAAAGAGACATGTACAAGTAAACGGAGCATTGTGGAAATATCAATAGTTATAAAAAAGACTTCTTATTGCTTAAAACTGATGTAGTTTATTGTATCACTTGTGAAACAATTCGCAATGATGTCGTTGAGACATCTTGCACCGTGCGAAACATTTTTCCTACAATCTTTAAAATGCTTATTGAAGCTTATCTACAAGTTTGGAAACTATCATCTATGTCCTTCCATTTAGCCTTTAGCCATTCCACAGACATTTGTCATGAAGACATTCAATTCAATGGTAATGCAATTAATGGCTTGATTCACGCCTTTGTCGTGACCTTGTGTCCATCCAAAGTACAGAAATATCTATATCCTATTCTTGGTACTACTGTTTCTTATTTTATGTCAAAATGTTTTATTCAGATGTGTAAGTTTTTTCGGCGATTTTCTGCTGCAAAGAAATTAATTAAATAGGCATGATAACGTACCAAAGAGGCTCTATAATCAAAATTTGTTAGGATAATTCAAAAAATTATAATATGACAGAAATATTAAGCCTTATGTTATAGCTATGTATTTTGCGGGATGTTGGCCGCTGTTATATTTGAAAAAATGGGTATAAAAAAATCTTCCGCAGCAATATCTATTTGGAACAGGCCAAAAAGTGGGAATTGGTATGCTAATCACCTAGTTATATAGCTGACCCACTACTTGTAAACATTTAGTCGGCCTACTGTGTGTAAATATTGCTTTACTTTGTCCAATAAGTGAAAAACTATAATAAAAAACAATATTAAAAAACACATCCCTTTTTCAAACGTTTGATTTCCGACATCAAACGTAATTAAATGCAAACAAAATTAAGTTCCTGAAATTCAACTACCTTTTACTTAATTATTTATAATAAATAATGAAGTTTAGTTATTTACTTGAAAATGAATATAGTACAATTATTAGAACCTCGGGTACTAATATTAGGATCGACTTTTTTTAAAATTTTTAACGATGAAAGCTTTCATTTACAAAATATTCATAACAATAAATTCTACAAAATAATATTTATTTCCTGAACAAGAGGTATTCAATAACTTTTATTGACCTTGTCATATATTTTAATGTCCAAATTGTAAATTATTCTTTTTTTTAAATATCTAAAACATTTTTACTTTCAAGTAATCGAAACAAATATATACTTTTTCCTGTAAACCGCTTTACGTATTTTGAAATACTGTTTAATAATTAATAGTTAAAATATCAAAACCTAACACTGGAATAGAATGAAAATATACAATAGTTTATGGAGATGTGTGGCTTACAGATGTAGTTAGCCAATATTAATAACACAAAAAAACTCAACACTGATACAACCTATTATAAATCCCCATGTTGATTGATTGATTAATTGATTGATTGATCGATTGATTGATGGACTGCTTTAATTGGGTTTTACGGTTTTTGAAAATGTTTTACTATGTTTATGTGTAAATTACTTTTAGCTTGTGTCTCATAAGTCGTTTAAAGCTGGATGTTATATTTTATGTAATATTTAAAAATGTAAATTATGTCTTTTTATAAAATATGACATGTAAATAAACTAAACTGTAAATAATATTTCACTTTTATTGGGACGTCACCAGCGTTATGTGAAATGGCAGAATTTTCATCTTTACGGTATATACAGGAAGGCGTCTTGTGTGTGCCACGCCTACCTTATCAATTATCATGGGGATTCTTCTGGAGAATCCTTAACTTTTATTTCTAAATGCCAAGTTATTGGCAGAAGAACAGTTACTTCCTATTTTAAGTCTTAGCCAGTCCCGGTTTAAACCCCAACCTCCCTTATGAAGAGCAAACATTTTATCAACTGATCTGTATATATCAAGTTATTGGCAGAAGAACAGTTACTTCCTATTTTAAGTCTTAGCCAGTCCCGGTTTGAAACCCCAACCTCCCTTATGAAGAGCAAACATTTTATCAACTGATCTGTATATATCAAGTTATTGGCAGAAGAACAGTTACTTCCTATTTTAAGTCTTAGCCAGTCCCGGTTTGAACCCCAACCTCCCTTATGAAGAGCAAACATTTTATCAACTGATCTGTATATATTCAAGTTATTGGCAGAAGAACAGTTACTTCCTATTTTAAGTCTTAGCCAGTCCCGGTTTAAACCCCAACCTCCCTTATGAAGAGCAAACATTTATCAACTGATCTGTATATAATTCATAGTGTCCCAGCTGGCTTTGGCAGGCGCTAGATGTTAGAAGAGTGTCCAGTGGAGAATGTTCAGTCAAATTCAGCAAAATAAACTTTAACAAATCATTATACTCTCTCTCTCTCGCTCTCTCTCTCTCTCTCCTCTCTCTCTCTCTCCTCTCTCTCTCACTCTTTATTTGATTATTCATTTTATATTTAATACCATCGATGGAACCGCAGGTATATCTAATTGATGCATTTTAACGATATTCACTCATATTAACATTCCCCTTATACAGGTATATAAAGATTAATGTACCAACTGTTTTGCATCAATCACACTGATTTTATCAAAAACAGGAAAACACCGATAAACTTTATGTAAATGCCAAATGTAGTTGGAATTTATAATCTAAACATTTATTCTAATCGAAATGAAATATTTTTTGAATCTGAAAATCTATCATAATCGAAAGGGAATACTTTAAAACAATCTATAAATAAGCAAATTTTAAACCTATAAAATAAATAAAGAAACCAACAAGCACATACATAATAAATAAATAATTAAATAAACAAATAAATAAATAAATATTTTTTTACAAAAAAGCATAGAGTTTGATCGAAAATGACAATTTTTTTTTTTTTTTTTTTAATTTTTTTTTTTTTTTTTTTTGGAACTGTACGGAAATCTTATGCCTTTACCTGTGTGGTCTTATTGAATGGTCAAGGGGAGAGAATGCTTAATTGGAATAAACATCATTTCCATGACAAAAAATTATTTCCATGTTGTTTCAAGTTTTATAAACAATTACTGAGATAACTGAGAATCCGCCATAATATAAAAATAAATCAAATTTTACGATTTCTTTTGCACAAGTTCGTGTTGATTTGTGAGTTGGTGTAAATGTTTTTAAAATGTATATTTTATTATGTATATACACCTTAACATATCTTTCCAGCCACCTTTTTTAGTTCTATCAAGTTTTAGTGCAATAGGAATGAAGAGCATGAAACTAGGAACTTCAAAACATAACATGTTTTTAAAATGTTTTTCCTGTTATAAACACATGTACGTCTGCGGGTAATTAAGGGTAAATTTACTCCGGTTGGGGTTTTGCCCCTAATCTGAACGTTTATTGTACCACTAGGGGTAAAGGTCAAGTTTTGTCCATATGAACTAGTTTAAGCATTCAACCCTCTTATAATGGTGTCAGAATTCTGGCGTTTAGAGAGTTTTGATATTCAGAGTTATTTTTAAGTTTGCTAGTTTAATGGTTACTGAGCAGCTTTTGGAGTTTAACGACAACAGTTACATGTGTCAGCATGAAAAAGTAAGAATTAAATACTTCTGTCATTAGTTCTGTTTAGTTGTACGACTTAATTAAAAGATTTTAACATTACTGCGGGTATGATATGACTATGGTGTCAGATTATGGTTAGTTTTCAGTAACCGGAATATTGGCCTTTACAACAAAAACACAAAGGTTGAGAAGTGCAATCACCAAGACTAAGGAATGAATTACAAAATGCTAAGGAACAAAGATACTCAAGACCGGCGTTTTGCATTTGCGCCGATTTGCATTTCATTTGCGCCGGGTTTTTTTTTTTTTTTCATTTGCGCCGATTTTTTTTTCATTTGCGCCAATTTTTTTACAGGTAAATCTCAGATAAAATAGGTAATTTTTTATTATTTCTCAGGTGAACCTCTTCCGTTAGCAGTTATTTTCATAACTGTTGCCCCCTGCTCACCACGGGGAGGTGGAAGTAGGATTTTGAGCAGGATATTTAAAAAGTTAAGTTCATCTCATAATAAAAGTATAGCTCTATAAAACGCATGAAATCCACTAAAACTATTTACACACTAAAAGCACAACTATACGAAATTATAGATCTGTTCTGGCTGAGTACTTGTATGCAACACATCTTATATAGTCCGATCTTGAAATTTCACCATTTCGGTACTTGTAGCGATCGAGAACAAAGTCCATATTCTCCTTTTCTGGTTTGCGTACGACGGCAGGCATATCAAGTATCACTTTACAATGGCCTTATTACAGGTCTTCATGAACAATGCTCGATTTGATTGAAATTTCTAGTTTTATCAACATACACGGTACTTAAAATATTATACATAACACATCTTACAGGTATTTACAGGTAAATCGGTGCAAATAATAAAAAATTATCGGCGCTAATGAAAAAATGAAATCGGCGCAAATGAAAAAATGGAGTTTTCAAAAATCGGCGCAAATGTCATACGCCCCTTAAGACAGTATCGATTTTTTGCCTTGGTGTTTTCGCTCTTTCGACTTTAAATTGAACTTAGCCATAATCAGAGAATAGTGTGATTGTCAGAATAATTTGGACGTCACCATGATACTACTGACCTCAGTTTCACAATCATTCCTTAACTAATATTTTTCTTATCTTAAATCTGGTAAATTTGAAATCTTGATTATTTTGTTAAGTCTTAAGTTGTTATGGAATTTAGGTTTTATAATTTTATAATTTTAAAGATCTCTTCAATCTAAAGCATTTGTATTCAAGTTTGTTAAAATGTTTATTCACAGTTCAAAAAAAAAAAAAAAAAAAAAAAAAAAAAGGAAAATCTTAGTTAAGAACTGATTGTGGAATTGGGGTCTTGTGGTACAGTAAGTTTATTTACAGTTAAAAAAAAAAAAAATAAAAAAAAAAAATTAAAAAAAAAAAAAAATAATAATAAATAAATAATAACAAGAGGCCCATGGGCCTTAACGCTCACCTGAGGATATGTCCAGAATTGTTTGCAAAGAGCAAAAGACAATAATAATTGGAACTGAAACTTTACAAGTTTTCTCAAGTTAAGAACTGCCACAAAACTTAATCAGAAATATATCCAGTCACATTTCATTTATAAGTAGCTTATATAATATGCATGAAGTAACTGTAATGCAATGAATAATTTCCAAATCATCAACAAATTTCAGTATACTTATGTAACTATGTCCTTGACCTTGGAACATACATGCCTATACAAAAAGTTAAAGTTTTCAAGATAATAAGCAATTTAAGTCTTCTTTTGCAGCTGTGACCTTAATCTTTGAACACATGACCTTGAACCATATATCAAAATGATCATTGCTGCAATACCCACAATATTCTTATATACATGCCGATATAAAAAGTTAATAGTTTTCAAGATAATTAGCAATTTAAGTCTTCTTTTGCCGTGACCTTGACCTTTAAACATATGACCTTAAACCAAATATCAAAATGATTGCCATATCAATACCTATAATATTCTAATATACATGCCTATACAATAAATTAATAGTTTTCAAGATAATTAGCAATTTAAGTCTTCTTTTGCAGCTGTGACCTTGACCTTTGAACATATGACCTTGTACCATATATCAAAATTATTATCATATCAATACCTACAATATTCTAATATAAATGCCTATATGAAAAGATAATAGTTTTCAAGATAATTAGCAATTTATGACTTCTTTTGCAGGTGTGACCTTGACCTTTGAACATATGACCTTGAACCTATACCAAAATGACCATCATGTCAATACCTACAATATTCTAATATACATGCCTATACAAAAAGTTAATAGTTTTCAAGATAATTAGCAATTTAAGTCTCCTTTTGCAGCTGGGACCTTGACCTTTGAACATATGACCTTGTACCATATATCAAAATGATTGTCATATCAATACCTACAATTTTCCAATATACATGCCTATACAAAAAGTTAATAGTTTTCAAGATAATTAGCAATTTATGTCTTCTTTTGCAGCTGTAACCTTGACCTTTGATCATATGACCTTGAACCATATATCAAAATAATCGTTGTCACAATACCTACAATTTTTAAATATACATGCCTATACAAAAAGATTTAAGTTTTCAAGCTAATGCACTATTTTAGTATTTATAAGCCAAAAAAAAAACATTTCAGGGGCAACAACTCCTACATGGATTATCATATAGTTACGAAACTTGGTACCTTTTTAAATTTTGTCATGCTGAACATTTTAACAATGTTTTGATTTCATATATCTCTTAATATTTACAAAAAAATTGCCTAAATCTACATAAATCACATATTAGGTCATGACCTTGATTTGTGACCTTGACCCTTATTTAAAGGTCATATCAAGAAAAAGTGAAAACTGAAAACCTCATGTCATTATCTGTTCAAATAGTCAAGTTATAACAATTAAAAGCCATTTTACGAAATTTTTTAAATTAAACGCAAAAACGCGTAACCTATTTTCGACCAAATTTCACGAAATGAACAAACTACAGGCCAAATATCACATCAGATTTTTTTCTCCCATCAACGCTTTCGGGGAAGAAGATTTTTTAAGATTTTTGGACCCCTAGGTCACCTTGACCTAGTTTTGATAGCCATGGCAACGCCATGAACAAATCTGAATTGCACCGGCCCATATATGCTTCTGACCAAGTATCACTGAAATCTGTCCAGCAGTTTTGGAGGAGAAGTCGAAAATAGGTGTTAACAACGCACACACGCACACACACGCACATACACACGCCGCGTCATGCCATAAGCTCACATGACCTTTCGGTCAGGTGAGCTAAAAAAGATTTGCAAATTTTGCTCAATTTAAGGTAAACCTTAAAGAAATGATTGTGTAACTGGGGTCAGGTGATCAGTAACATAATCAAAGAACGTGAAAAAGAGGTTTAACTGTATTGTAATGTAGTCTCTTCTACTGATACTGGGCCAACCATCATGAATCATGATATCATATAATTATGAATTATTAAAAATGAATTAAAACATAACACCTGTTAATTCATCATTATCATACAGGTATTACCAGACGTTGTTAAATGTTTCATATCATTATCAAAACAGATAGCAGAATTTCTGTTACTGAAGTTACAACAGATGATAGCTAATGTAAGCAATTAATTTAAATTATCACAAAGATAATCGAGTAAAAAACCATTAGGCAAGTGTTAAATTATATCATAATGTGCAAAACGTTATAATTCTACATAAAGTAATAAAAAAACAAAATAAAAAACAATTTTCCAGGCATGAACATTATAATTAAATTCTTTTTGCAGAAATTTTACATTCTGACGTCAGCAGGCGCGGCGATGATTACAAGATGTTGACAAAGAATGACGTCTTCGTAATTGTGGGTTTGTATTACTGGTAACTGCAAGTATACTGCGGCAAAAAGTTAGAATATAAAATGCACTTGTTCTGTTAATGAAAGTAAATATTATACATGTAATTAATTTTAAAGTGTGTAAATTGTACATTTTAAGTTAATAACGAAAAAAAAAAACTAAATCAGCCCCCCCCCCCCAAAAAAAAAAAAAAAAAAAAAAAAAAAAAAAAAAAAAAAAAAGACAAATTAAGACATTCAAATTTTTTTATTTTATCTTCCAAATTTTTCCCTTGAAATATTCGCCTATTTTGTTTTTCAGTTTAAACAATATTTTATTGAACTGATAACGTTACAATAAATTGACATTTACTATATTTAAACTAAAACAAGAATATGGTTCTTAGTTTTTATGTTACAAAAACAAGAACTGGGCGCCCCAAATGTTGAAACGAAAAATATAAATGAAAAAGTTGACCAAACAAAATTAATCCATTTCATGATTGAAATCAAATATAATATCCAGGAAAAGTAGATAACCCGTTATGTGTGAAAAAAATTATTATACATATATTTTACATTTTGTTATTTAGTTTTCTTATTCTGTCTGTTTGTATCTTAATTTTTTTCTTTTCTTTTCTGATCTATTTATCTAAAGCTACTTCTTTTTTTTTCTATAACTGTATTTAAGTTGATCATCGACCATAGTTTTTAATATAGAAATTAATGAAGCAGGAGACTGGTAAATATAATAGATTATCTCTTGTTCCAGAATCCTCATAATATTATATATTTTTTTCTTGTATTGTATATTTAGAATATAAATATGTTATATATATATATATATATATATATATATATATATATATATATATATATATATATATATATATATATATATATATATATATATTACAAAATTATTTGTTGAATTTGTCACTGGAGTTCAATGTATATTTCACTCTGCCAATTTTATGTTTTTTTAAATGGTTTAAATGGTAAAAATATTCATTTAGTTACAAGAAAGTTTTAATAATTTAGATTTGGTGTTTCTAGAAATAAAAGGAATATGCTAAATCTTTTTTTTTTTTTTAAAGTAACAAGTCTGCAAAAATGGAAAACCCAATGGTCTAAGGGAGATAATGTAATTTATAATTAAGCAATATGGTTTACATATACAAGCAAGAGTCCTTTAGATGTATATAAAATTTTTATTTAAAAAGAAAGAGAAAAGAAAGAAACATCCGAACGAAGTGATTAAAAATCATCCTATTTTAACATATTATAGTGATTATTATACTGTCTACCATTAATTCAGCAAGCAAATGATATCAGTACATTCATACCTATTTTAGTTACCATGCAGTACTGTACAAGGAGAAGTGTTTGAACTTGCATCTAGTTTGAACTTCTAAATACAAACTAATTGTCAATTAAATCTAATTTTCTTGCTTCTTTTAAAAGGTATTCATTTAATATAAAGATTTTGTTGCTTAAACCACCAACTTGTATAAGAAGTGTATTTAATTTTATTCCACAGTATACAATGTACAATTTTTTACAATTTCAGGAAGACTAATCCTCTATATTAGGACAACCTGGATATAAAATCCATTTATTCTTTCCCCTTCCCTACTGTATGATACAACATTACATGCTATACTGGGTACTGTATATTGTTCCTTTTACTACCATTCATACACTTAAGCTAAATAGCTTTCTGTTTGCCCGTTCTTTATCTCTGTATAAATACTTTCATGTTGTGCTCAAATCTGAGTTTCTATATGCCACAGTGTTGTTTATACATACAGTTAAACCTATTATAGTGACCATCACTATATCAAGACCACCTGTGCATTCTGAATAATTTTAGTGATCTTTTTACAAAAAAACTCTATAGAAAGTCATCCTGCTGAGCTGAATCTATTAAATCCATATTTCTTGGATACTGTGAGTGGTCTTTATATAAAGGTTTTTATAGTATATTTTGTCCTTGGCTACCTTTCATAAATGCCTATTGAGTAATTTTCTGTCTGTTTTTGAATCATATTTATTACATCTGTTGTCACTGGTAGTTCAAATGTAATTTCTTCAAACACTTCACTTCTTGAAATCTGTGATATAAAAAACTACAGTTGTAAATAAAAGTAAGACGATTTAAATAACAAAATGTAAATAAATGTATACAATGTACATGTAAATTTACAATTTGGATATTATGTATTTAGAAGTTAAGGGAAAAATAAGGAAAAAGTTGAAACTTTATAAATAATTCTTAAAATAAAGATGGAAGCCAGAAAAAGTTGCCAGAAAAAATCAATATGAAAGCAAGACTAGGTTGTCAGAAAAATTAAGTTTTTCCTATTTTCCTACAAAATTTATCATTAAACAATTAAAACCTCTTACAACATGTAATACATCACAGTAAAACCACAATATAATGTCCCTTGATTATTTGCCTCTTGTTTATCACCACAACATTTTTAAGTCCTAAAATCTATTGCTTTTATATTTTTCCTTAAGGGTTAAAACCTAAATTTTCCATTACAGTAAAACCTCGTGATGATGATCCCCATTATTTGAACACCTTTCTTATCACCAAAGCATTTAAAATTTCTTTAAATTCTATTACTTTCATACTTCATTATAGATCTCCTTTGGTTGTTCTCACACCCTTATTAGATGCCAAATTCAGATTAAACAAAAAGTAGCAATAAATCAGTGTTTTACTTTAAAGGAAATCAATGTAATAGATGCCATATAGTATGAGAAGAAAACAGATTATACCTCCTTAAACCCTATTTTATTGAACATGGAGAGACTTGGTGCATTGTCCATCCCAATTTTAGCTGTAAATTTCTGAATACCAAGACAGTCATACCCTGCAAATAAATTGAAAGTAAAAAAAATCTTAAAATGTAAATATACTTGTTAAAAGTTATTATTTCATCTTCAGTAAGTATAGAAAAAATTACAAAGTTAGGACAAAATTAAACGTGGAAATAGCCTGCAAAAGCTTATCAAAATAAATTGAATATAATTTCTGTCCTCCTATGCTGTCATTGAGTAGCTTCATCTTAAACAGTCTCAATATATTTCCTACCTTATGTCTTGTATTTTCATTTTCAAATATTTTACATCAAATCATTAGCATATCTCTTAATTTAAAATAATTGATGTAACCAAAATTCTTTGGTTTTTTTTTTTTTTTTGTATAATCTCAACTATGAAGTGTTTTCCATAAGCAAGGGTAATGAGCAAATTTATATAAATCAAACAGCATTTTGATGACTGTAAAGGTTGATTAATTGAATGTTTTTAATAAATACATTTTCTAAAACCTACTGGTTTTTGCTTTTTTAATACCAAAAGCCATTTTCTAAAGCCATTAGGAGAGGCACTATGGAACTAATAACATTCAATATTTAAATCAAAACTAAGCTGTGATGTTTACCATATCAGTAAAAATAAATCTTACCAGTACTCACCATATCTCATCATAGAAAACAATGCTTCTTTACCCATACCTTTTCCTCTACATCTGGACTCTGTAAACCAAACCCAACAAGGTATTAATTTTTTATGTCCATTTTTCTCTTGTTAATATTCAAGATTATTCATGTACCTCTGTCTTTCTTCATCTTCCCTATTGTTTCTATTGGTGTTTGCTTTGTCTGTATATCAATTTATTTTGTAAGAGAGATAACAGCCTCCTCTCTCTCTCTCTCTCTCTCTCTCTCTCTCTCTCTCTCTCTCTCTCTCTCTCTCTCTCTCACACACACACACACACACACACACACACACACACACACACAATGAAATTCAAACAGATATTAAGTAGGGAAGATAAAACTTATAGAACAAAAACCTCACCAAACATAAAGCTATGTATAGATTAAATATTACTATTTTTTCTGTTACTACTCAAAATGTAACATTATTGTTATTGTTATATCACCTTATTATCAAATAAAAAACAAGTTTTCAGTTTTGGCATAAAAAATGAGCTTGATTGTACACAAAAAAGAAAAAGAAAATATATGATATACAAACCTGCAATCATAATCTCTATTTCTGCTGATAATTTATCATCTTCATCATTGAAAAACAAATTTACATCTCCAACCATTGCTTCTGAAATGTATCCAGTAAGTAATCAGCTAGTAAAATATGTGACAGTAGAAAATTTAACTACGAAATGGGAAATGGAATAAAACAGACTTCAAGAAAACATGTACAGAGAGAATGATGTAAAATAGGACAGTTATCAGGTATCTAGTGTGAATTTTTTACCATTTAATATCTAGATTTAATGAAGATAATGAAAATTAATTAAGTTCCTTAGCTTGCTCGCTCCTTCCCCCCCCCCCTCTCTCTCTCTCTCTCTCATACTTCAACTTGTTAAATATTAAAAAACATATATATATATACAGATTTTATACTAATGCACTAGTTACCTATTTCCCGCTCTTTTGTATTCATATATGTTGCTGAATCTAGTATGATAAATGTGCATTCTGAAAGATCAAATTAATCATTATACATTAAAAACCAAACACATTTAAAACTTGATAATAATATATTATCTACTGATGCTGAATTAATCTTGAATAAATAAAATATTGAATCCATTAAGTATTAGTATAAAAAAAACACCAACTGAAATTAAGACACGGAAATTTAATTATCATGTGAAAAAGTTTTTCAAATATTTGTTAAATTAGAGTATTAAGATTTTTGTATTATAATGGTTTTAATTAATTACAGTACTTTAAAAGGATCTCAAATGCTAAGTCCTTTTTCCTTGTTCCATATAAAGAAAATTAATTAATTTATGTGTATATTAAATTTATTCAAAGAGGAAAAAATGGAATAAGAAAGAATATTAATACTATTTTCATCTTCTCTCCAACTTTTCTGCATTTGGTATTCTTCCTCCAAAGTAAGTGGTTCTGATGCTGTTAGCTTCTGCAGTTCCTCACTCTTCATCCATTCATGGTACCTGTATACATTAGTTAAATGGTAAAGTTGATAAAACAGATGCTGTCAGATTGATTCAACTGCCTGCTAAAAAGAATCAATAAGAGAAAAGTCCTAATTTTCTCTGACTCTAACATGCTTTATGCCTGACAGCTGTGTGTAGGGTCAGAACAATTTCCTTTCGATTGAGGTTAGTAACTTTTCTGTGATTGAAGTAATATTTTCAGTCCAAAGCAAAATGAGAATGACACCCCCTTCTGACAGCAGTTGGTATTGAAAAATGCCTAAGTTTTTTTACTATTGAAGTTGTTCTGTCTTACACACAGGCACCAGGTATAAAGTGTGTAAGGATCAGAGGAAATTCAGACGAGAAAAGAAAGTGGTGGGAAACTCATTATGACAAAATAACAGCTTAGGGGTAACACTATTTTGCCAACAATTTCCGATACCTAGACATTAAAAAAAACTTGAATTTATCTCAAAACTAGTGAAATTAAAAATCTTAAGTTACACGCAATGGACTATAATAAGAGAGATGATTTTCAGTTGTTTATAAAGGAGCTTAACACACTTTGGAACATGATGAATTTCATATGGGACTAAGTTTACGGTTGTTCCTTTGATAGTTGTCTTTTCATTCAGTCGCATCCTTGTAAATGTATCAAACCACGATTTACTAACGTTTCTTTGGCATTACATATTCATTTTTCTACCTCCTTTTTATGTCTACTTTCGATTTCACCGATTAACTTCCGTTTACTTGTCTTTATAAGTTCTTTAAATTTGTAGCGCATTGACTAGCTAAATGTTATTCAAACAGTTGAATATGGGGATATTCACTGAATTGTCATTTGTAGTTAAGAAGTTAATGAGTCGTACATATATCAAATACTATTACTTTTATGTTTTATGTTTTTTTTATTTTCCTGCATAAATTGCGAATTTCTGGCCACCTTCATGTAGAACACTGTCGTTCTAATTTTATTCATTTAGCCTTTACATAATTAATGTTGTTTTGACTTTTGTAAAAATGATACATGCACTTGTTTAATATAAGTAAAGTATTTAGGACCCCTAGTTATATAAAGTAAGTGGTATGTTTACAGCTTCATGAACTTTATGACACTTTAAATTTTACCATTTGGCGTGGTTATGCAAAGTCTTTAACTTTATATCATCATCATCATCATCATTTCTGATGCTTTCTTATAGTGTGTTCTTCAAGACTTGACAACGGTTTGTCCATTGCATGATGCATGCATGTATTTTGTTCTGCAGCGTACTTGAAAGCTTTACAACGTTTATATCATCATCCAGCTATTGATAATGAAATACAGGCTTCATAATTCTTATCCACGATACCTCGGTGCATACACTGTGTATTGCGGTTATTGATTTTTTTTTTGCTGCATTCGTCACTGGCAGACAGACAGGTTTTGTTACCGTATACGTTCTCAATAAGAAACAACCCCGAAATAAAAATCAATACCAAGTCAAATATGATGCTTACTTCCTTATATGACAATGTGAACTTGAAGACAGACTTAGGAAACGAAAATCGATTTTGAAATATTCACACTAAAGAGGACTGACCATTATGACGTTAGAGACTGACCACTATGATGTTACAAAGTCTAGTTAAGTATTTTAGATTTAAATGCAGAACTACAAGATGTGCGTCACTGTATATTTACCGAAAACGAGTAATTGTTCGTGTGACGGTTGTGTGTATTTTGATAACAATTGTATCCGCTATATTCTTAAATGTGTTAACTAGATTACTGTGTATAAAATTAATACTCAAAAATGAAGCAAGAATGGAATAAAGAATTCATTGATGTATTCTATAATAAGACGACAGCTCTTGGAAATCAGCACATGTACTGTAAGTTTCCATGGTTACGAGTCGCAGAGAAAGAGTTAAAATTTGCAACTTACTTCCGCCGTTTTCCAAACTGTCTTTTAGAAGCGTTTACCGATGAGTTAATGGATTCTTCATCGTTATTAGAGTTGTTTTATCCTGTCATGAACATCAAAGAAACAGTCGTGATGTTTACCACATTTGAAACTTTACTGACTAAATTCCATAAATCTGGTATAAAGTTTATGTTATATGGAGGGACATTACTTGGAGCTTATCGTCACAACGGTTTAGTCCCATGGGATGACGATATAGATATCATAGTGAGAGCTTCCCAGAGACCAAAAGTTAAATATATCTTATCAGCAATTCCAGGATACGAACTTTCAGCTCCGGAGGGATCTCAATGGAAATTTTACTCTAAAACAAGCACAGGTGGTGTTGGAGCGGGTACAAAGCTTACATGGCCTTATGTGGACATTTTCTTTTATGCAGAAAATAAAACACATATATGGGACGAAATACCACAATACACAGAGATGTTCATGTATCAAAAACAGGAAGTGTTTCCTCTGAAATACAGACTATTCAACGGTGCTTTTCTTCCAGTGCCATGCGGTATTAAGTCAGTATTACAACGGTCATATGACTTAGATATGTGCGTTAATCTAAAATATTCACACAAACATGACACTGTTTCCGACCCTCATGAAAGAAAATCTGTTTTATGTAGCAATTTATATAGAAATTTTCATTTTGCTTAGTTTGGCAGGTTGTACTTTATATTAGTACTATGATATACCACCATTTTGAACTTTTTAAGCTAATTCAAAAAGTACAACATGATAAAACTGATAGCCAGTACCGTAACTACATATAAGGCAACCGAGGCAACTCTCTCGGTAAAAATTTAATCAAGAACTTTTTCTCACAGAAGTGATATTTTGAGAGAGAGAGAGAGAGAGAGAGAGAGAGAGAGAGAGAGAGAGAGAGAGAGCTCCGAGCTCGTCATTTTTTTCCGCGATGCGATTGGGTTGCGATCCCTTGCTTCGGTTTATTTACGGACCTAGTTACGGGACTGATAGCTCGATACAATTCTATCATCAAAATTGTGAAATATGTGACAAGGAATCAGTAGAGCACCCTTTTCAATTAAACGATTGTTATTTGGTTATTTTGTTATCCAAATATAAAAAATACAAAAAATAAACTTGTCTTATATTTCCCAGGAAAAACACCTCCTACTATATCTATCAAATAGATTCTATTTAAATTAAAAATCTTTGTTAGTGTAGAAAATATGATATTACTAACAATTCTGAAGTAATATTTTAAAACGCTTTTTTTACAAATAAACAAGAGGACCATGGGCCTTAACGCTCACATGAGAATATGCCTAAAATCATTTGCAAAGTAAAATAGACGACAACTGTAATTACAGAAACTTCCCAATTCATGCCAGTTACGAACTGCCACAACACTTAATCAGACATGTTTAATCACAGTTCATTTATAGAAAGCTAAATGCTTGTAGTAACTTAAGTGCAAAGGATAATTTCCAAATAATTAACCATTTAAAGTTGCATTAAGTTTTTCAATTTTCTGAATTTTTTGGTTTTTCTAAAAATATATATATGTTTTTAAAAAAAAAAAAAAAATAGATAACTTCTAATCACGATCCGTGAAATTCATTTTCTAAAATTTCATTCCTTTTAACTGTAAATAAACGGAATCCTCTAACCAGTTGGTCAATGTTTATCGATGATTAAATTATGAGCCGTGAGCATGCGCACGGATGTACGGAAACTCCAATAAATCGAAATTGAAACCTGAAAAATTGTATAAATTGTCCGTCATTAATATCAAGATGTATTCGCAATGCTGTTACGTATCAGTTACTAAGGCACAAATGAAAAATTCAATGAAGTTCTATGTTTAATTTATCGTATTTCACCGTTTTGTAAGTTGTGTTTAATTGACCGTTTTACTTATGACGTAAGCATGTTCTAATATTAGATCCCACATGCTACATCTCGCTGGCAAATTATTGTTGTTTCGGTATTTATTCGAGCTTTTATCGTTGTACCAAATGTTACATTGTTCATTAGGAACATAATTAATTACATCAGCACCGTTTTAATTTTTTTCCTTGGAAAACTTAATGCAGCTTTAAATATACTTATGCAGCCATGACCCTGACCTTTCAACATATACATACCTATACAAAAAGTGACCTTGACCTTTGAAGGTATGACCTTGAACCATATATCAGAAATGATTGTCATATCAATACTTACAATATTCTAATATACATTCCTATACAAAAAGTCAATAGTTTTTAAGAAAATTAACATTTTCAATATTCTAATGCAGCTATGACTTTGAACTTTGAATGTATGACATTAAAACATATATCAAAATGATAACCATATCGAGACCTACAATATTCAAATATACATGCCAATACAAAAAGTTAATAGTTTTCAAGATGAGTATCAATTACAGTTTTTTATGCAGCTACGAACTTGACCTTTAAACGTATGACCTTGATCCATATATTAGAATAATTGTAATATTAATACCTATAACCGAATTACTAATTTCAATCTTCTTATGCTGCTATGACCTTGACTTTTAAACGTATGACCTTGAATCATATATCAAAATGATCTTCATATCAATACTTACAATATTCTAATATACATGCATATACAAAAAGTTTATAGATTTTATGATTATCTACAGTTTTAGAATTTAAAAACAAGAAGTAATATTTCAGGAGCAACAACTTCTACATGGATTATCATATTATTACAAAACTTGATACCTTGTTAAATTTTGTCATGCTGAACATTTTTGCCATTGTATTGTTTTTATCTATCTCTTATAGTTTTTAAGATAATAGCCTAAAACTGCACAAACACAAAGTAGGCCATGGGCCTTGATCTTTGACCTTGACCCAATTTTAAAGGTCTTTTCAAGAAAAAGTCAAAACTGGAAAAAAAAAACCCATGTCATTATCTGTTCTAATAGTCAAGTTATAATAATTTGAAGCCATTTTTTTGGTCAATTCATTTCAATTTGTAAACATGTTGCTTTGTAGTTATAAAATAAAATTGCTAAAATTAAGGAAAATCTTCAGTAAGAAATGATTGTAAAACTTGGTTGGGGACACGATTCAATTTATCTGGTTAAACCCTTAAAAGAATGTTCCATGATTAAACACCGTTTAAATAAACTCCGTATCATATACAAAGCAATAATAAGATATATATACACAACAATATACAATTTCTGTCTTTTTTTATTATCCATTATATAAATATAGCTATGTTATGTATAAATAAGCACTAGTTACTATAATAATTCTTCATATATTAATGTGCATAATTGTATTACCAACTGTGCAACTTGGTCATCTAATTAATAATGTTAGGTTATGTCAAGATGTGATATATATATATATATTCGTGTATAAGCTATAATGTTTTGACTAGCAAAACATTTGTGTAAATATTTTATTGCAATTGACAATTGCAAGGTAGCAAAAAAGCATCAGTATTTCATAAAAAGATGTGTAAAATCATAATCATGATAACCAAAAAATAATTACAACACCCATAAAGACTGAATTTAGAATTCAGTATGCTAAAATAAATAGAATCTAGATTTAAAAAGTAAATAGTTTTTGAAAACATAAGCATTATCTATGGAATGTACATACTACAAAGACAAGTATCAAACTAAGTCAATGTTTGGTGAGTTAAGTGATAACAATTACATTTCAGTTGCAAATTACCGTAGTTTGAAACATACATGAACTTCATATATTTTATAACATAATTTGGCAGCCCACTGTAATTAAACCAAAATGAAGTCTGTGCGGACTGAAAGTTTACTAAATACCTCAATGGTGCCATATGCAGTTGAACAAAACAAATTGGTGCTATTTATAGTGAAACTAGTGTGTAAACAGAGACTCTCTCTAATCCTATCTAAACTTGACCAGAAGGTCCAGAAGTTCCACTATATATAGCAGCATTATGTTTTGTTCAGCAGACAGGTTATTTTACTGAGCAAAATTAATGTCGTATCCCAACAAGTACATTTGGCTTAGAAAGGTTTTCATTTTACTATGGGTTCAGCTTAAGCTTCTACTAATTTGCAACATTTCAAAATCACAATGCATAAATAGTCTGAGTACTTTTAAAATTTACCTAAAATTATATTTTTAAAACCAACATTTTCATAATATATGTAAAAAGTAAATAAATATTAATAGAAAATAACTAATAAGTCTAAGTAGTGACTAGCTACAACTCTTATGCAGAAAAACAGTACAAAAATAAATGTAAATTAATTGGATTTAGCATCAGGTATATGGCACTCACATTAAAAAAAACTTTATAACAGTGTGTGTGTGTGTGTGTGTGTGTGTGTGTTAAAACATGTAAATTACAATACCAAGAAGAAAAAGTGAACACAATGTAGCACTATTGGTAATCTATTGGTGGTACTACTGATAGTACAGAAAACAGAAATCCACTAAAAGACAAAATAACAGAATTATTTACATTAAAATTCTTTTGTTAACAAGATAAGCTGTTAGGATAATGTAAGCTATTGCTGAATTAATGCAAGCACACTCAGACTTAAAAAATGAAAACTATTTATGTAAAAACATTGGGTACTTTTTCTTTATAGACTAAAAAAAACAGTGGGTCACATGCTTGATATACTGGACAACATCCATTTTTTATGAGAGGATGTTAAAATTCTCATTTTATTTATAGTTAATACCGGGATATTTGCAGAGGTTATAATTCTTCCCAAGTTTACACACACACACCATTTATATATATATATATATATATATATATATATATATATATATATATATATATATATATATTAAAAATGTGTTATATATATTTACAGTTAAAATATTATATAGTTAAACTTTGATAACTTGATTACTGTTTTCTTAAAAATCACAAATAACAGAATTTCATTTTATTTGGTTCCAGTTTCATTTGTAAGAGGTTGAAATTTAAACACTCTAACTCCTCCATAACTTAACAGTCAAAGTTGTGGTACCATGCAATTTAAATTATAAAAATTGTACTGCAATTTAAAGTCCTAACTACTCTTAAGAGATCATTGTTATGATTGTACATGTGCATAACTCTAAGATAAATTATTTACTAATTGTACAGAATGACAAAGAGTAAATGTATAGCCTAATTTACTTAATACTACTCATCACCTGTTTACAAGTGATTGCGCATGTATATCAACTAGTATTTATGGTATCTATATATACAGGTAGCTTGATTAAGATTTATTATATAGTCGGGTACAGGTGTAAATGTTGGGATCCCAAAAGGGTAATCACTGGCGCTTAAATAAAACTGTGCTTATACAACTGGCATTTTGAAATTGCTAAAATTTCTATTTGCTAATATAAAGCAGTTTACAGTATTGTTAGTAATGGTACATATATAAACAATCTTAACATTAAAACACATCGTTATCATACAATATCATAGCTGCACTATTTCTAGGGGTAATGATTTGCATAACAGACTTTAGGTAAGTCTGTTATTTTTAGAAATCTTCAACAATGTAAACCTATGTAAACAATGTATGATGGGGAAAAAAGACATACATATACCAATTATTAGTTTAAATATATGGATGGATCAATGATTAACAATTTTTTAATTTGAAAAGTCATCCTTAAAAAACATGTTAGTCTGTTTAAATATTTTAAAATCTGTTTATAATCTATTTCCTGGTTAAATTACTGTCGCCAATAGTTCAAGTATAAATACAATGAATATCTTGAGACCTGCTTTCCAATAAAGCATTTAAATAAAATCAAAGCAGTACCCCACTTCTAGCAAAAATTATATTGTTGCCTTTAGTTTTTGAATGAATTTTTAGGAATTTTGACAAAAGAAAAATAAATATGTCTTCATGACTTTTCTTAAAAACATTTACAGCTTTAATTTTGGATAGTAGATTAAATATTGAAAAAAAATATGTAAAGCAGTCTTTGTTAATAAAATGATATATAATTATAAGATGTTGCTTCCTATATGAGGTTTAAAATGTACAATGTGACACCACATTCATTTGTACAGAACGATTGGTACTAGATTATGTAAAATATTCTATCTAAAATGTTTAGAATAAAGGCATGGTAGCAGTATAGTGATAAAATATGCAATTCTACATCAACTTGTTATAATTGTTCTTAACACAGATTATGAGATATTACATTGTACAAGTAAACCTCATTGTCATAACATACATTGTGATGGCCATTCTAGACCTTGTGTGTTATATCTTTAAGAAAGAATAGAAATAACTTGAGATAATGTAACATTTTCCCCTTTCTTGACATTTACTGGTTTGGAAACGTATCCAGCTTCAACACATATCATGTTCTTGTATTCCTCATCACCAAAATCTGACATTGCCTTGGCTTTTTCTTTCCATGGATTCCATACAACTACAAGTACATGTATATTGAAAATAAAAAATTAAAAATATGCCTTGTGAAACCTACATTTAACTACAGGTCAAACATCCATTATTGTTACAATAATATTTGACCAAAGGAAAATTTAAAAAAGGAACAGTTCAGCCATAATTAGGAAGACAGACAATCAACACTTTGTAAATGTTTAAAAAGCCTCACTAGGGTTCAATTTGGGGTGACAAATAGGGTTCATGGTTTATTTTGGGATAACAATAATTATCCATATTTTAATGTTGGGGTACAAAAAAAAAACTAGAGTTTTATGTGAGGTAACAGTAAGAGTTTAGGATTCAATGTTAGGTTACAGTAAGAGTCATATGGTCAATTTAAGTAGCGATAAGATTCCAGGATTCAATGTGGGTATCAATAAAAGTTCAGAGTCTAATATGGGTAACAATATAAGTGCATGGTTTATGTGGGGTAACAATATAAGTGCATGGTTTTATGTGGGGTAACAATATGAGTGCATGGTTTTATATGGGGTAACAATATGAGTGCATGGTTTTATGTGGGGTAACAATATGAGTGCATGGTTTTATATGGGGTAACAATATGAGTGCATGGTTTTATGTGGGGTAACAATATGAGTGCATGGTTTTAAGTGGGGTAACAATATGAGTGCATGGTTTTATGTGGGGTAACAATATGAGTGCATGGTTTTATATGGGGTAACAATATGAGTGCATGGTTTTATGTGGGGTAACAATATGAGTGCATGGTTTTATGTGGGGTAACAATATGAGTGCATGGTTTAATGTGGGGTAACAATATTAGTGCATGGTTTATATGGATAAAAATATCAGTCCAATATTTAATGTTGAGTAGCAATAAAATTCAAGGATTTAATGTAAGGGTAACAATAAAAATCCAGGGTTTAATGTAGGGCAACAAGAAGAGTTCAAGGTTTAATGTGGGTAACAATAGGAGTCCATGGTTTAATAATGAGAAGCAATAAAAGCCAAGGATTTAATGTGGGAACAATAAATGTCCAGGGTGATAGGTATGTACTCCAAAGTTAATAGCGCAATACTAGCAATAAAGAACTTAGAAATCTGAAAAATTCATTGTGAAAGATCATCAATAATGTTTGGTAAATAATCTTTTGGAAACTAAACACATGTCTTATCAAAACAAAATGTTTATTTCCAACAACATCTTGAAATAGACAGGTTCTACTTATTTATGTTTTGAAACCATCTACATGTACATTCATATTGTGGACTTGCAATCATATGAGGCATGTTCAAACAAGTAAATTATATAAAACTTTATTTCAAAATATAATAACTTCACAAAATACTGAACAATAACTTTAACATGACCAATGCTAACTAGGTGTACAATGAATAAGTAAATCTGAGTCTGAAAAAAAATATGCAAATTCTCATCGTACCTATATCAGGACAGTTAAAGGTTTCCAAATATGCGCTTTTCTTTTCATCTCCTACATGACCAACAACTACTTCTTTAGGACAGCTCATATAGACTCTAAAATAATGAAATACAAAATAGTTCACCAAAATAAAGATGTCTGGCAATATGTTAAAGACTCATAATTATACTTGAGGGTTTGAAACCTAAGCCTTACTGCATAGTTAACCATTTAACAAGATGTAGAATTCCATGGTCCACACATGTAATAAATAAATGGCTACTAGCAGAAATGATGGTCTGTTTGATAGACTGGCTTACCTTTAAAAGAGTAAGCTGGTAACTTCATTCAAATGAAACTGAAATGCTGGTAGGCCTGCAAACTTTTTCCTAAACTTCATTGGTTTAAACTCTATAAATTCTAACATTACTGATGGCAGATTATTTTTTTTCATCTTTAAACATTTTTTGACTTCCCAATAACCATATATATTAAAAATTAATTACATTTTCTAATGTTTTTTATAATAAAGCCTTAAAGTGATAACAAATTCTTCATTTATGTTTAATCAACAGAGTTATAAACTAGATTATGGGGGAACTTTATAACTGTTTAGAAAATAAGACAGTGATCTGCAAAGAATGGAGTGGAGTGGAGTAATGGTGTTTTACGCCCCTAGTCAAGATTCTTTCACTTATTTCGAGGTGGTCAGTTCTGGGATGGTGGAGGAAACCGGAGTGCCCGGAGAGTGCAAGGGAACTGACAAACTTTCTCACATTATTATCTGTCCCGAGTGGGATTCGAACACAGGCGGTGAGAGGCCCTGTGATCCGTAACCGCGCGCTTTAGACCACTCGGCCAACGACACCCCGTGATCTGCAAAGAGTTTTCAAATTAACACATGAACTGGTGTACTGAATTATATAAATCAAATAAAACATTTAAATCTGATTCATACCTGTCATAGTTTTCATTTATTTTGATTTCTTCTCTGTCTTCTGTGAATGTTTCACCACCATTGACCTAAAACCCACAACACAACTAGCTGTTAGAATTCTAAGCAAAATGGGTCAAAGATTCAAATAGGTGAGTTTAAGAAGCTGTAAGGCTATTTATAAGATTATTCAACAAAATAGGACCCCTCTGTTTAAAGAAACTAAAATCTGGAAAAACAAGGAAAAATCCTAAATAATTCCATAAATTAATGTATACAGTATATATATTGGGAATTTCCTTAAAAAAATATTTCACTGCCATACACTTACATGTATTTCAATATTTGTAAATTGTCAAGTAGCTTGAACCTTGAGTTGATTTCTCAAAATAAGAAACAAATTTTCAAGCCCAAAAACCAAATATTCACTATTCTGTAGCAAAATTTGCATAACATGCAACCAAACCAATTAGAAAAACAATCCTACATTGTAAGATTTCTTAATATGTATTTAGTTTTGTCTATGTTTTCTGATTCCACAGAGAATAAAGACAGAAGGATCATTCCAGAGGAATGAGAATCAAGTTCAATAAACAATCATGAAATTTTACAAATTATATCTTTAGATAACAATTTTCTCCAATGTCAGTACATGTATTAGGTTTAAAAAAACCAGCTAATTATATGTATTGTTGTTTGTAAGAAAGTCTTTAGACTAAACTTGGTAATTATAAATGTAGCTATCTTGGTTGCTAAGTGAATAAGACACATGTCTATATCTAGGACTAGGAATCTTAAGATTTCATTCCTATTATAACCTTCACGAGTTTGCAGAAATGTTTTAGGTATTGAGTTTCCTATGAGTTTGCAGAGATGTTTTTAGGTATTGAGTTTCCTATGAGTTTGCAGAGATGTTTTTAGGTATTGAGTTTCCTATGAGTTTGCAGAGATGTTTTAGGTATTGAGTTTCCTATGAGTTTGCAGAGATGTTTTTAGGTATTGAGTTTCCTATGAGTTTGCAGAGATGTTTTTAGGTACTGAGTTTCCTATGAGTTTGCAGAGATGTTTTAGGTATTGAGTTTCCTATGAGTTTGCAGAGATGTTTTTAGGTATTGAGTTTCCTATGAGTTTGCAGAGATGTTTTTAGGTATTGAGTTTCCTATGAGTTTGCAGAGATGTTTTAGGTATTGAGTTTCCTATGAGTTTGCAGAGATGTTTTAGGTATTGAGTTTCCTATGAGTTTGCAGAGATGTTTTTAGGTATTGAGTTTCCTATGAGTTTGCAGAGATGTTTTTAGGTATTGAGTTTCCTATGAGTTTGCAGAGATGTTTTTAAGGTATTGAGTTTCCTATGAGTTTGCAGAGATGTTTTTAGGTATTGAGTTTCCTATGAGTTTGCAGAGATGTTTTTAGGTATTGAGTTTCCTATGAGTTTGCAGAGATGTTTTAAAGTATTGAGTTTCCTATGAGTTTGCAGAGATGTTTTTAGGTATTGAGTTTCCTATGAGTTTGCAGAGATGTTTTTAGGTATTGAGTTTCCTATGAGTTTGCAGAGATGTTTTTAGGTACTGAGTTTCCTATGAGTATGCAGAGATGTTTTTAGGTATTGAGTTTCCTATGAGTTTGCAGAGATGTTTTAGGTATTGAGTTTCCTATGAGTTTGATCTTACCTTATCTACATATTTGAGATTTTGTAGACCAATCACAGCTGATTTAGATATATCTGGTGTTCTGAAGTAGGTGTGCATTAGTGCCGTGAATTCAAAATGATCATGGTCTAAAATATCAACAAAAAGCAATTTAAAAACTTAGCATTAACAAAGTGTATTAAAATATTTTTTTACTATCTGAAACATTGTATCTTTGTGCTTGTTTAAGCAGATAAAGCTCTGAACTAAAATTTAATTTGGAAACAAAATAATTCTAACAATAATTCTAGGTTATTCAAACATTTATTAATGTTTTCATTATAAATTTATATGTGTATAAAATCAAATAACGTTGGTAGCCCAAATGAAAAGTTAATGGCACTGAAATATGGAAGTCTGCATGTCTCTTTATTTTGTCAATTAAACCTCATATTAACTATACTGTATGTATTGTTGTATTTTTGCTATTTTGTCTGTTGTACAGTATTGTTCATTAATGCAGATTTCTTATTATACTGAATCAAACTACCACAAATTTAGGCGTCTTGAGGAAACATCACCCTGCTATATGAGAACTGCTGGTTAAACAAAAGAGTCAACCAGACTTGGAACTCTATTAAGTTGGTGGCCTGATCAAAAAATTAATAGCCTCGGGCCATTGTGCCCACAGTAATTTCACACAATGATACCTACCTGTGCAAGTGTTATGTATGGACAGATCCATTGCAAGACTTGTTGGATTCAACACCAAGGAATAAACTAGCTTAAAACTAAAACCAAACACAATAACCACTTCATGAAGTAAACACAAATAATGTTTAATGTATAACCACTTATGAAGTAAACACAAAAAATGTTTAATGTATAACCACTTCATGAAGTAAACACAAAAAAGGTTTAATGTATAACCACTTCATGAAGTAAACATCAAATTTTTAAATATGTATAAAATATTGATTTTTCGCTACATGATTTTAAAATGCCATTTTTGTAGATTTTTTTGTTGTTGTTGTTGTTTGATTTTAAAGACTGAGACATAGTATACTATTGCATTTTCATTGTCAACTTTCTTGATTTTGATTCAAACTGTCTTAAACATTTAAAATAACTTTCAAAGACAGTACTGTGATACTTGGAGTACAATCTTATCGAATATTGCAACTTGTAAAAATTTCAAAATAAAATTTTAAGGTCAATTTACTTTGATATCTTAATGACTTTATAAGTTTTATTACACTGCTATAACATAATTTGTTTTCTTTTTTGTTATTAAATGTTAAATTAATTACTTATAATTCCATCTTGCTCTTGTATGTTCATCATCTTCTAAAGATAGTATACAAATAACATCATCATTGTGATCCTACAAAATAAAAGGATGATAAGGACCTGAATAGTGATGTCAATTAGTGAATCTCTTAACATAACACTGCTGTAATAAGTCAATGACATTTTACAAGTGAAAACAGGTTGATGATTAATATTTCAGATCTATTTACACACAAATCAGAAGTAAACTATAAAAATGAAGTATGTACTGTGCTTACTGTCTTATCAGTGGATGCTTATCCTGTTTTAGTGACAAGAAGTTACTAAGAGTACAGTACTCTCTCTGGATAGATAATAATCCATCACAAGGTTACTGACAGCATACTTTGTTGGTTACCCATTTATTTAGCAGCTTTTTCAGATGCCTTACTCAAGAACAAATCAGGTAACCCAGAGAAGCTTTAATCTGTGACCTTTTCATACCCTAATCATAACCCTTGACCATGTGTCTCTCTGTATACTCTAGATTAACTTATTTTATTAAATGTGATACTGATTATGAGCCTTATTCATTTGACTCTGTCAAAATTTAGAATTGGTCATTTCTAAATCTTTTCCTTGGTGTATTGGATGTCAAACATTTGTTTGAAATTTTTTTCTTCAACTGGTATATTTTTGGAACTGATGTGAAATTTTCAATTGTTTTTATTGAAATACAATTGTATTTGAAGTAATTTAAATTACAATGTAAGATTTAGTACCTATCTTAATATTTATTTCATTTTTCAAATTTTAATTATAACTTTCAAAATCATTATGTCTTATATAAAATACTTGAACACTGAGATTCAATATCATTATATATCATTATCTACGGTAATGGAGCCTGTTAATTGTCACCAGCAGATTCTGAAGAGCTCAGCAGAGTTCTGTTTGTGAAGAAAATCAAAACAAATAAGCAAAGACAAAACAAAATGCAATACTAAACAGTTTTCTATAAATATCCAAAAAGATTTTTTTCTTATTTTTTAAAATATTTCTATTTTATATATTAGCAATATAGACAATTAATCTACATGTGCATTTACATGAAAGTGTGATAGCCACGAGGTATGATCTACAAGGTCTCATATTATTATGGACACCAGAAAGAAAATTCAATTAAACTTTCAAAGAACACAGGGAAAACTAAATACATGTACTATTAAAGGAACACAAACCCACTTCAGGAAATAACGAAACAACATAATTATGCTACATTAACTAATGTACAAGGACAAGTTGTCTCCCTTACCACATCAGTTACAATATTTAACAGTATTTTTGTTCATTATTACCTTCCTAGGTTGCTGTTCCACCTTCCATCTTGAAATTCTAGCAAATCCATGTTGTGGTCCATGTTCCCAAGGTCCAAAATGAGCTAAAAATTTATAAACCTAATTTTAAATTATAAATGTGATAAAAAAATTTTAAGTGGCAATTTGTTTCTTATTTGATCAGGACTGGTTAGGTTGAAGGCAACAAAAATAAGTTACAACTGCCATCTTATTTTGATTAGAGAGACATAGTTTCTACTTTACTGTTGTGAAATCGATACTTTGCAATTACAAACAAACTTGATAATGGTCCTAAACCATAAAAAATCATTGATTATTTCATAAAAGAACATAATGTTTACTTGCTAAATATTTTAATTGTCAATTTTCAGTTGCTAGTCTTGTGAAAATAGAGAATTAATTTTCATCTTGTGTGATAATTCTCATATTCAACTTAAAACTTGTGAGAGTTCCTCTTAGCATTATAGACAACTATAACTGAGCAACACAGGTGTTTAGGGGTTAAAATGTTAATGACAGGCTTTAAAATGAACTGTTCAGCAAGTAGAAAATTTTCAGTTTCCATAAACATACTAAGTGGCTAAATACTTACGAAAAACTATTGGAATTCCTCCTCTTATTGCCTTCTTGTTGTCAAAAACTGCATCCTTGCTGAAAAAATTAAATGAAAAGAACAACTACAAGTAGACTTGTATGTGTTTACTATGCATTCTAAATATTATCAAAAATTATATGAGAAATGTTACTTTTAATTTTGAAATATAACAATTTGATTTTCAGGTCCTTTATTTTACTTTATATTTTAACAAATGGTTTACCTCATGAAAAATAGATTTTGAAATACATACCAAGCAGCAATTTCACAAAAATATTACCTCAAAAACAGCATTTCTGTTCCATGACATTTCCATGAAATTATAGTTGCTCCTAAAAAAAATATATTGCACAGTAATTTTAAAGAAGAACTCCCAAAATAATGATGTAAATAGAAGATATATTAGTCTGTATTACAATTTGGTTGGACTAACCACGCACTTCAGAATAAGCTATGCATTATGGTATGCTAATGCTTTCAGCTGCCCCCCACAGGCCTGTGTTTAATGTATAAGCAAGAAAGTTGTATGTATAATGGTTATACATATATCCACAAAATGTATTATATCTTCAATAAAATACTTTTCTATGTATATAATAATTTCAATTAATAATGCATGATTTAACATAGGCCACTATTCTAATATTTTTTTTTAAAATTTCATACACTTTCTCTTATTTATAACAGTGGTTTATGCAATAGACCTGAAATACATGGCTCTGAATGGCTTTTTTATGTTGATGTTGATGTTTTCGAAACGGAAACATCAGTATTATAAAAGAGCAATTCAGAGCCATGCTTTTCAGGTCTACTTTAAGGTAATAGATAAAGTTAACCAATGTATCCTAAATGCATGTACATCATTTAATAAATATATCTATTCTCCTTGTGGGAGTACTTTTTGTGAAAAGATTAAATACAATTTGGTAGATCTAAATATGTAAACTGTCTTGCCTACTGTTTTTGGTTTTTGAAAATACAGATGTCAAAAAATATCAAATGCATTGTAAATAAATAAAATTGCTATAAGAACGGTAATGAATAACTTCAGCTTGGATTGAATTAAAATGATGATGGAAGTTTACTGAAACCCCAGAGGAAAATATATGAACTTATTATTTTTTCTGTAGCTTTAGAAAGGATGCTTATTTCAAAGAAAATATTATGATCAATATGTGAATTGTGTAGCCTACGGTTTTTGGTTTTAATTATTTAATTTTAAACAGTGTCGTACTATACAGATATTGTATGTTGCCAATTATAACTACAAGTGTTGTCCAGTATTTAGTTTTACTCTAGTCGTGACTAGCTTACTCAGACCAGTTAGAATTGGTCTAATCTGTAAATTCATATTATTTGTTTCATTATGGGGTAAAAGTCAACTAAGAGATTACAACTTTTTTGCTTGAACAAGTCAATCTCTTTATTACCTAAATATACTATCTGTACATATATTTTATAGTAACAAAGAACCATTATCAAACTAGCGAAATCTGAAACTGTTTCAATTTTAAGGGAAATATACCGTATAAATGTACAAGCACGCTGGATCCTTCACCACGATCTAGATAAACAACATCAGATGGCGGGAATTTATGTAGCAGGTCTACCTCCATTTTTAAAAAGCTTCCAATACCCTCGAAAAACTAAGTTTCTCAAACAGTGCACCTCAATTTTTTTCCGGTGGAAGTCGGTAATGATAACTAACCATCCTATTGGAAAACGGAATAGAATTATTTCCGATCTTTCACAAAAGATCATAAAATGGTAGAGGCAATGATAATGATATCAATCTAAATACTTACACGATGTTTGCTTAAAGGACACTATTTTTAAATGGAATAACAAAATTGTTGCTAAAATCAAGTACTTGAATTGGCAATTTAGTCAGCAATGTCATTTTGTTTCTCAGACAGTCATAAAAAATACCAGCCGAGTATTAATACCAGCCGAGTGATGTAATGATAGGTTTCTGTTAACCATTTATTGCTCATTAATAACGCACATTGCCACACCCCACACAAAGACGTTTTATTTAGTATCTCAACAGAAAAAACTATAAATCTAAAAATTGTGCAGTTACAATTATTTTATTGAGTAAGTTTTGTGAAAACACACACACACACACACACACACACACACACACACACACACACACACGTATGTATGTTTGTATGTACTAATGTACTGTATGATTTGTTTCCCTTTCAACGTTTGGCGAAATGAATGTTCTGTGTTTGATTTGAATGCCAAACTTTTTTAAAATTATTTATATATATATTTTATTTATTTATCTTGGTGACTGTACGTTTACCACTTTCTTTCTTAGAACTTTTTCTTTTTCTATCCATTGAACATCCAACTTAGTGAATTTATAATATCTTCACTGATCCATTATTTCACGGTTTTTCGTGTTCTTCGTTGTATCGGTGATTGCCTAGGACATATGCATGTTTTTTGTCTGCAAATTAATAATTTAATATGATAAATCTTCTCATTACTTAATTAAACATAAATTAAGTAAAGTTTGATAATTATTGACATTTAAATTTATATATTTAACTAAACATAAAAAAAAATAATTAAATAGAATTAAAAATAAAATAGTTATATTTGTTAGACATTTTTTTTTTTTTGGTATATTTGTATATTTACAATAAAATTGTTGATTTTTTACTGTAAAAATCTTGTAGATTGAGAATGTACCTCATATATATTTTTACTGGAAATTTGTAACGGTAAATTATTTTGAACCTTAGAGAAAAATAAAGGCGGTTTCCACAGATGTAATTACAAATGGTCAAGTTTTTAAGATAAATGTTACAGTGCTACATTAACATAGTGAGTTAAAAAAAAAAATAACACAAACGTAAATATGATAATTAAAAACTCCATACGGGGAATGTCGTAAAATATTTATTGATTACGAACTGCTTTTGTAAAAGACAGAGGTCGTGTCTCTAAGAAACGTTTTGTTGGACTGCGTGGCTTTTGTTTATTGTCTATACACACTCGATATTTCACAGTATGATTTTTCTTAATTATCTTGAAAATGTACAATAAATCAATAATATTTTCTACTAGTGAAACCGTAATTAATACTCATCGTGAGGACACGATATTCCAATAATAATGTTTTCATCTCTGCATTAGGCAGGGTGAAAATTGCAAGGTTTCTTCATGTCGATACTAAGTTTGAACCATTGATTCAAACTACGTTCAAACCACGCATTTCTGATCGTAATTTACTGTACTTTTGTCGGCAACGTTTACCATACTTTCTTTCGCCAGATTTGAAATGACGATTTACCATGTTTTGCCTCTTCAAGAACTTGAAATGCCAGTTGATAAGCATGTACTTTTAAGTAATGAACTTGAAATGCCGAGGGTATACTATGCTCTTCTTCGTCAAGTCCTTTTCAAAAATGTCGGAGTTTAACACGCTATTTTGTCAAGTCCATTGAATGTCGACGTTTATCACTGCTCTTTCTCGTCAAGTCCTAAATGTCGATATTCACCACGTTCTTCTTCTTTAAGTTCTTCAAATGTCGATGCTTACCCTGCTGTTTATCGTCATGCCTCTTAATTGCCGGTGATATACCATGCTCTTTGTAGTCAAGACATCGAATTTTTAATGGATGGGCTTCTCTGTTATTCTGCATCCTTTTTTTGTATTTCTGGTCAATATTTTTTCCTATCGCCAAACTGTATTCCTTCGACAGACCTCTTTTCTACCGTAAAGATGAAAACGCATTAGAAACAATGTTCGGCATTCTTATATGATGCCGTCAATGCCAATGTCTTAGCTGGGGTTAATCAAAACTGTTGTATGTAGAAACGCATAATTTATGACATAAAGTATGTAAATAGATTACTGAACTTGTATGTTGAAATATCGATAACTTCTGTTTTTTTCCATGGATTTCGACGTCACAAACTTGTAGTAATTCGTCATTGCCATTTTATTATCCGATCTCATAAAGATGATCAAACATGTTTGCAAGACAAACATGGGAATATAAATGATACGCGGTTGCAATGGTTGTTTTAAAAATGATCACTTCAAAATGACGATTGCATTACTCGGTCAAGAATGCATATACGACAAGTGGTCAGTCTTGACTGGTCAGCTTTTAGGTATTTGTTCAAACAACAAAATAACAACTATACTAACAAGCAAAGAATGCATGTACTTGAAGTGGTCAGCCTCTTAGGTATTTGTTCAAACAACAAAATGACAACTGTACTAACAAGCAAAGAATGCAAATACTACACTGGTCAGCCTTGACTGTTGAGCTTTCAGGTATTTGTTCAAACAACAAAATGATAACTGTACTAACAAGCTAAAAATGCATGTGCTGCAAGTGGTCAGCTTTGACTGGTCAGCTCTTAGGTATTTGTTCAAACACAAACTGACAACTGTACTAACAAGGAAGGAATGCATATACTACAAGTGGTCAGTCTTGACTGGTCAGCTTCCAGGTGGTTCTTTATATAACGTTCAATTCAAATGACGATTTTATCAATTATTTAAGGACGCTTGTACTAAGAATGATCAGCCTTGACAGGTAACCTTCCACGTGGAGAGTCTAATTCTTTGATTTCAATTTTTCATCCGTCTTATTCTAATAAGATTTATCGAATGACAGAAGCCTCTTACTCGTACAAAAAGGAAGTATGTATTAATTATTTTTATAACGTAAAACGATATATTGACTATATATATGATATATATATATATATATATATATATATATATATATATATATATATATATATACATATATATATATATATATATATATATAGATATATAGATATATATAATCTTTATGAGTCATTCGAACGAAATTTGAGTACAAAGCGATTAATTTTTGAAATGGATCTTTAAAATCATTATAAGACTTCCGAGTTATATGCCCCGTATTCATCTCTGCAATTGATCATATTTTTTTTTGTATGATGCTAGTAGCTAGAATTATTTTGTTTCCGTACCAAAGCTTGCATAACAAATTAAAATTAGAATAACAAGATTTGAGCATTAACGATGATGATGATTCGTATACTTCATATAGAGAATAATCATACTTGAATAGTTAAGGCATATATTTTTAATGTAAAATGTATATAGAAATTCCTGCTATTACAAATAAGCATGTTAAAAGTGAAAGTAGGACATGAATTTTGTACGGCAGATCGTCTCTATTATCGTATTTTATTCAGAGAATTAACATATTTGGCTATTAGTAACAAGGCAAGTAAAAGGGAATTATAACGATTAATTAGGCTTACATCCAGTACCTATAATCCACCTTTTAGCACACTTAATGATGCAATCGAAAGCTTCTATATAAAACTGAAGTCCGTTATTAAATGTTGATAATCAGTCAGGAATTAATCAGTTTACATTGAAAACACACCAGTCATTTTATTCTTTGCGAACTCATGTATATTATGCTTGTCATTATTAATATGAAAGGTATTTTCACGGCCCTAAACAGATTTTCATAATTCTTTGCATTCAATATCTGCTTTGTCCCATGTCATTAAAAGTTGTTTAATTTTTTTATTACCATCCTCTTGGTTTTTCTCAACCTGTCAGTCTAAATAAATAACACATTATTAAGCCAGTTTTACAGCAGAGAGATCTATTTATACCATGATGTGTTAGATGAAATTCATTTTCGAGAATCTTTCAAACGCAAGAAATTAAACTTTATAAAAATATAAAGCTGAGTAAAATAGGCTTCGACAATGCTCTTGAAAAGGCCCAAAAAAGAAACAGGAACTTTTCTTATTGCAGATATTGTAGTTATAATTACAAGAAACATAACTGAATGATGTAGGTCATTATTGTGTTGGCCCCTAACCTGTTACGATATATGTTCTTTAGAACAAATATCAACAAAAATATCAAATAAATAAAATTGCATTAAGAACATCAATTAATTATTTCAGCTGGGAGTGAACTAAAATGACGATGAAATTTTATTGAAATCCCAGTGGAAAATTTATTAAATTTTTATTTTTTCTGCAGCTTCAGAAAGGATACGTATTTTAAGGAAAAGATTATAAACAAAAAGATGGAAAATTGTTGAGGAGGAAACAAATTAGCCGGGACATCACCAAAAACAGAAGCAGTTTGGAGAGGCAGTTGGAGGCACCATAAGACTTTCTGGTAAAAAAGTAATATTGGCACAAGGCTTGTGTCATATGTTTAAATTTTAATGTTTAACCACGTAGACATTTACTAAATCGTTCCATACATCATCTTGTCGCTTTTGGTTTGGAAAATGGTGGTGCAACGTAACAAGCACCTAATTTATGCATTCCAATATTGCCAGGTTAGCAACAACATTAGAGGCGTCTTTACCAAACTCAACACCAAAGTTCGAGAAAGTGAAGTTACACACGCATCTTATGCGTGTTTGCTCGTTATAAACTGCTATAAACTTATAAGCTTGATGTACTATTTATGCATATACGCTATATTTGTCAATGTCATTCCTTCGTTTTCCAAGTAGATAAAATAAGCAAATGGCTACTATTATAGTTTTTTGACCATCGGGAATTATGATTGTGCGTGTTCTAACTTATATCAAGATTTGACTTTTGTAAAGATTTGTTAATTGTGTGACCGTCAGAGATTTTATCATTGTCATTAAGCTAATAGAAACGTATCTAAACTTTATGAATTACGTATAGATTGCATGATAGATACTTAGTATGTGTAATGTAGTAATTCAGAGATCATATTTTGTATAAAATTAAATACTTTTTTGCGGCTAAATAACACTATGTACAAAAGTCTGAATTATCAGGAAATACGGAAACACTGTATCAAGAATGTTTTTGAGTAAAAAAGTGAGACTACTAATTTTATTAGCCTGACTATATTAGGGCACTGTATTTATAGGGAACAACTAGAGTTGGTGGAAAAAAAATTACATCTAAGAAAATTTTTTTTCGTCTTGTTCTATCTTCAAATACTGGCCATTTTTAAATGAAAAATATCTTGTTAGATTTAATTTTCCCTCCTTTGTTCATATCATTAATTGAGAGAGAGAGAGAGAGAGAGAGAGAGAGAGAGAGAGAGAGAGAGAGAGAGAGAGAGAGAGAGAGAGAGCTTCTAAACAAATCTTTAACTTGCAATTAATCACAATAAATGATGGAATTTGAGATGTTTATGTCAATTTGCACGTGGCATAACACCTTTTATATTTTTTGAATTAAAAAAAAAAAATTTCTTTTTAACCACCAGAAAAACTAATTATTTTTAAGATTATTATATTCTCATCTTTCTATATTTAGAAGAAATTTAATTTTACACCTGTAAAGGTCACAATGACATATGAAAAATCCTTGACTTTAATTTGATTTCATTTTAAATGAAGCTTAAACGTCGTAAATAGAAACAAACCAATGAAATCAAAATTTGAAAATTTCTGTGATTCACGCGAAATTCTGTATACGTATACTTAAATGAGTTTGAAAGGCGAAAAAATTCGGTTGTGATCCGTTGTTTTGATTTTGTTATTTGAAGAAATTAAAATTTTCAAAATCTTATAGATTTTTAACTCTGATTTGTTATAAAATGTTTTATCATTAGCAATGAATCCAATTTTAATTCGGCTGATGGAGAAATAATTACACAATGTGCACAGCGTCCACAGGTTATTTTTTCAATGCCCGAATATAAATCAAAATGGTATGTAACTTTTTTTTTATCAAAAACGTTTTTTAACTCGAATTGCTATTAACATATCATTAAAAGATATTTAATTTTCAATTTTACGAGTCAGCAATTTTTGAAAATAAAATATAGTAATAATAGGCTTTAAGTTTTTTTTTTTTTTCTTTTTTTTTTTTTCTGCTTATTTATGTATTGTTATTATTATTTTTATTAATTTTTACAAATGCCCATGATACAACGTAATAGCAACCACAAAAATATTCCAAGAAAAGCAACTAACAAATACAAAGTCAAGATACTTCTGTCAACTCTGGAATTAGCTTAGAACCATTTTGTGCTTGTGTGACAACTTAATCTATCCAATCATTTAATCATTATCAAAACGTGTTACACAATGTGACATACGGTTTGGATACTTGACATTTCCTTAAACCCCTCTACAGCCGATGCTAAGTATTTGTCTTAAGCAGCAAGCCATAAAACAATCTATTTGATTATTTTCTGCTGATTACAGATCATGAAGGATTTTTTCACTGAAAAGTCTTCATATGATCAATGGATCGTTGTCATTAAAACAAACTCGTAGAAAATAATATGATGTTATAATTCCATACATCAATAATGCTCAAAGGTCTTTAGAACATTAACCTGTAATTTTTTGGACTTACCTTTCAATTGACACATATAGAAATGAAAAAAGAAAATCTAACCTTGTTTTGCCATTTTAGCAAACAGACAAAAAGTACTATATTTAATTATGTCTGCGTATCAGCAGACATCTTGTTGTTACGCAAGACAGATTTTTTCAGAGACATTTCCTACGTTTCGTATCCGATCAGGTTGAAATTTTGTCAACTGGTATGGATTGACCATGGGGAGGAAGTTTTCCTCACCGTTTTTCGGAATTCGGAAAGACTTCGGAGAAATCCGGTTAAAACCACGGGATTCACAAAATTTTACCTTTCACGATGTTTAATATTAACCGACCGAATTGTATCCAGACGGGGTTTTCAGTTAAAGGGCAATCTGATAACTGGTTTGGTTTTTCAAGTTCACAGACAAAAATTATCAAAATGTGTGTCAATTCAAAGACACAAAGCTTTTCACGGTATGAATAAAATTTGGTTTTCCAGTTAATAAAATTAATTTTTACATTTAAGATGTGATACAACAATTGTAATGAATTGTTATGATTCCAATATTAGAAATTTTGACCTCTCATTTATTCTTTAGAATTGTCTGAAGGAGTATGAGACCAATGACAGTTTTGGTATCAAATACATGGGGCTGCCAATTTAATGTAGCGTTTAAAGAGTTTTCCGTACAGCTATATAAATCAATGAAATCGCTTAAAATATAATTTCAAATAAAACAAAAATATACTTTGATTCTCAAAAAAATATTTTCTATGGTATTCAAACGTCCCAGAAAACGTTATGTGTAACAAAAAAAGAAGAATGTGAATAAAGTATTAAGACTATCAGTAACGGTGTGTTATGTTTAACGTGCTTATACATATATATATATATATATAGAGAGAGAGAGAGAGAGAGAGAGAGAGAGAGAGAGAGAGAGAGAGAGAGAGAGAGAGAGATTGCTGATATGGATAAATGCCAAGGTAAGTTCGAAAACGAAAAAAAGTGCGTTCGCTTAGTTGAATTTATTTTTTCTTCATATTCCCTGAATATTTGATGCTTGGACATCGTATTTTCAATTTGGTGCTATCACATTACTGATTTAAATTCATTTTATTTAATAAAAAAAAAATATAATATTGACTGATGTTTGAAGCTTAAAAACAACCTAATCACGTTACAGAATAATTAACTGCCAAACTGATTCTAAAACGATATAAATTAACAATTGTTTATGTGATTTTTGTGAATATACTTCTACTCATCTTTGGACAATAAATTCAATGCTTGTTCTTTTTTTTATCGTAATGCGTGATCTTCAACTAATGCAAAACCCACCTGATGACGTCAATGCGAAAAATATTCAGAACTCACAAAATTTTTCACATTTTGGTCGAAAGAAAAAAAAATAGACTATAACGGAAACAGTGGCCAAATGTGGCTACCATAGAATTACTTTGGTATGACAACAATGATGATGACACTTAAATACCGTTTTATTTTTTTGTCTCCTCGGAAGGTAAAAAAAGCAATTCAATTGCCAAAGTTAAAGCAAAATCATTGATATAAATATAATACGCAGAGAAAAATAAACAACTTGACATTTATTCCATTATCTGTGGAAGACAATAGAGCTCGTTATATCACCGGTAAATCCTATCCTCTTCGCTCAGTTTTTGTACTTAGAAATACTTCAGAAAAACCAATAAGACCTTGTAATAAATGGCCAATTTATGTTAACAAGGAATGTAGGCAAGAGTATATCCAAAAGATTGATGGATGAATCCAAACTCTTCCCCTGATTATCTTTTGTTAATTGTTCTAATTAATATGAATCTATTGTTAATGAATACCCTAGCGTAGGGTATAAAACAGATAGTGAACCATGCACTTTATTAGGGTAATGGAACTTGCATACAACTAAAATGTTCTTTGCTCTGTGGGGGACTATTTTCCCAACTCCTTACGCACGTAAACAACATATTAAATATTTCATTTGTAAGACTGACTGATTTATCTACCACCAGCTACGATATAGAGATCGATTATTGATTCTTATAATCACTTGACTACACTGATTAATCGAGAACTTGCGTAAAACTATGTATTTATAAATGATTGTATCTTCCCGATTTTCTAATTGATTAACACATTTATCTAATTTGGACGAAAACAAATTGAGAATAAAAATATATTTACAAATAATAGGGAAATGGAAAGGTCAGAGGTTGCAGTGCTCATCAGTTCTAATTAAATCACTTATTTAATAAGAAAAACTGAGGGCAAGTGTTTTTTTATGATTCAATAAAAGTAATTCATTGTATTTAGAAGAGAAATAAAAAGTTTAAATGTGCGTATCAAATATATAGTCAATTTGTTCCATTTTTCTAAATCTAAGTCTAAGATTACTTTGAATTCTTATTTTGACAATCTTTTGTTTTACCGAAAGCAAAATTCTCAAAAAAAAAAAAAAAAAAAAAAAAAAAAAAAAAAAAAAAAAAAAAAAAAAAAAAACAGTCCATGTCCAAATCACAATTCCTAAAAACAAAGGTAAAATTTTTGAAAACCCGCAAATTTAATTGTACACGTGAACTTTCATCAATAAAGTGAGTCTGGGTAAGCACCTCCTGTCTAGCTAGCTACATCCGTCACGTGCAAAGTAAAAATAACGATATAGTGGTAATAATAATATTAATAAGAAGAATAAGACAGAGAAGAACAAGAACAAGAAGAATGTGACAATATTTACTTGGATGTAGGATGTATACAGTGAAAAGATTACTGGTAGTATATAGAATATCTGCAATGAAACATAAGAATAAAATGAACAACAACTTTGCAGTTTTTTTATTTCTGTAATACGGGCTTGTGTTTCTTAAAAAACATGACAAAAATTGTAATTCTAATTTGTGCCTGTTGATTTAATAATAAATACCATAAGGGTCGTTTTTTAAAAAAATATCAATATATATATTTAGAATTTCTTCAAGGCACCAGTTTCAATTTACATAATTAACAATATTTATGATAAAAACTTACTAAACAGTTTGTAAACTGCACAGGTATTTTGTTAATATTTTACCTCAAAGGCCTACATTATACAATACCTGATATTCAAAAAAACGTCGAGCAAGATAGTCAGACACAAACACAAACAGATAATAAGAAACAAAATGAAAATAATTATAATAATATTTGCAATAAAACGTTTTGTTTTAGCTGAAAATATCAATAAAAAGGGGGAAATACGGATAGTTAAATAATTGCGGTCTTTCTTTATGAATTGTATTTTTATAAATATAACACTATGTTCGTGGTTAAGTTTATCGTTTATGATAATAAAATATGTATAGATGCAAAATATTTCCTTCCAAGCACATCATTTGCTGAAGTTTAGTGGTTTTCTCCATGTACTCCGGTTTTCTTCATCATCCCAGAACTGATCGCCTCGATATAAGTAAGAGATACTTAACTGAGGCGTAAATCACCATTCATTCAGCACAATGTAATCCAAGCACACGTGAAACAATTATTACGTGTTGGTAGGTATAGTCAAAACGCAATATAAATCTAATAAGACTTCTTTGAAAGAATGATTATTCCCTATATTAAATTTCCATTTATTTGATCATTTAATCTATTTCATCCTACACGTGGTCTTTTGTACGTAGATTGTTCTAAAATGGCGTGTAGGTTGGACAGTAATCAAATACTGAATCATGTAAACATTTCATTTGAAGCTTGGAAAGCATAATTGTTTGCAGATTAAGATTTCTTTTGATCATTTAAATTTTTTAATTTTCTTAAAATTTCTTTTCACGCATGTTTTTAAATGTTGAAAACGGAATGGCGAAATAACAGAGAAATTGTCTATAAATGTTCCTTACATGACTATTACACATATTAATTGGCAATTTTTATAAAGTTCCGAAGATAACGTAAAAACATTTAACTTTTTTTTTTTCTCCAAAATCAATCATGAAATTTATTGGTATGGAAACATGGCAAAACTACAGATTTTACCTGATTACAACTTTAAATTATGGTTTTACGATAATCATATTTATTGATGATAACAGCTGCAATATATAGATAATAAAAGGACGATTACTAAAGATCTTCTGTAACGCCTCGTCTCAAATTCATGACGTTAAATCAATTTCAACACCTTTTTGCTTAGCTCCACTTTGCTTTTTCCTAATTTTATAAAATGTAACCTTTGCACGTACAAATCTATTTACATTATATGTTTAAAAGGACACAAAAACATGGTGATCATTGATTGAGTATATTTTCACCCTAATACAAATCTTAACTTATTCTACCCAGAATGTTTATAAATACCTAACAATACCTGTTTAATTTCGCTGTGCCATATGTGCATATTTCGGAAATTTATTTTTCATCATTGACACTAGGACCGAATTGATACATAAAAAAGTCAATCAAAACATTTGAAAATTTTTGAATCCAAAGTTCCAAATTATATGTATCCAAATCCAGCAAAGGAATGCTTTGTATGAGGGAACAAACCTTAGTTTTAAATAAATTATAAAAATTAAGAGATCTGGAAATTTTGACGCAAGGTTTATTTTCTGACAGCACAAAGTACTGATTACTGAGTTATAGATACCCTCGGAGAGTTTCACTCAACCAAATCATATGTCTTTTTAGATCAACATTCTACACGGATATTAAGTTTTGTACATTTGATTGAACACAGAACAAAATACATGATACGAAAAAGGCACAGATTAACAAAAAGCTTTGTGTTGAAACGAACAATATTCGCAAATATGTCGCCAGAGATAAATGAAGTATAAAAAACATTGGTCATATTGTGTGCTTGACTTCTCATGTTTTTCGCGTCCGTAGTTTCGTAGGCTTAGCTGTTACGGATATTGACAGATACATATTTGCCACCCAAATAGCCACATGTGCAGATGCTGCTTACTTTAATTTAAAGTGCAATTTAACATGATGTTCAAATATGTTTCAAATAAAACAAGTATGAAAATAAGCTGATCTTTTCCACGTGAATTAAACACAAAAATTAAATAAACGTGGAATTCACGTTTTGCTTGTGTAACAATTATTGTTCAATTTTTAAAATTATTAGCTGAATGTGTATCGAACAATTTTATTTCCATAAAAACGTTCGCTACTTTCAATAATGTATCTACTTACACTTTTTATATTCTTTAACCTAAAAATTAATTCCCCACGTTTCTTCATATTGCACAAAAATGGAAAAAAAATGATACGAGTTACAAAACACGTGTCTCTTAAAAACAGAATAGTAATGACCAGCATCAGTTTAATGAGAATCTACTTTTTTGAATAATTTTCCTTCAGTTATTTTTATTAAAATAATCGTTTCAGAAGGTAATTTTCGGGACAAAAATAGAAATCTCTAGAAGGCAGTAAGTATATAATGTTTCAATTAACTCTGAAAATAAGAATATAGACATCTTTTGAGCTTTGGCTGTTTTCATTGAAACCATCACACAATGCTTGGATTATTTTTGTTTCGAAAATATCATAGTAAAATCTCTCTCTCTCTCTCTCTCTCTCTCTCTCTCTCTCTCTCTCTCTCTCTCATACACACACACACACATACACTGTATGTAAATATCAGACATATTGAAAAATACATGTACTTTACAGTAAATAAGCCAAAATATCTTGTTACACATAGCCAAAAAATCAACAAAAATAATAAGGGTACATAATATAATGATGTATAAAGACCATTAGGTATTGATCGTCACAAATATTTTCTGTTTCGAATATATTAAAGTTAATTAAATTTATAAATAAAAATATAAATAAAACACCGTTATATGAACACTTCTAAATACTTTATTAAAGCAAAATTAAAATCTTCCAAGTTGCAATTAAGTTAAAATGACAAACATAATTTAATAAGTCGAAGAAGTCCGCTACCTTCTCAAATCAATTAACTTTTCATGTAACCTATTTCTGCGACTATGCACAAACACTGGTTATGAAGAATAACTAGATTCAATATTTGTTCTGTAACGTATTTATGGACTGATAATCCTCTATATAACATTTAAATTTTGTATTTCTCTGAAGAATGTTCTTATATTGCGATAAATGCAAAAGAAATAAAATCGCTTATGAACCTAATAAACATTGCAAGTTGGAAGATTCGATTTACTCGTAAATGTACAATATATAACACAAATACCTGTTAATTTGATATGCCATATTTTATAAAATAATTCATCATCAGTGACACAATATGATTACTGTTGGTTTTGGAGTTAAATTTGTCAGTCCTTAATTTTATCTACTTATTTTATTTTATTTTATTTCATTTTATTTTATTTTTATTTTATCTTTGCAATAGTCCCCGATGTATATCATTTTCGAACTTCTCTTGTGTAAACACATGTGCTCTGTGGAGTTATTCAAATTTTGTTTAATCATTTTTTAATCATTTTCAAGATAAATATTTATGTGTTATGTTTTATGTTTTGTTTGTGTATTTAAGATGTACAGTCTTTATTTTTAACTGTTGGAATTCATTAATTAACTTGTACAGCACGTTTTGATATCATTTGTATGGGTGCGATTTTGGGCATCCCTATTACAAACAATTATAAATGTTGGAGTCCTTAGAGATCTCCCTATATGTAATTATCTTGTCTTGTTTTATATATTGTTTGTTTCCTTTGGTATTGCACTCAATTATAAACTAGCCAAGTACATGTTGTTTATTTTGTAAGTGAATGTAGCAACTGTTTTGTATATAAAAAGTTTCATTATTGGTTCATTGGAAATTATATACTCTTTTCAGAATAAATGCCCTTTAGTGTGAATAAAGAAACTTTCCTAATAATTGCTGCTATTATTTCTAATTTTTTTTAAATAAAACTCATGTTGTTGTTTTTGTTAAAGAAAATATTTTTATCTGTTATGGTAAATATTTAAAAATATACCTGTTTAATTTTGATGTGCTATATGTGCACATATAGGAAATTAGTAGCACTAGAGGCCAAAATAGGTTGATGGTCAAACATTTAAAACTAATGAATCCGCTGTTCTATGTTGACAAGCTCCATGTCACAGTATCATCACAAACATGTAGCGCCTATGACTTATATATGTAGGTATTTAAGTTTTGAAGTAATAAATGCATTTGTAGATATGAAAACATTAAAAATATTTGACCAAGGCTTATCTTTCAGAAAGACAGAGGCCAACACCAAACAACTAAAGGACCAACAAAACAGAGGCTAGCAATGAACGACTAAAGGGTCAACAAAAACAGAGGCCAACAACAAACGACTAAAACATCAACAAAACAGAGGCTGGCAACAAACACACTAAATGATCAACAAAACAGAGACCAACAACAATTAACTTAACCATCAACAAAACTGAGGCCAGCAAACAAACAACTAAACCATTAACAAAACAGAGACCAACAACAAATGACTAAACCATCAACAAAACAGAGGCCAGCCACAAACGACTAAAGGAATAAACAAAACAGAGGCTAACAACAAACAAATAAAGGATCAACAAAACAGAGGCCAGCAACAAACAACTAAAGGCTTAACAAAACAGAGGCCAGCAACAAACAACTATAGGGTCAACAAAACAGATGCCGACAACAAATAACTAAAGGATCAACAAAACAGAGGCTGACAACAAACAACTAAAGGATCAACAAAACAGAGGCCAACAACAAACAACTAAAGGAATAAACAAAATAGAGGCCAGCAACAAACAACTAAAGGATCAACAAAACAGAGGCCAACAAAAACAACTATAGGGTAAACGAAACAGAGGCTAGCAACAAACGACTAAATGGATCAACAAAACAGAGAATAAGGAATAGGAAAATGAAACTGTTTCTTATGCAAATAATCGTAATATTTTATGCATTCTTTAAATTTTATCTAGCTGCATCTTGAATTGAATGCAAAAATAAGAAGTATATATCTTGTTTACCAATTTCTATAATATACATTCTTACTTATTGATATATATCTAAGCTGATTATAGCGCAACACCAATTCTAATGCTTTTAAATAAATCTTTAATCCTATCTACTTACGTAAGACGTTTCCCCAATAGCTCGAAATGATAAGAAAGGTGCGTTTTATTTATTGTAAAATGCTTTTAATATTATTGCAAAACTCGTGAAAATAAATGGAAAGATTTTAATAACCCATTACAATTGTAATCAAAGGTTTACTCGTTGACTTCCCTTACCGACTGAAGATTGTACCAACCCTTTTAAAATAATTTGAAATTGTCTGGTGTCTTTTGATAAGTTTTTTCTATTTATTATTCTTATATTGATGAAGATTTATGACTTACATCACAACAATCGCGTGTGTGAATACAACATACAGGGTAATAACACGGGTCACATACAATAGCAGCATTTTTGTAGATTAAAAAAGAAAAACATGTTATGTGTGAGCAAATTAAGAAATTTTTCAACAAAAATATAACGGTGTCCCTTTTAACAATGAATATTAAGTTGTAAAAATGATAAAAGTTAAATAAAATTTTTAGACGAGTCGCTAGACACGATTCTGTCACAAACACTGCGATAAAAAATCGCTATTACCTGTTAAAATGCTTCGTGTTGGTACAATTAGAGTTGTTTAAAAGCAATAAAAATAATACAACTAGAACTTGGTTAAGAATAGCGTTCATTACGCCACATATCCGAACAGCACGCGATGATTTACGTCATTACAACAAAAACAAATTCTTTGTAAATAAAATGTGCTGGGACATGCAAAGAACATGATCAATCGTATTGATCAACCGTTACTTCCGTTGCTGGCTTTAGACATCAAATTGAATCTACAGTATTGTCATTTGTCAAGTACAAGTCGCTTATAAAGGTAATATTTTAATTTTCGTACGTCACATGGTTTCTTCAACGTTGCACTACAGCATATATATATATATATATATATATATATATATATATATATATATATATATATATATATATATATATATATATATATATATTCGCATCCCATGCTTTAATATAAAACATATAAAAGTTCAATAATTATTGTTTTCAATGTTTACAGAATTGTAATCACTCCATCATGCTTGACTTCTAAACCTGCAGTATTATTTTGTCTCTTTAATAAAGTAATAGCTGCTTAAAAAGTAAATTTTCAATAACTGATGCAACTGAACAGTTAACAGTAAACGTATGGATGTCAAGAAATCTTTATCTTTACCTTTGATTTTTCAGAATGTAATAATATATAATGACATTTTGCATGGGAACTGGTCACACATGTACACGGTTGTTAAAAAGATGACAAGCAGTTGATCTGGTTGTAGATAGGTCATAACTTTTGACTTTAACGTTTCTAAATTTATTATTGTTAAAGTTTGCATTATATAGACATTTTTATGGAAAACTACTTAATTTTATCATGAGAGTTGTTAATTTTACACCGCGTTTTATTACCAGCAAATGTAGTATTAAATAATTATATTTTCCTGAATCAATACCTCATACAATTCGGTAAACATTAATTTAGCAAATCATCTAAACATTTTTCATAATTTAGAATAAATACACAACATTTATATTTTATATTTCCATTTTGTTAATGATATACAAGAAAAACCGAGGTATCTAATATATAAGCTTGTTTTCAGCTATATACGGAACATATTTCTTTCTGAATTGGCATTCATATTTCTTGTTTATTAGTATGTCGGCTGTTTTTACGTATAAAAAAGTTTGAGTATTTTCCCTAACTGCTACTGACATTTATAGATGTAAGGGACAACACATTGAAACAATAAAAGAACAAAAGAAGATTAACTCCATATCTTATTGTTACTTCATAAGTGTTTCAAACTGACTCATTTTTCGGAAGCTTTTTCTATCGATCGCTCCTAATAAAGATAAAAATTTTTTTTAAGCGTGATGGCCCATATAACGGGCATGTAAATACTAGTAGTACAAATACAACATTTTGATAAGAATGTATAAGATATTTAATTGTCACATGTAAACATACAAAAGTCTCACACAATCAAAACAATTTGAAACATTTTATATGACTACCACAAGTAAGAAACCCAATAATTTATATCTAATTTAATGAATGTATCATCGTATTGAGATAAAAAGGTTTTTAAAACGTCACTTTACGCATACATATTTTGATTTCTTTTTTATAATTGCATCTCTGTGTTTAATTTATAGATTAAAATATATATCTATGAAATCATGCACTGAGTGTTTAAAACACACATTTATGGAGTATTGCTCTTCCAACTGTTTTAGCTCCAATTTCTCTAAGGCAGAACATAACGTAGAGAATTTGTCAGTTTGCTAGACAAAGAATAATGTAGGTATTTTTGTTTTCTTCACCATCGCAGAACTGAATATAAGCTTAAGAATCTTGACCGAGACAAAATCTGTTTTTCAACTCTACTTGTAATAAGTCCTTGATATTGTTATAAAATCATTCCAATAATACTAAAGACTTAAAATCTTAAGAACTACTGTTTAAGAGTTATTATGTATCTTGTTGTATTAAAGGTTTAAACAATGTTATATATCCTATTGAGCTCGATGAACTTTGATTGAAACGGTTCTTCTCCTTTTACATATTGTTTATTTATTTTCAATACCCATATTATTCTCTTTTTTGTATATCTTGCCTAAATGTGTTTTAAAATATGCTTTTATGTTCTCTTTCTGTTTAAACAATATCTTGTGACAATTTTAAGAACATTGCAATTACAGCATACATAATAACATGAATTGGTCGTGTTTGATATATACCATAAAGCTAAAAGTAAACATATACATAAAATGCTATTTAGATACACATGCTTTGTAAAAATCATTACAATAACCATTACTTGTGTTATTTTATTATGATTAAAGTTTTATAAGAAACGTTTGTAGATCAAAATATAAAACTCTTCTAACGCTAAGAAATTGACGTTGAATAACATCTTTAAAAGTGGTAATACGCTTGTTTTTTTTTTAATGTTTTATTTATTTATTTTTTTATTATTATTTATTATGTATTTTTGTGTACAAATGTATTGTATATTTTATAATTTTTTTATTCCTTATACTTAATTATAGAATTATGAAAAACACTAATTATTATTGCAAGTTGTTATGTTATGTTGTTATTATGTTTCAAGTATTAGCTACCTTAAATTCATAATATATATATATATATATATATATATATATATATATATATATATATATATATATATATATACAGAATATATAAATTCACACAATTCAAACAATTTACAAACATTAGGGTTTCTAAGCATTTCAAGGGAATGTGTACTTGGTTCCTTAAAATGAAACAGTTGAGATCCATTCAGTTAACATAATTACATAATTGGTTACACAAAATATTAAGGCATAGGTAACTATTTACCATCCAGTTGTTTTTTTTTTCACTAATTAAGTTAAATGTTTCTTGTAGCTGCCCCATAAATTAAACAGAGCTGCCTTTTTTCATTTTCAATGCTCTAGTTCTAGTAACAATGTATCAGGCTGAAAAAAGAGACCCACTTTCCTTTCTTTATAGACGATTTCTAGTCCGCTTCTGCATTACTTTAGTTTTATCATGCAGTAACATGTATAATATAACTTCCAAAGCTGCATTAAATTTCTCAATTTTCCGATATATATATATATATATATATATATATATATATATATATATATATATATATATATATATATATATATATATATATATGTATATATATAAGCTTGGGGCATGCGTACTGATGTACAGAGACTCGACTGAATCGAGGGGAAAACCAGACAAATTGCATTGATTGCCCGTCAATAATATCCAAATGTATTCGCAATAGTATTATTTTTCTTTTACAAAGTCACATATTGAAAATTTAATACAATGTATTACATTCTTTGTTTAATTCATCGTATTTCACCGTTTTATTAGTTGTGTTAAATGACCCGATTTTTATGACGTAACCATGTTCTTAAGTTAGATACCACATGCTGCATCTCGCTTGGAAATTACTGCTATTTCCATATTCCTTCAAGCTTTTATCGTTGAACTAGTTGTAAAATTGTTCATTAGGAACATCATTAAATAGATCAGCATCGTTTTAATTTTTTCCTATGTTAAATTAATGCAGCTTTAATGTCTCGTTCAAAATATATTTTTTCCTCTTTTAAAATTCAGAAAAAAATGTTTGTTTTTATAAGATTCGTTTCTTTCGAAGGTTTTTAAATCCATGTTTAGGAAATTCGGGAGTTTTTACAAAATGTTATTACTCCATTCCTTAGATTAAAACGTTTATATAGGCATTTTCCCAATCTCGTTGACTAACTCATTTCAAGGATTGGCACGTTCAATAAATTTTATTGAGTTATTGCTATTCTGGCACCTAGCTGATGACCTTTTCTCAGTCTAAATTATATCTAGAATATTCCTTGACTTATTTAGTTAGGAAACGTGTTTGTTTATGTCATGATGTAAACATTTAAGCGTAATGGAAAGATGTGGACTGGATTAATCAAAATTGATGAAGATCTTATATTGTTTTAACGTATTGTCAAACCTACCTGGTATTATGATTTCTAGATGTTAAATATTTTGTCTCAAAACTTGACTTATAAAAATACGTGAAAACACTTATTTTTTGTTTGTAATTAAAATAACATATACTTTGCAAAGACAAACAAAACCAGAAACACGACACGATACAACTAATTACAAACATAGTAAAATGAGACAAAGGAAAATTTAAGCATATTGAAATAAATAATAATAAACTTCTGACTTTTAATAAAATTAGGTCTATTGAGTTCATTTTAAAGTTATAATTCTATGATTTTCGAAATACGGGAATTGTTCTTTTACTAATAAAATTCATTTTAATATTTTTAAGATTTTTAAAAATTCCCCACAAATAAAAAATATTAATAATTAAAATATGCTTTGAACCTTCAAATAGCTCTTTAAAGAGCAGAGTAATGACTGTTGAGTGGTTTTATTTGGTCACGCGCGTAATTTTTAACTTAAATGAAGATATGCGTATGCATAAAAATAGTATATCATTCTCTAGTACTCATTTGATTCTTCAAACGTATCCGTTTGTATTTGATAACAATGCTGAAATTGTTTCTAAAATTAGCAGATATCGTATTTTTAGTATTGACACCCCAATGAAAAATAATCAATTCTACCAAAATGTATCTGATTTTAGCTTTCAAACAGCTATTCCCCCGAGTAAAATATTAAAATTACCACAAATTATTTACTCAGTAATTCAAGGTGTGTCTTTATCAATTATATCTTTTAAAGCTGCATTAATTTTTTCTTTCTTTTTTCTTTTTGCTTTGTTTTGTTTTGTTTTCTAAAAAATAAATAACTTCTTATCACGATCCGTGAGATTTATTTTCAAAAATTTCATTCCTTTTAGCTGTAAATAAACGGAATCCTCTAACTGGTTTGTTAATGTTTATCGATGATTAAATAATGAGCCGTGAGCATGCGCGCGGATGTACGGAAACTCCAATTAATTGAAAGTGAAACCTGACAAATTGTATTTATTGTCCGTCATTAATATCCAGATGTATTCGCAATGGTGTTATATATCCCTTACTAAGGCACAAATGAAAAATTCAATGAAGTTCTATGTTTAATTTATCGTATTTTACCGTTTTGTAAGTTGTGTTTAATGACCCGGTTTTTTTATGACGTATGGATGTTCTAATATTAGATTCCACATGCTACATCACGCTGGGAAATTATTGTTGTTTTTGTATTTATTCGAGCTTTTATCGTTGAACAAAATGTAACATTGATGATTAGGAACATCATTAATTAGAGCAGCATAGTTTTTATTTTTTTCCTGGGAAAACTGAATGCAGTTTTAAGACTTTAGATAATAAAAAGGTGGATCGGAATAAATTTATGAGACTGTTATATCTTCAAAATAGGAAGGCTTTGTTTTATAATGTTATATCTCTGAGTAGCTTGACATCGGGTATTTTGACAGTTAATATACTATTATAGAGAAAACATCTTGTAAGTGAGAAATTTGTATTAACAAACGACAACAAGAATTAATACGACTATGAAAGAACCAAACAAAGTAGAAAGAAAAGAAAAGAATAGAAACTCTCTAACCTAGACAAAAATGGATTTTTTGAAAAAAATATTGACTTGTTATGTGTTTTGAAAAAAAGGGCTCAATTATATCAAAAACTAGTGGTCCATAAATAATCAAATTCAAAGATTGAAAATAAGAATTATATTAATTTCAAAACAAAAGCATTTACATAGTATGCGTAAAATTTCAAGAAAACGTGTTCGTTAAGGTTTTATTATGGGAAAGTATCAAACTTTTTTATGTTTAAAATTTGCCAAAACACTTGCTTTGAAAATATACCATTTAGCAAAATTTTCAGCCGTCTTAATTTTTGAAATTTATTTAAAACTAAGGTCTGTTCCCTCATGCAAAGCATTCCTTTGCTGGATTTGGATTCATATAATTTTGGAACTTTAGATTCATTAATTTTCAACTGTTTGACATATGTTTTTAATCTATCAAACTTTTCGGCTCCTAGTGTCATTGATGAGGAATGGTTTTCCGAAATGTGCACATCTGGCACATCAAAATTTAGCAGGTATTTGTTATATATTTACTACCCCTGAGCGGGTACCGCTGCTGGTGGAGTAAAACTCCCCGAGGGTATCCATAACTCAGTAGGCAGTACTTTGTGCTGTCAGAAAATATACCATTTAGCAAAATTTTCAGCCGTCTTAATTTTTGAAATTTATTTAAAACTAAGGTCTGTTCCCTCATGCAAAGCATTCCTTCGCTGGATTTGGATTCATATATATTTGGAACTTTAGATTAATTAATTTTCAACTGTTTGACATATGTTTTTTAATCTATCAAACTTTCGGCTCCTAGTGTCATGATGAGGAATGATTTTCCGAAATGTGCACATCTGGCACATCGAAATTTAGCAGGTATTTGTTATATATTTGAACAACCAAGAACACACAAAAGCAAACACATAAATTGAAAAATAGTAAAAATAAATTTCACGATGACCAAATTAACCTTGGTTTGTTATAGGATTGAAAAAAATATGCAGATTAAGAAGGCAGTCATCAATAGATAAGCATTTAAAAGTGCAAAGTTAAAAATAGAATTCCGGCAATTGAACAACTAAGAAAATTTATTTTATTTAATTCCAATATAATTTTCTGTTAAAGGCTTAGCGCCCTATAAACATCTTTATTTATAAACTATTTTGATATTTAGTTATAATGAGCTTTTAAGTTCTAATTGTTCACTCTGTTAGAGCCTCGTTTATTTAAAAAAGGTATTTAACTAAATAATTAAGGCAAATCAAAACTAATATATATATTGTCTTTTTTTCATAAATGGCGATATTCTTCTTTTGAAAAATTTTCAACAAAAAGTACAGAAAATAATTGTTTTAAAAATATAATTTAATTTCAAAACAAAACATTTCTTTTTTGTTGTGAAGTTTCTGAACAACATACTAGAAGTGTAATAATCAAACACATACATTCAGGTCTCTGTTAAAAACACAATCCTTAAAGCAAAATAAAAACTATTAAAACTGACAAATGAAATTAAACAGTTGAAATTCCACCCGAATTTTAAGACCGGATGCACCGGAAGAGTGAGCGAGCACCTTCTGTTTACCTTGCCACATCCGCTACATTTGAAAACTTATATTCAAAAATGATAAAAATTCTGAATTATTTATCATCGGTATGTCAAATATAGGCTCAATTTATTTTTACAACAGATATCAACCTTTTTTTTATTTTATATGAATCTAATGTTTTGATATAAATTATTTTAGTATTTCTTAAGTATATGAAATCTAAGACATCCAAAAACAGAATTACTTCATGTTAAATGGTTACAATGTTAAAGAATTTACAAAATGAAAGACAAAAAATGTTCTTTGAAGATATATAAACGTAGGCTTAACAGCCTATTTTAATTATGTTCTGCATAAGCATAGGTAATCATTGACAATCTGTAGAACTATGAAACAGTCTTAGATTCAATAAATTCGAGATAATTGAAAAAAAGTTCAGCTGCGTCATTGTTGCTTAGGAACAAAACATAATATATTTTATCAAAATTTAAACGTAAACAGTTCAAAGAAACAAGTGACTTTTTGTATGCAGATCAGACAAGAACATCTTTATCGATTATTTTTATTTATCCTTATGTCTTTTAAAAAACATGGTAGCCATACATTGAATTTTTACTTATAACCTATAACTATTGATGTAGTTATTCCTAGATCATCAGATTAAAAGTTTTGCGTGATCTAGCCAAATGTTTTTGCATGCTCGTGCTCACGTGTAAGCTATTGCGTACTAAGGCAAAGGCTGTTACGTGAGCACACATACGTAATTTTTATCTTGTAAGAACGCAATTACTTCCGCGTTAACAGTTAGAGACTTGAATAGCAGTTTTTGTTAACAGATACGTTCATGAAGATGGTATGGTTAAATGATAAGATATAAGTACCGAATCCACGTCGTAATTACAAAATCAATTTATACAACTTGAAACCCAGAAAGCACAAAATATAAACTGCAATGCCTTTAAAAGCATGTGTGCAAAAAACGTCATGACAATAGCAAAATCCGATAAATAAAACTATTAATTTTTTGGCACCACTGTAGAAATCATTAATGACACATAGGCTGATAGAAATTTGGAAATTATCGGCATTTGAGGATTCGCAAACAGACTCAACTGTCATCAATAGTCTGAATAGCAAAATGATAAAAATTATTTTTAGAACATCATCATCATTGATTATGATTAGAAATAGAGTTAACATTTGTCTTCTTTTGAACTCGAAACTATTAGTATTCGTTATTACTTGTAACATTGCGCTTTAGGTTTAATTAGATAGTAAATAAAGAACATTGTGCATGCAATTTACTGCTTAAAGTGGATCGGAAATTGATGTGGTTCGTTATGATATTGTAAATATAACAATTTTTTATGCAAAAGGCGATTACTTGATGGAAATGGTATTTTAACTACATATATAAAAGATCTATACTATATTAAAACTGTATTTGTATAATGTAAAACAAAGTCTCACTTCACGATCATTTTATTCTCTGATGTTTATGCAATTACAGAACTAGATATAAGCTCTCCAGAAACTTTACTCTTCTTACTGTTTCTTTGTCGTCTTGTAATTTTTTATTATTATTATTTTTTTTTTAGTTGATAAGTTTGTTATTCTTCGTTTGTAAACTGTAAGTACTTTAACATGAATCTAAACATGAGAAAAGAAAACTTACCAAAAATATGATAATGCTAATTAGAAATGAAAAAATATCTTTTTTGTATCAATTAGAAAATGATTTGCTGCATAGTTTTTTAATTACAAAGGCTTTTCAACATTTGAAAACATTATTACTTTTTTAGGATTTATTTTTTTTCAATTAACGATCGATCTTGTAATTGATTCATTGATAGAAAAGAGGAAAAAATAAAATTGTAAAATGTAAATATAACCATTAAACTATGTAGAAAATGACGTTTAAAGCCGATGTAAGTCCTACTGTCGTGTAAAGAAAACTAATCATAACGCACAAGTGCGTGTTCTTCAGTTTGCTTTGAACGGCAGTAGAAGTAATGATGGTTATAAACATCTTTTTAAAACAGTCTAAACAGTTAAATGGTTAAATAGTTTTATAACCATTTGTCAAAGCATGTTTTTTCTTGCCGAGTTTCCTTGATTCTTTTACTTCTTGTTTTAATTGGCAATAACCAATTGGCTTTTTGTTTTCTGCAAACAGCTTCCTTGTGTCTTGATGTATTCTTGTCCCAATTAATCACTGAACTTTAATCTTTAAAAATGCTCATTGATTTAAAAGGGTAAATGTCATTATTTATACAAAAAAAATATGTCATCATTATGCCAAATGATTATAAATATATTTATATTTTGCCTTCATTTATCTCGAGTAATTGTATCCAAATTTATTCTGGATATATTAGACGTCCTACGATTTAATAGCCATTATTTTCCCAAATGTGATTTCACATGTTGCGGATGTAACTATCTTGATAATACGTGCCTAACTTACCGGAACATCCGGGCTTATTCTACTTGTGAAAGCTTACGTAAACGAGTTTTCGAAGTTTATTTTTTTTGGTTTGTGATTGAGACATTGTCTGTCTGTTATGTATGTGTTTGATTAATAGCTATCACTAAAACATTTAGTTAAATTTTGAATCTTTTAATATAAGGTAAAGAATATAAAAATGTGATGGATAATTTATTTTACAACGGAATTCGAAATCGTGTAAAACGATTTACAACACATTAAGTCTACATATTTAATAAAATGAAAAATTAATTATATAAAGCATCTCTCACAGTAACTAAGACAATTTTAAATCATATGCATATTTTTGTTTTTGACGTCAGGGTTATTATTCATCGATTAGAAATGGATTTTTAGGAAATAATATGGCTGTGTAGTTTACATGTATATTATCACGTGTATGTTTGTTGTCATGAAGTGTAATCTTTAATATTCCCCTAAGTGTTGCTTAGCAGAGGTTTAAAGTTGTTTGTTTCGTCTTCAATTTTGATATAACGATTCAGTGGGCAATATTTTACTTTAAATAAGACAAAATACATTTGTAGGATCAGGTGGTATCAAGTGTTAAGTCTTAAGGCTCTTTTGTCTTGTTCAAATTTTTTATCTGTAGCAGTTTCGTTTTATATGGTTTTTAGATTATAATAAACAAGATATCTAAAAAAAACAAAAAACCCTTATGAATTATGAATCAATAAATAATGAAGCGGAGAACATATTCAATACATGTAGTTTTTAAACACTGAATTCGAATAATGTCTTTTTAAGCGGTTAGCGTATACGCTAACCGCTTATTGGCATCGTGTCTTGCAGGAAGTGATAGGTCAAAGCGACTCCTAGCGGTAACCTTAGACCTTTGACCGAAGATTCCTATATGCTGTTTGGGGAGATATCTACTATGCCACGCCTACTCCCGTCATGCCTTATGCCTTCGACTGGCAATATGGCGTGTAGTTTCATTCACAAAACGCATATGAATGAAGTGTTAACGTAACTTTATGTTTACTTAGTGTCTCAACGATGACCTAACAGCCCCAGTGACAGTGTGCATGCTTCCCGTGTAATATGGATTATAACACAGCAGCATCCACTGTTTTCATTGAGAACTCCGACATAAATAAGTAAGTTGTTGTAATCTAACTTGAGGTTTAAAATTTCAAAAGTTATATAATCAGACAGGGAAGATACAAAATAGTTAAACGAAGAAAGAAGAATTTTGTGGTTGGCTTGTCGACATCAATCGCAGAAATGACACATCACTGGATTCTAAAACATGATCCGATGGCAGATCATTTCATCACCGGTAGTATGTTATTAATTAACTGATATACTGTACTGGAATATATTTGTATATTGTTTTCTGTTTCCCTGCATTCAGCACTGCCAAAATTAAGTGAAAACGCCTATAACGACAGTACCGATTTTGAAAACTTCTGTGGAAATTACTAAGTATCTCTAGTTCTAAAATGCACGTTTTTATTCGCCCCATGCGACTGGAGTTAGCAACTCTACCATTTATCTGAAAACTGTTGGCAGTTTCACTTTTCTACGTGTTTCCTATAATTGAGAGAAAGGGAGAGAGAGAGAGTATAGTAATGGTGTTTTACGCTCAGTCAAATTCTTTAACTTATTTCGAAATGGTCAGTCAGTTCTGGGATGGTGGAGGAAAACCGGAGTGCACAAAGAAAACCACCGACCTTTGTCAAGTGTACTGACAAACTTTTCACACTAGATTCTGTCTGAGGCACTGTGATCCGTAAGTGTGTGCTTTAGAACACTTGGCCACTGGGGCCCCTTACCTGTAATTGATATTTGTTCTTTATGTAAACTCTAATGTCAGTTTACCAGGAAAAGAATTTATTATAATTATTATTTTTATTATTGTTATTATTATTGGTATTATTATTATCATTCAGGTAAACCATCTTAACTGTATGACTGATCAAATCCAGACTGGGCTCATACTAGTAAAGTAAACAACTTAACAGCGAGAAAGTCACAGAAGAAATGAAAAAGTCTAATAAAGACTTTGACAGGTATTAATAATTTGTAACAACTACTGGGATGTAGAGTGCTCATCCCATCATTCTTATGTGGAATAAAGTTTGTATACATACCATGGCTTATGGTAGAACAGCAATGAAACAGAACATTATTAGTTCTGGCCTTAATCTAGGACAGTCACAGGTCATATTTTGAATTGCCTTTCTATGCACAGTAAACAGGTTTTATGAAATAAAAAGGTCATAACATACACTAATGCTTTACATGAAAAAAATGTGGAGTTAATAGACTTAGTCAATTTCACATCATTGCAAATTGCAAAATTTCTCAGTAAAGCTGGATAATCACAAATTATATCATTGGACTGTGAGTCAAGAATCAAGAAAATTAAAAACTTTTTCAGAAGTTTTATTTTTACAGACAGATGAACTGTGTGTAAAACATGTCTGATTATACTTTAGCTTGAGAAATCTCAATTTAATGCCACTTGCACAACTTTATAGCAGTAACACTAAGATTGACCACCTGGCAATTTGTTTTTGCTTCATCCAGTTATACCCAAAGGTCTCGAGATCCTTTTTCAAGTAAATGTGTATTTAAATTTTTAAAATTTGTTTTTGCTTCATCCAGTTATACTCAAATGTCTCGAGCTCCTTTTTCAAGTAAATGTGTATTTCAATATTTTAAATTTGTTTTTGCTTCATCGAGTTATACTCAAAGGTCTCGAGATCCTTTTCAAGTAAATGTGTATTTCAATATTTTAAATGTGTTTCTTTTTTTCATTGAGTTATACTCAAAGGTCTCGAGATCCTTTTTCAAATGTGATATTCAGTATATTCTCAGGAATGTGAAATATGATTTATTTTTTAACTCATTTTTAAAAAAAGTTGTTATTATTTAAAAAAGTTTTTGTTTGTTTTTTTTTTTTCTATTTTCAGAAATAACAGACTGAAGGAGCAACAAGCAAATAAAGACAGACATCATGCGTCTAAGGCCGTTCAGGATTTATTGGAAAAATCACAGTAGATCTGAACATGATACCATAAACCAGAATGCATCCTTAATTGTAAAAATGGACACCTTTGAACCAGACAAGATACAACACTTGAAAACACAATAACCATCTATTGACAAGAGTCAAATTGACAATGAAATGGATTGATAACTGAGAGTGCCCATGATTATCAATGCAAGGTTTTTTGAAAGTAAATTCTGCTAAAAGACAAATTGTGCTTTTTCTTAATACACAAGTGATATCTTTTCAGACATATTGTGGTCTGTTAAACTTTACTTTTAAATATTCTTTTATATCCAATGACCATATGCCCTTAATAAATATACATGTATTTCCTTTTGTAACAATATAAAGATTAAGATGATAAACCAAAAACATTAACATGAATTGGAACTTGTTTCTATTAGCAACATTTTTAGATCACCTGAGCACATACAGGTAGTGCTCAAGTGAGCTATTGTGATGGGTCAATGTCCACAAATTTAGTCCAATCTTTATCAAACTTGCTCAGAATGATCTTCTTGACTAGCGCTAGCTCAGTTTCATATATTGGCCATACTGGTTCAATAAAAAGGTTACTAGGTCAATTTATAGAAAATCCTTGTTAACACTTCTGAGGCCTAAATTTCAGCCTAATCTTCATCAACTTTGCTCAGGATGATGCTCTTGACAAAAGCTAGCTTATGTTTGTTTAAGGATCATGTTGGGTCAATAAGTAGGTCACTTAGAGAAATTATAGAAAAACCTTTTTAACACTCCTGGGCCCATAATTTTAAATTTATCCCAATCTTATCAGCTTTCTCAGAATGATCCTCTTGACAAAAGCTAGGATGTTTAAGGGTCATGTTGGGTCAATAATTAGGTCACTAGGTCAAATTATAGAAAAGGTCCAATTTACTAGAACCAAGCTGAGTGTACGTCATTTCAGGTGAGTGTCCAAGGCCTTCATGGTCCTTTTGTTTTTTATGTTGCTGTCAATAAAATTTTCTCCAGAAATTTCTTTTCATATTATTAAAGTACACTAACATTGGGGCCTTGGTGGACAAGTGGTGTAAGTCACATGCTTACATCATTATGTTTGCTCAGTTGGTAGAGTGCTCGCTTTGTATTAGGGAGGTTCGGGGTTCAAAGTCAGACTGGGTCTGGCCAATACTTGAAAACTTGTAGTGACTTTTTTTGCCAAGCACTCTGCATTTAGTAATTAATGAAAGTCATGAGGTTCTTCAGAGTAGACCTTAAAAATTGAAGTCCAGTGTCATGACAGGCATGGCACCCTACAGAACCCTCCCTGCACATTGCCCTAACCACACTGCAAAGGTAAACATTTCTGTCACTTTATCTACAGTTGGTGAGGTCTCGATATAAGTGAAATATTCTTGATTGGGACGTTAAACCTCATTAGATGAAATTGAATCACATGCTCACAGATCAAAGTACATCTTACTGAGTAGGTTTGAATACCACAGTGACAGAACCTAGGATGAGAAAGTTTTACAATTGCTTGTTGAAAGCCTTTGCCTATCTCCAGGCACTCCAGTTTACTCCATCAGCGTTGGACGGACTACCTTGCTAATTATGTGAAAGAATCAGAATCTGACAGGGTTTAAAACACCATTTGTCTCTCCACTCTACTCCAGTATAACCTAAATAGAACCAGAGTAGGCATATAAAATCAGAAAACTAATGAATATTGGCTACTTATACAACAGACTGCATCATTATCACCTTTTCACAAACTAGGATGAATAATTACAGAGACAAACATGCAGCATTAGTTTCTCAAATTTCAGAATACATTGTATTTTATTTTAGTTTGATAACAACCAATGAAAGTCATAATTTTTATTACAAATGCAGGAACAACTAATTGTAACAATTTCACTATGGTGTTACATTGTATGAACTCATCTACATATTTATTTCATATAAACATTTTTTCAAATTGTTCCTTTCTTGAGTGGCATGTTATGTAATTTGGCTCTATTCAGCAAGTTTTATGCCTTCACTGAAGAAATGGAGTTCATACAAATCATCTAATGCATTAAATGAGAGGTTTGTTGGTGTTATTGCTGTTAATCTTACATTAGCAATTTTCCAGCCAGTCATGAAAAGAGGAAGTTAATTAATTTCTTAGGATAAATTAAAGAACAAGTTTGTGTATGTGAAATGTGCAAGCATGTTTTATTGTTTGCCATACTCAGTGATTTTCACATGCTAGCTCAAAGAGTCAGTCTGCTTTATACAAGCACCCAACTCTTATTCACATGATGTCAGTGTGTCAACCATCAGTGCTCTCTCCTTAAGTTTAATTCTTATGATTGACCTTTTGTTTTTTGTTTTGTTTTTTTTTGTGGAAAACTGCAATGCAGGCATTATTTTTGATGTATTCAGACATTTTTGTCTGATGGAAGCAAAATCCAAATGTCAAGGTCGTGGCATTTTGAATACCTGAGCTTTAAAATGCTATAATGACTAAGTTTAAAGATTTCAACATGGAAGATAACCTTTTGATGTTTTTTTATTTGGAAAATTGCAATGCAGGCATTACTTTTTGATGTATTGAGACATTTTGTCTGATGGAAGCAAAATCCAAATGTCAAGGTCATGGCATTTTGATTACCTGAGCTTTAAAATGCTATATCATGACTAAGTTTAAAGATTTTGACATGGAAGATAACTTTTTGATGTATTTTATTTGGAAAATTAAATTGCAATGCAGGCATTACTTTTTGATGTATTGAGACATTTTTGTCTGATGGAAGCAAAATCCAAATGTCAAGGTCATGGCATTTTGATTACCTGAGCTTTAAAATGCTATATCATGACTAAGTTTAAAGATTTTGACATGGAAGATAACTTTTTGATGTATTTTATTTGGAAAATTGCAATGCAGGCATTACTTTTTGATGTATTGAGACATTTTTGTCTGATGGAAGCAAAATCCAAATGTCAAGGTCATGGCATTTTGATTACCTGAGCTTTAAAATGCTATATCATGACTAAGTTTAAAGATTTTGACATGGAAGATAACTTTTTGATGTTTTTGCAGTGCTCTCTGTAATTAAACCAGATCAAAGATCATGAGTGATAAGAAATAAGATGGTCTTCCTGTATTTAGGTGCTTAGTTTAGATATAAGACATTACTTCATAACTACTGAATAAGATTTTTTGTTGAGAGATATTTTGTTACTTTCAATAAATATTCATTTTGTTTATTGCAGCTTACAAAATGTCTTAAAGTGGATTTTATTTTGTATCAAAACACTTTCACTGGTCATTTTCTTTCAGATGCATCTATTTGATCCCTTATTTTGAAATTAAACTGAGGAATGGGGTAATGGTGATTTACATACTACCACAATCACAGTTAACAGTCTAGTCAAATGGGTTTTGATCTAAAACTGATTACAACAGCATACATTTTGTTACAAATGTAACGTACATATTTACAAAAAGCTAAGGGTCAACCAAAACCTCATCAAAAGGCTGTACATTTTTTTGAGAAATTGAATACCGCCAGGTACTTTTTTGAAAGTGGGATAATCAAAATTTATCTCAACTTTCAGAGCTACCAGGCTAACCGCTTTCCAGTACTTTCAGTACTTTGATTTTATATTGCCGTAGTGTAAAGAAAAACTTTTTAAGTTAAATAATTATTTTCTTCTAGGCTTTCACAAAAGCTTCCAAGACATCAGAATCATTTACTTTTGATAAAGAGATTCAAAATAATCAATATATTAACAAACATGGAGTGGTTAAATATAAAAACTGAATAATATTAAAATCATAAAACATTGACATATTAAGCTTCCATGTTGGATGTGGTTACTTTAATATATATTGAAGGTGTATTTTTAATAAATTGAATTCATTTATGTGTGATTATTCATGAAAATTATATATTTAGTTAAAAAAAAACAGGAAGGAGAAGTAGCCAGATCATCTCATTTATTTCAGTTTTTTCGTCATCAAATGCTGGTTACGTTTTGCCCGAAAACAAATGTTTACTCCACGAAAGTAACATAGATGATTGATTTAATATTAAAAAAGGTTATGTGCTCTCTCTCGTTCTCTCTCTCTCTCTCTCTCTCTCTCTCTCTCTCTCTCTCTCTCTCTCTCTCTCTTTGTGTGTTATTTCCAAGGGAATGATTTTTATTCTCCTAATTTATTATTTAGGTTTTGATTTCGTTGACAATGTATTTGTTATTTAAGTTTGAGAATAATACACGCGACAAAATAAAAATAAGCCTAACGGAAACAAACAGTCGATTTCAAGGACACCAAGACAAGGGAGATATAAAAAACAAGCTATCGTCAAAACCCCTTTCTCATCTTTGTCCGGTATTGGGCTCAATGGCAACATTATATGAAATGTTGTAGTTCAAATGATTTTTCGTGGTTCTTACTATCTCACTGATTTGATTACAATTGATTCAACAATAAAACCAATTTTTGAAAAAAAAACTTTCAGGATGTGCGTGTTTTATATGACATTTTCCCCATTTTTATTCAATAATATATTAGAGAAATAACGAAACGCATGTACAAAACAAGTAAATAAGCACTAGTTTCTGTATTTACATAAATATTACAAATCCTTGGGTTACGTATGTGCTTTATTTTTGATGGCATTTGCAAACTAAAGCACATTGAAACTTTAAAAAAAAATTGTTTCAATTTTGACTCTCAGCCAGCTTAAGTTTGTGTTCAGATAAAACCAGTGGAATCTAATAATGATTTGAGAAATTTGATATTTACGTTATAAAATATTTTCAAATTTGAACATTTGCACTTTTGCTTTATTAAAATCTTGTACATCAAAAATAAAAATGCATGTAATAAACTGTCATTTTAATACCAATGTTGTCATATATCTAGAGTACTGAATTCTCCATTGGTATCAAATTGTTCGACAGTAAAATTAGCAAGATTTTTATAACATGTTTTCTATCATAAAATGAATAACACTATTGTAAATGTCACATTTCTGAGTGCTATATAATTCGTGCGATGTTTTAAAATGTTTTAAAACGCAATAAATGTTTTATCTTTTGTTACAAACTTTTTTTTTCAAAATAGAATATACATGAACGCTAATTTGTTAATTTGTTATGAAAAAGATAAATTAATTCGATTTTCGTTTTATTATTATTGTCCTTTTTTCACCACCTTTCTCCCCAATAACATTTTGTAAACCAAACTACAAAATATATTGTGTTCTATTAAGACTAAACAGAAAATAATGTGATGAGGGCTGGAATTAAACCTCTGAAAACTAAAGTATTTTCAAATGAGATTCTAACCTAGGCTATGAGAGGCACTGTGACCTATCTGTGTGATCTTTAGATCAATCGGCCACCTTAACCTCTCTAGAGAATTATCATCTGTTGTATTACTATTGCTTTAAGCAAGGCATATTTAGTCCTCCTTTCGCGTTCAATGGAGCGCTAGGAAGATTTTTATTTTCGAAGGAAAAGACAGTCACGATAACTCTTACAAGAAAATAAATTAATTTTGAAAGGGCATATTTTTATATCAGAGGTAATCATTATTACTATGTTTGTAAGATGAACAATTCTAAATTATAGATCTTTGTCACTGTATCCATACCATTTGAATATAAAATTAAAATATAACGAAGAAAATTCTTCTTTTGTGTGTGTGTGTGTGTGTGTGTGTGTGTGTGTGTGTGTGTGTGTGTGTGTGATCCTCTGGCAAAGATGCGTAATTTTCGTAATTTTCGAAAATAAACTTCAAAATGAAATTCAGCTTCGGCAATATCATGAATCGTATATCTGCCATCACTTTCAATCATTTCCGTGACTTTTGAGACATTTGCCTCGCCTGTTACAGTTACAGGTCGACCAGATTTTAATGCATTTTTGACGGATTCTGTGTCAGTCAGAATTAATTTTTTGTCTGCACCTTCGAACTGTTTCATAAGAAAGCTTAACAAACCCATAAACGTCCCCCAATTCAGTAAAACTTTGTATTACCGAATGACCAAGTTTTGTGCGAACTTTTATTTAAACTTAAATTTATTGAGTATTCTCAGCCCGTTTCCAAAACATTTTATAGCAATGGTCAACGACTTGCTTTATTGAAATTGCTATAATTTTAAAAGTATGTTGTGCTGAAGACACTCTTGGAAAGGTATTAAATAGAGCTATTCAAGCGTATTAACATCAACGATATTGTTTAAAAGCGTTTATCACAATATTGTACGATACGCAGTTACATATAGAAAGTCGTTGTTATTATTTTTGTCTACGACTTTAATATTGAATTTTTTTTTCTTTTTCTGAAAAAAGTGTTGATATTTAAAATGTATTGGAAATTTCACAGAAGAAAATAAAACTGAACGCTGACACCTAAATTTTGCACATCTCTCGGAACACTTATGATTTGCACCAAGTTTCGAATAAAAAAAATTAACACATAGTTTTTGTTTTAAATTACATCAGATAGAAAGTAGGACGTACGAACAAACGGACTAAATTCTAATTAAAACACTTTTTGATACACGGTAATTAAAAACAGCACAATTGTAATTTATTTCTAAATAATTTTGATTAGTGAGAAAAAAATAGCCTTTCATAAATCAGTAAATGATAGATTATGCTAACGACTTTAATTACTAATTTTAGTAATTAAAGTCGTTAGCATAGAAAGTTTCTCTAAATTGCTATCTTTATTATATTATATAACATCAAATGTCATTATTTTGCGCAATTTTATATTCTAAAATACGTCATGATAGTACGTAAATGAGATAATGTTCGTTATCGTATCACATTAAACACACATTTCGCCACTGTACATTACAATGATGAAATATTTTTGACTGTGTTATTTTATTTTAATCAGGTTATTTTACGTCTTGTTCGCCATAGTTGTTTTATTATATAGTCTTTCTCCGCTTATCAGAATGTTTAATTAAAGCTTTGAATTAAGCGCTTCAAATATTTTTCTGGATAAATTAATGAATTCTTTCATTTCAGGTGAAAGACATGAACTAAGTTACTTTACCATGATCATATAATTTCAAGTAAGAAATTAACAAAAGGTAGATCAAACGGGTGACGTCACACATTATTTTTAATAGCTTTTTTAACTTCATAAGAAATCCACAAAGCACAGAATTAGCTTTGACCTCTTCGACAATTTCTACAACTTAGACGATTGTTTTCAATTTAGTCATATAACGAGTCAGGGTAAATAGTTTCGACGAAACAGAAAACTTAATAAATAATTGCATTGAGTCATTGAATCCATTTTATACAATGTACTTATCTCTTTGTGATTGAACATCATAATTTAAAACCGATATATTTCAGCGTTAAGTAGTAAGTATGACTTTATCGATTTTTAAGACTTATATATTTCGAAAGAATTGTTATATGTTTAAATGTTTACAGATATGTACAAAAGCAACCATTTCTAATCAAACACATACATTCCGGTCCACATTAAAATTACCCATCCCCCAAGAAAAAAAGAAGGAAACTTGCAAATTAAGTCTAACACGTAAACCCCCATCCTGGAAACTGCTCCGGAAGTGTAAACGCCTCCTGGATAGCTAGCTTTACCTCAACGTGTTAAATCAACAATATTGCCTTAACGGTTAAAACACTTTTGAGTGTCGTGGTAAACCTAGAATTGCAATTTTGTCAATATTTTGTTTGTAAGTAGTTTGCTTAATCAAATCAAGTTACCGTAGTGGGAAAACTCTACTAGGTGTGTTAACTGTAAAACAAATATACCATAAGCAGGGAGAGCAAGAATATTGCGGTATTGAAAGTAAATGTTGAGAAGAAGAGAGGTCATCGCGTTATTTATAATGTCAAATGTAGTTTTTATTGGGTGTAATAATGATGTAAAGACTAATATATATATATATATATATATATATATATATATATATATATATATATATATATATATATATATATATTTATTTTTTATCAGTAATTTTTAACAAATAAGCCTATTTTCAGTCGAAAAAAATTTGTAAGCAGTCCATAATTGGATTTAAATGACACTTGTTAATACTTTATTTGAAAAATTCAAATAAATTATTTTGCAAGTAAAAAAAATGTGCAAATATTTTAAGAAACCGGGATTTTAATGATACCAGTTATACAATAAATTAAAATAAGAAGTCAATCCTTTACAATTAGTCCCAAAAGGTTAATTGAATTAAAACATTTGAATTAAAAATTTGTATATTTAGAATAGTAATTATAAAACTTCTATCTTATGACGGCCATGTTGTTTGTTTTTCAACAATTTTACGCATTATCAAAGATAAGTGCTCAGTGAAATAAAATAATAGCAAGATAGTAAACAAACAAATAACAAAAACAAATATATATATATATTAAATTATTAATTTATTGGCATTATCTGGCCACGGCTGTAAATAAAGGAGCCAAGATTCCAACTGAGTCTGTAATGGGCATCCTTAAAAATAAATTAAAATTATGATGTACCCTGGTAACAGATGTACATAAATGATTAACAAGACAAATGTTTATAAAGTCTTAAAATAAACTGGTGAGCGCAAAAAACTATGCCATAAAGACGTCATTCGAATGTAGCAGTCCCACAATGGATCTAGGCTCCACAACGAATTACATAAATGTACTTGCAGCCGTGACGAATCGTTGCTGGATAAGTTTTAATTCACTGAAAATATAAATAAAACAGCAGCAGTAATGCGAAAACAACAATGTTGAAATAAGGGGATGTGGGAGGGAGGGTGCAACTTTTCTGGACAATTCCGACACAGGGTCATCGGCGTGATTCAGCAGAATGATGGTTTACAGATTATCTTGCGAGATTATATAGACAGACATAAGAGTTCCAAACAAGGGAGGGAATCAACTTAGACTATGTAATATAAGGTGGCACATTACTTTTATAAACAGATTTAATTGTTAGAAATTCAAATCTTATTATCAAAGATAAGTGATCAGTGAAATAAAATAATAGCAAGATAGTAAACAAACAAATAACAAAAACAAATATATATATATATATTAAATTATTAATTTATTGGCATTATCTGGCCACGGCTGTAAATAAAGGAGCCAAGACTCCAACTGAGTCTGTAATGGGCATCCTTAAAAATAAATTAAAATTATGATGTACCCTGGTAACAGATGTACATAAATGATTAACAAGACAAATGTTTATAAAGTCTTAAAATAAACTGGTGAGCGCAAAAAACTATGCCAAATGGATAATTTAACATTAAATTATCCAGCGCCATCAGTTTAAATAGACCCAAAATAAAAAAGATAATAATAATAAATAAATAGAATAATATAATAATAATGATATATAGACCCAATTGGTCTAAAATTAATCTCAAAATCAGAGATAAAAATGATAATATGTAGACCCAATTGGTCCAGAAATAATCTCAAAATCAGAGAAAAAAAGTAAATAAAATAAATCAATCTCAAAATCAGAGATAATTAAACATGTTAGCCATGGTCCAGATTCGCCATAAGGAGGGGAGACTATATGATTAGTAGTCAAGAATGTCTGTAGTGCCTGTTGAATCCTGAATAAAAATAAATCATTACCAAGATCACTTAAATGAACATTATCCTTAGAAAAACAACCAGTATTAGATTCAATTAGCTCAGGGTATTTTATGTAGAAACCATTATTTTTAAGAACAAAATTTGCTATTTTTCTGTTAACTCTGACTCTAACTTTCTTTAATGCTCTATGGTTTACCTCATTTCTCCATTCTAATCTTGGAAGTATCTGAGACCAAATCAAACGTGTCTTGGGTAAAAGTTTGAAGATTTTCACAATAGTATTCAAAATTAAATGTATCAATTCGACAGATTTAAGTGAGGAGCCAATGTCATTACCACTACAATGTAATAACAAAAATTCTGGGGGATCAATAAATGTAATTAAATGTTTAATTTTATTGAAAACCTGCTCCCATCTCATACCCGGTTTTCCTTGCCACAGCACAGATAAATTATTTGTTTCCAACTGAAGGTTCTTCTTAAATGTTGAGTTTATAGCTCTGATCATTGCGTGACATATCATCGATGATCCAACAATCCACACGACCCTTGGACAATCTGAAATAACTTAAAATTTGGAAGACTGAACGATCAGAGAACTTGGAATACGGATGTAATTTTTATAAACAGAGGAATTCCAACGTCCCAATTCAGCTATTTTCATATTCTCCATACCTAACATAGCACAAGTTGACGCAGCACCAATTCTAAAAGAATGCGATTTTGTAACACTTGGTGTCAATATTAGCAAAATTTAAGCATTTCCTAAGGACAGAAACAAACTGATATTTAGTAACTGGCAGACCGGACAAATGACAAAAAAATGGTCCGAGATGAGGTGGTCTTAAATTCATGTATTGTTTTACGGTTTTAACAGCACACATTGGCATATATGTAGGTGGAATTAATAGCACTGAACCTTTGCCATTTTTGTCAGTTTTTGAATGCGGGATAACAATTTCAAGTGAATTAGTCCGCAATATAAATCGAATGTTATGACTTTGAAGGGCATGACCTTGTTTGAGGGGAGACTCCACTACCAATTCTCCAACTCGAAAAAACCCAAAGAATGTAAGGGAAAAAAGTGCTGAAAACAAACCGATTTCGTAATTCGAAAAACAGATGAAAGGTAGAGAGTGTAAAATCTTTTGTAAAATATCAACGGTAATAGGCATTCTAATGTCTCTTCGTTTATCGATACGGTTCAACCCCGTTAACATTTTTTTTAACAATAAATGATTGAGTCACATCAGCGAAACCAGATATCTTGCAATGGTAACCAATTGCAGATATATATGAACGAGCTGTACTAGGGGAGTAGTTATGAAGAGACAAATAAGCTATAAAATCTGTAACGTGTAACAACAAAGGTGGCCATTGTGAGGCATACTTCTGCAACAGTCTAAAGTTTTCAAAACAATCCATAGCCGAGGAATACACCTGTCTTGTTTGATCAGATGTAGATGCCACAAACAACTGTTTTTTTTCTATTTTTGATAACAGCTGGTGAAATGACTGGGGTACCGGAGTGCAATAATCGTCTGCTCCTGGAAATTCCGGTGAAATCTTGACCACTGCTGCCGAGAGAGAGCATCCGCAACATTATTTTGCTTACCACTAACATGAACTGATCTAAATTGAACATTATATAGCATACTTTGTAATACTAAAGGTCTGAGCAACTGCATGACTCTTTTTGACTTCGAGCTTTTCTTATTCAAAATTGAAACTAAGGCCAAATTGTCAGTGTTAAAAATAACTCTTTTATTTTTTAACATGTGTCCCCAAATATGAAATACCATAGTAATTGGAACTAGCTCTAAAAATGTTATATCTTGCAATATAGGAGCATTATGCCATCATGCGGGCCAAAGTATATAAGACCAGTGTGAGCCAAGGACAGCTGAACAACCGTACCGAGCCCCGCCTGCACTATCCGTAAACAGTTGAATGTCATGAGCATTAATCCACCGATATATATCATAACTCAAAACACCATTAAATATATCTAAAAACAAGAGCCACATTCTGATATCTTCTTTCATCTCATTGTTTATTCTAACTTTATGAAAATGTTTGGTTAAACCACACATTGCATCATAAAGACGCCTGTTGAAAGCCCTGGCTGGGGGTATGGCCCTTGTACAAAAATTCAACAACCCAACTAATGACTGTAGCCCCTTTAACGTACATTTCTTTCTGCTTAAAAGTAAGCAAAGGTTATTTTTCAGTTTAGTCAATTTTTCAAAGGGTATCTTAACGGTCATTTCAATTGTGTTTATTTCCAGACCAAGATATGTTAAAACTGTTGAAGGGGGGATGGTTTTATCATGTGCCAGGGGTACACCAATTTCATCACACATAGATGAAAAAAGTTGCATGGATTGTTGACATTGATTTGTATTCGGTTTACCGGCTAGAAAGAAATCATCAAGATAATGTTTTAAGTTATCACAATTAGACCGTTTTTTATACTCCCATTCTAAAAACGTTGAAAACTTTTCGAATAGTGAGCAGGATATGGAGCAACCAAATGGGAGGCACTTATCGACGAAATATAGTCCACATATTTTATAACCTAACAGATCAAAGTCAGAGGGATGTATTGGGAGTAGCCTAAATGCAGATTTTATATCCAGTCTTGCCGCAAGGGCACCCTTACCCATAGTTGCTAGCATTTCAAGTGCTGAATCAAATGGAGTATAATTAACTGAGCAACATTTTTTATCAATGAAATAATTAACACTTGAACCATGCGGGTAAGACAAATGGTGAATGAGACGCAACGAGCCATCTTTTTTTGGAGCCAAACCAATTGGTGAGATTCGCAACTTTTCAAGGGGGCGCCAGTAAAATGGTCCTGCAATCCTTTTCAATTCAACCTCTTTCATAATAATTTGTAAAGCTTCATTTTCTAAACAGCGAACAGATTTAAGGTTCTGACAATCAGTTGACACACGAGGTCCATCATAGTTTAATTTAAACCCATTCAGAAAACCGTCATAAAGTAGATCGGCATCCAATTTTTTAGGATATAAACTTAATAAAGTCTGTAATACATGACAGTTGACAGGAGTATTAGCTCTTTTGTACAGTTCTTTGAGCTGGCCTGGAATCATTATTGGTTCCACTTGCTGAGTATGGCGCTGGTAACTTTTGTCGCTGTGATTGAGTGCCACCAGGCTTGTAACTATTGTTTACAAAAGATTTGCATTTAACGTGTGGGTGGTACTGAGAACACCTAATACAAGCATGCATGTAAGGACATGATGTTTTTGAACAAAAGCCTTTATAATTATAATCATAGCATTTATACTTTTGTACGGAAGTAACAGGTTTGTTATCGACAGTATTATAATACATGTACAAAAGCCACAGTTCCTGGTCCACAACAGACCACGATAGTTCTGGGTTTTTTTCCTTCTTAAGTCTAAATTGAATGTCATAACTCTTCCAGCCTTGACCAGTGGTTCGACTAGCTCCTAGTCGTATAGTATGTATATACTTAAAAATGGAAGAGGTTGAGTGAGGATGCGCAGCAGTATAAATTGATGCAAATACCAAAAATGCATCAGTCCATTGCTGAATATCTACGATAACAGAGGTGCGTGACTTAGGAAATATAACCAAACTTCCATTTTTAACAGAAATATTGTTAGATTGATCATCAGGGTCTCTAGGCTTAGAAACAAGAATACCAAGGTCAATATACTCATTATTGATGATTTTAATTTTAACATTATTAGCAATGTTATAGCCCAGTTCAGAATTTATACTGGTAACTTGACAATCTATATTTGAGTAACGTTCAACATCATTACCTTGTGTGAGAGTTCTATTTTCCGTTGAGATGATAGGTTGAATTGGCTGGTTCTGAATTTTGTCCAAAACTGCCCTCGTCACTTGATCAGCAATGGCATCAATATTGAAATTAGGGATCGGTTGATCTTCTGGTGGTTGGTCTATGGGGTCATGAGCAAGATCTGGGTCCTCGGCTACATGCTGGTTTGGGACAGGCCTATGTCTACGAGGACGTCTTATAGGGTTAGCACGTGCTACTCCACGTCTCTGTCTTGAACGAGGCGGCATTGACAATTAGGGCTCAAAAACAAGAAAAAAAAAAATTAGTAATTTATTAAGTAAATTATTTAGAAATTATCTTAAAAATGACAGCTTGTGGAAACGAGAAGCATGTGAAAAAATTCTGTTAAAAAAAAATCTGTTTACATCTGGCAAAATATTTAGAATTGGATGCAAATAAAAACAAATTGATAATATTATGACATAAGATTAAATGTTATCAAATTATTTATTATAATAACATATAGGTATAATAGGTATAACATACCTAACAAAATATGTGCAACTTTTCTGGACAATTCCGACACAGGGTCATCGGCGTGATTCAGCAGAATGATGGTTTACAGATTATCTTGCGAGATTATATAGACAGACATAAGAGTTCCAAACAAGGGAGGGAATCAACTTAGACTATGTAATATAAGGTGGCACATTACTTTTATAAACAGATTTAATTGTTAGAAATTAAATCTTATTATATGAAAATGATTTAATATAAGTTGAAACTGAATAATACGTTCTTGTCAACTGTAAAATAACCATGGCTATTCTCTGCTGTATTTTATACCTTACAGAATACTCCTTCATGACAACATCCGCGATTTGCTAGACATGTTTGTGTTTTATATATGTGCAAAACAATCTCACTTTTTGATATTAAATGATCCAATTAATCCAAATAATACCTGATAAATATTACTATGCAATAATATACTTTGATTCAAGTGAACGGAATAATGTAAATTGCATCTTGAGCTTGTTGAACATTTAATTTAAATATGGAAACAGGTTGAAAATATTCATGATATTAGATATAAATTCATTAACGTATACTAAAACACAAACATTCCAGATCACAACCCCCCCCCCCCCAAATAAATAAATAAAGTGAAAACTTTGAAAACTATCGTATTTGGCGAATTAGGTTATACACGTGAACTTCCATCGAAGAGCTCTGGTGCTCCGGAAGAATAAGCTCCTCCTGTCGAGCTAGCTACACCCGTCCCGTGCAGTCAATTTGTGTGAATGAAAAGAACATGGAACTATGGTAAGTCAATCATATCCAGTATAAGTTTGGATACAGTGACTCCATACTTATCAACAATATTGTGATGACGTCCATAAAGTTGTAAGGGCCATGATTAGCCTAAGATTGCAATATCCTTGAATTAACAATTTAATTGTAAGCAGCTTGCTTCGTTGTAGAAAGTCACTGAAATAGGAACAAGATCAACCATACCGAGAAAACAGTGAAACAAATACACCATACGCAGGAGAAGATGGGGCATTTCTACAGCTTCAGCTGTAACCTTTCGTGGGTGTCAAAATTAATGTATATCTTTTTAACATAAGAAACAAACAATCTTTAAGATTCTCTCCTAAAAAGAACACAAATGACGACGATGACACCGGCGACACGTTTTATTATTATAATTTTTTTTAATTTTTTTCAGTAATAAATAAAAATTCAGCTTTTTTGTTCTAATTAAATGTCAGGTTTGATTCAACTTTAATTCTCTGTAGAATTATTTTTGGAGGTGTTGCTGGCGCGGAATGTGCGTTGATGATTGGTTATTTTATTGCATTTGACAGGTATGGATATTGAAAATTGTAGTTCTAATATATTTTACGCAATAAAAACTTGAAGTTTTTATTGCTTTATATACAAGAAATGATTAAGTAAATGTATATAGGAATAATTGTTATAAAATTTTGACTTGAAAATTTTCGATCCTGAAAATTTGATAAAGCTGTTGAAACAATAATAATAGGGAAAAGAAAACCATTGTTAAAGTTATTTTTCTTGGAAGTTTGGGCAAACAGTCAATGTAAACTGAAAGAGATAGACACTTAACCATGCTTTTTTAGATTATTAGTGAAGTAGTTTGTATTTCCATTATTGAATTATTTCTACAAGAACAAGCGTTAAAAACATCATGTTTAAACTCTTTTATTATTATTATTATTATTATTATTATTATTATTATTATTGTTATTATTATTGACAAAAGTTGAATGCTAAAAGTATAAAAAAAATAACTAAACTTGCGCAAAAGTACTTAATTAGTTTATCTGGTTATGTTATCTTGAGTCTGTTTTCAGCTAACTCGAATTTGTATTTCTATCTGAAGAGAATAAATCAACAAACTTCACTGTTTTATTATAATTATTATTATTATTATTATTGGATTTCTACTTATTAATTATTTATTCCAAGTAAAAAATATCACAGATCAATTACCAAACAAACTTCTCTGTTTAACCATTTTTGGATGCGTCTGCCTTTTCAAGCTAACATTGTCACCACAACAATGACTAAGGGAATACTAAATACCGACTTTTGTTTGCTTTTAATATTCAGCGGTGTTAATTCTTTAGATAAGAAAAAAAATCACTATCTTTTAAGATTTGTAAGTTAATCCTACCTCGTATTATTCGGAAATAAATTTTAAGTATTCATAAACGTGAAAAATTATGGTTACTTTCTTAGTGAAATTCATAAATCAGGTTATAGAACTTTACAAAAATCAATTCATTTGTATTTTTACGACATTCTTGCTACGACATCATTCTGAAAAAGACCTAAAAGCTCGCAAGGGTTTATTTTAATCAAGTTTTTATTTTCTTTTTTTAAGATATCAAATATTGTAAATGCTCCATTTAACAGGCTTAAAGATAGATCTTGCGCATAATAATAGTATCACCATCTTGAACATCAAATAAGAGATATATAGAATCAGACTGAAATGAAATCTTACTCAAAAAATAAAATGATTGCTTATCGTTTAATTTAGTATATTCTGTTAGCATGCATTCTTAAAATAAAAAGAAAATCACTATAACTAATTAATTGACTTTACAGTCACCATATCTTTATTTTTCAATATAAAACATCAATTAAACATATTCTATATATAAGTCTTTCGCCAAAATCGTTTAACTTCAAATACAGATTCTTTCTCTAAATAGCCCCAATTTAGAGGATATATGGATATCATGTATCCCAATGATCTTAAAATAAAATATATGTCTAACATTTGATATTTTGCTTCATATCAGCACTTTTGCCCAAATTATGTCGACCACGAAAGAAAACATTTACGACAAGCGTATACCTTCTACTTTTCTTTTGTCAACTTTTCGCTCCTATGCAGCAAAATCGCCTCAGATCCTTCGGATATAATATTTAATCTATGGTAGAGGTTTCACTACGGGAACGTTATAGAACGAGGCAACCTCCTTACATATAACTTAATATCAAAGGCCTAGCCTTATTAATTCACTCATAAAGTTTGACAACTATCACAATATGTTGTTACGTATGTAGTTGATATATCTAAATAACACAAACATACCACTCCATATTCAAATCACCATCCCCCCAAAAAACAAAGTTAAAACTTTGAAACCTGAAATATACACATGGACTTCCATCAAGGTTGTGAGGCCGAGTGCTCGGGAAAGGGTAAGCACCTTTTGTTTAACAAGCTACAACCGTTATGTGCAAAATCGAATTTGAGAATGAACGGAACATGGAACTATTGAAAGTCAAATATATCCAGTATAAGTTTGGTACAGCGACTTCATATCTATGAAAAAATTTGTCAAATTATTCTGGTAAGATATATATGTCGTGTCGTCCGATGTTCCTTTCATTCTCAAATTTGTTTTTTTTTTTACGTGGCTAGTAGAGCTAGCTTACAAGAATGTGCTTACACCTAGGGAACAACCAGCCTTTTCTTGGTGCTTTACTAAATTAGCTAAGTTACGTGCTTTTGAATTACATGCAACGAAATTTGGTAAAACAAGTTAGACATTTTTATTGTTTTACAGCTCGCAGTGATACATATTACATACAATTACGTAAAGTATAAACCGATGATGCAAGAACTTGTTTTGGTTAGAGACTTTTTATGTCTTTAAAAAGCAAACTTTGATCTTTAAACCATTAAGTTATCTATTAAAGAGTCATTATAATTTACAAATTAAGTCGAATTTGACATCAAAAATATATCTAAAAATAATTTTATACATACTCGTGGTTTCTCGTGTTGATTTCTGCAGATAAAAGGAAATATTAATAGTGGAGCGGCTAAGTCAAAAAATGGTTCACCTGTGATACAGGTATGAAACTGGGCTCACATTTTATTTTGATCATGTAAATTTTATATCCACAGCTGGCCTTCCCAATTTTGCCCATTTTCAAGATGACTGACAATAAATCAAAAATGACGGCTTTTTTTAATTCCATTTAGATGTTTTAAAATCAGAAGGTACCAGTATAGGCAAAGCAATAACTTTGATCAAATTTAGTATTTCCAATGATCAGATATCACAAACCTAACATGAACTATGTCTGAATGTGGTATTCAACATGATTACTAACACCTTAAATGAAAATTTGTGGCAATTTTAGAGGGGATTCTAAGGTTAAAGAGCGCCTGTTTCTTGTGAATGCATGTAACAATTATTTTAAGTAGTATTTATAACATCTTATGAACAGTTTATATCACAAGGAGTAGTTATTGATTTAGTTAATAACAAAAATATTATAATGTCAATTTTCTAAGGGATAGCAATATGAACTTGTCCAAAAAAGCCAACTTAATATTTGATTTAGCAGCACTAGCAAACTGCCAAGGCACATTGGTTCAAATTGTAGCTGTTAAACTTACCAGGTTCAATATCACCTGTTTCATAACATATTTTAATACTGATGCATAAAATAAGGAAAAATCTCCCAAATGCTCTTTGTTTTCCCCACTATAAAGTAGTCCAGGAGTCGCACTTAAATGGACAGGATATGCCAGCCAGGGTACCTGAACCAATAAAACGTGGACTAGGTTTTTCGGATGGTGAACAGATCGCACGAGAATTGAAAGATACTGAATGAACGAGCAGGCACGGTGTGGGCAAAAAATTATTGACAAAATCCCGGACCTTGTTGTATCCCATACAATAAAGAGCTAATTTCTATGCAAAGAAGTATTACTTACAAGTGATAAAAGGATAGCCTCATAGAGTGGAGTAGTGGAGTAATGTTGTTTTACGCCCCAGTCAAGAATATTTCACTTATTTCGAGGCGGTCAGTTCTGGAATGGTGGAGGAAACCGGAGTACCCGGAGAAACCACCGACCTTCGGCAAGCGAACTGACAACCTTTCTCACACTAGGATCTGTCCCGAGTTGGATTCGAACAGAGGCTTTGAGAGGCATTGTGATACGTAAGCGTGCGCTTAAGACCAATCGGCCACCGAGGCCCCCGATAGGCTCATCGACTTGATTTGATAATTTATGTGCATTAAGTTAAAATGTCAGACAAAGTATTTCTCACAAACCTTACAAAAAGTAGCTGATCAACTTTTTGGATAAAATGCTGTCTGTGTCAGAAAATAATTTTCTTTGATTGCAATTGATTTGTCCTCCGACTCAATCTACATCTGACAGTGATCGACACAAAACCTGCTTCAACATTTCCCTATTTTCTGATCTAAACCTTATGCTAATTACAGTGAGGTATTGACATGTGTGCAAGGTCTCCTGAAGAGTTGCTGAATACGCATCCGAGGTGATAATGCCTTCATTTAACTCTTTTGCACAGAAATATTTGAGAACTGACTTTATCATTGATGTTTATTTGGAAGACAGTCTGAAAGCTCAAACGAGGTCACAAATCGGCGAAGAATGTTGTGTATTGGCAGAGTACCAAACAGTTGGAATAGTTCTCTAAAGGCTGACGAAAATACAAGTGAGCTTTTCATCTTTTTCATATTTTCTTAGACAGGAGTCACAAATCTTGGTCAAGCAGCATGTACTAATGATGATCTTAGCAATCATGATATAGATAAGACAGACACAGCTCCTTGTTCACAAGCAGAGGCTGACCAACGAATATTCAAGTAAAACATGCGAATCAAAGTAATTTCAAGAATGTAATTGTACACATCTCTGTTGTTATAATAGAAAAAGCAGTGCTATGTTCAGTTACACTTGACATATTTTAGATTGCATTTGGAAGAGGCAGAGATTTCTGATGGATTCCATTACACGAACTAAACAATTCCTTAGGACATAGGTAGTAGCACTTACATTCTTCCACGCATTTACAGGCTGCAACACAGTATCTGTATTTCATACAGTCAGCTTGACAGGTTTGAGGTGTTTTGATGAAGTGACAGAGGTATTTAGCTGATTTTAATAGACCAACTTGTATAAGGAATGGTAATATATCAATAATTGAGGCATTTACAATAGTCTTATATGACAGGTCGGTTCAGACAGAGAAGGTAAATGAAGCGAGGTTTAGTATGTTTGCCAAGAAGCAGAAAACATTATACCCTTCAACTTACTAAAACAGCAGTAGTGCAGCATATTAAACAGAGTTTCTTTTAGTCTGGTCATGTTTGGGGTTAAACGTTTAAATGTCTATCAGGTTAACCATCTCCATATATATCAGTACTAGTGTGGTTACTTCTTATTGCCAAGAACTAGGGAGATGTGGCTGCAAAAATAGCCTTTGCGTAGAAAACTGCAAATGTTATAGATCCAGTCTGCCATGTACAGCATTATGTAGCTGCAAATGTGACTTGAACTGAGCTATTTCACGGAAAATTCACAATTGCTGAGCTATTTAGTTTATCAAATAAACAGAAATACACTCAGCAATACCTCTCCAGACTTACACGCATATAAATAAAACACAAACATACCAGTCCATGTCCAAATTACACCCCCCTCCGAAAAAAAGTGAAAACTTTGAACCTTTGAAAGTTATAACTTTCGTCAAGGAAGTGAAGCCGTTTGTTCCGGAGAACAATTACCCACCGTCCAGCGAATACAGCAACCATGTGAAAAATCAAACCTGAGAGCAAAAGGAACATGAAACTATAGGATGTCAAATATATCCAGTAGCAACTGGATACAGTGACCATATTTATGAACAATTTTGTGATGATAGCCGTAAGACTCCCAAATGGCCTTGATTAGCCTAGGCTTGCAACATCCCTGAGCTAACAACCCATTTTGACTTTCACGTCGGTCATCTTGAAAACGAAATTGAAATGGCGAACGGTGGATGTTCAAAGTCCATTAACCAATAAACATATATGCCAAGTTTCATACTTGTATCACAAAGAGAACTAATTGGTCATTTTTTGACAGTCTCTCCATTATAATATAAAAATCTCTGTTTTTATGATGTGATAACAGCAATATATGAAATGTTATACAATGGAAAAAATTCGACTGAAAATAATTTATTTGGCAAATGCGTATGCATAAGCTACATAGATCAGAAAACAATAAAAAAAATTATAACATTCAATCAAGACTAGACAAACAAAAATAAATATTTCTTTTAAAATCTAGATATAAATGTATACAAAAGAAAATAAATAAAATTGATGATTTCTGCAGATTTAATTTTAAAAATCTACAATTCTTAGAGCCGCAGTATATTTTAATTGAATAAAGTTAGAAAAGATGAATAAATTGGTGATGAGAAAATTTTGTGCCATTTCTTTAACGAACATTAAACACGTAAATATGTACACAGATGTAAGTTGACAAGTAATATCCATAGTTAAAATCAGCTAATTTCTCTATATTTAAATGTTGTGTGCTAATTTTCGACGAATAAGAGTACATTTTATTTATCATTATAATCCCAAAGGTAAACATTAGATATAACATCAAACTTCATTAATGCAAGAATAGAAATTTGACAGAAGTTTTTAATCAATATTTATTTCTGTATATGTAAAATGCCTATCCCGTAGATACTATTTTTGATCAGAGTTGGTACTCGACAAGCCTAAACCTCTAGACACTGCATTCATCAACGTTCCAATCTATTTGTCAGCCTCATCGATAAATAACAATGGATTACTGCTACAAACACTTTAACTTATTATGTGTTTCTCATATCTAACACAAATCTGTTTGTATTATTAGATGTATTTTGCAATATATATTTGCAATATACATGTACAAGAAAAGCTTGAATAATATCCATGTCTTTCGTTAAGTGCTATTTTGGTGTCTGCGGGTTTTTTAAAATATAATTGAAAAAGGGAATTTAAGACAAAATAGATTTTAAAAAATTTTAAATAGTGTTTGGATTAGAAAAGAATAAGATTGTCTACAGGCAATAAGACGATTTTTTGTTAATTGTTATTTAATCGATTCTTATGCAATGCATTCATTGCACTTGAGTGTTTTGTACACAGTCACCAACAATTTATTCTTAAGTGTAAATCAAAGATTTGTTACATACCTTAATTTTTAATCATTTACATGCGAAACACTTTTTTAAATTGCCCATATGTTGAACTTTGCTACTAAATTATGAAAGTTACTGAATAAGTTATTCGAATGATAGACTCATCAATATAATTAATTAATTAAAATAAACGTTTTCGCAACGATAAGAGTGAAGTTATAATAAATATGTATCAAACTAAGTTTTCGTTTAGACATAAGCTAACAACATTTACACTTTAAACTTTCTGTTTCTTTGCAAAAGTATTACCGCTCTTCTTGCGTATTGAGGTTTTTTTTTTTTTTTTTTTTTTAAATTCACAAATAATACAGTAGCGTTGAGCTTGTTCCTATTACGTGACTTTCTAATTATTTTGAAATGTACGAAAAATTAATCTTTCTCGCCCTTTTTTCTCATTTTATTGGGGTTTTTTTTGTTTATAATTTGCGTAAGTTCCCAGTACTAAGTATTCTCAATGAAAAATACCTGAGTAAATCTTAAAATAATTGACATAATTTGTGGTAGCGGCCAAAAGAATCCTTTCTGGAAGATTCTGATGTGTTTCATGTAGATTACAGTAAGCAAAACTACCTTATCAATTATGATAGAAACAATAGCAAAAGCAGCTTAATAGAATAGTCTAAGCAATATGCACCATAGCATCTTTGGAACTAGTATTATGGTTTTGGATTTAAATAAATTTCAGGCTAAAGATATTGAGTTAGTCTTCGGACATAATTTAAAAAATTGCATTGTGAAGCTTAAGCTACACTCTAGACAATTAAAATGAATTTTTGGTTAAAACAGAATCTCCCGAGTTGAATAATACCTGCAAAAGTGTAAATACATCTGCTGTCATTGATATTGAGTGGGATATTTTTCTCTCGGATATGCAGATTAATGTGTTAATTAAAGGAAAGAGTTTAAACTTACGCCAACAAACTTTATCCAATCAGAACATTACTAGCAATGTCCTGAAGCAGGTTGAAACGTTTTAAATGCAAAAGCTGCAGAAGCTTTTAATACTGGCTACGTGACCAATAAAACAGCCAATATGAACAAACAGAATATCAGTTATATAAATTTTATCAACTATATAATACATTAGATAGCACATTGTGCTGTGATAAAATGTACCATGTAGTAAAATTTCTACCCATCTCAAATTTTTGAAATCTTTTTGAAACTAAGGTTTAATCCATTATGCAAAGTATTTCTTAGGTGGATTTGGATTTATATAATTTTGGAACTTTAGATTCATTTATTTTCAAATGTTTAGCTTTTTGTATCTATTAACCTCTGGTTCCTAATGTCTCTAATGAGAAATAGTTTTCCAAAATGTGCACATACGACAAATGAAAATAAAACATGTGTTTTTGTTAATTGTTTACATTTTTGAAGTTTATTCTTTGTTGGAATTTAAAAATGTTTCTATATAAACTTCATTTACTCGCGAAATCGTTCTTGTAAATTTAAATTTTTGGATAAATTTTCTTTCGGTATAATAAAACAATAATTGCCGTCTGGAGTGTGAGAATTCTAGATCTTTACATATCTAGAGGGCACTTATTGCATATTAGTGTTTTGTGCGAATCTGATTTAATAAAAGGTATGGTAATAGTATACCATTATGAAAGACAAAATGAAAAAAGGTATTAAAAATTAAATCAATGGCAACATAATCCATAGTAATATGGCACTGAATAAAATAATCTGTCTTGATTATGTCAGCTAAAGTAACAATAAAATAAAGCAATTTTTGTCGTATTTTATATCATTATCGTAAACAAGGTTAACATTTCTCATTATCGATTGAATAAGAAAAGAACTAATGTTTTTTTTTCTAATATCCATTTTCCATAGCAGAAAAAAACACGATACGGAAAAGAGATCAACGACTATTTAGGCCATAAATCTTTTTCTATGTAATATAACATTAACAGAATGAGATAGGATAGACATCGTAGACAAAATGTAATAACAAAATAAAACGGATAGTTCTGGTTTTCTTGACCGAATTTTTCTGTAAACAACAGTAATATATTGCAGTATAGTTTTATTGAAACTACTTTAAGTAGTTTTTATTTTAAAAAAAAAACGTTTAACGCATTTGTTGTTTGACTGATGAAATTATACAAATGTTTAAAAACTTCCATTGCATACACCTAGAAAAAATATATGGTGCCCGATATGGTTAAATGTAATGTCAGTTTTATTAATAATTAATCTTTTTATTAATAAAATTGACAATTAAATTTCGCTGATCGGCCAAACACAGAAAACATTTAAGCACGGAGATTTTTAATTGGGAAGTGAGGTCAAGTGCTTCAGGAAGGTTAGCATCTCCTGCCTAGAAAGCTAAAAATATTAGCCTACTTAATAAACCTTTTTTTTTGTTACAGTTCTTATCATTTAATTTTTCTTTTTACTGAATTGATTTTATCAAAAACATTATAGTTACTGCCATACGACATAATGTTCTTCACAAAAAGCTAAAAATAAAATTATGCATGCATGGTACCAATATTGCTTATATTGTCAGTACGTAATCGAATAAGTCGTGACTATTGTAAGTATAGGGGATGCTTCAAGTCAAGCAACAGAAATTTATATGAGCTTTGAAGTGACCCATTTTACTAAGCAAGGGAATGTGAGTACACCGGATTTTTTTTATCTAAATGATATCCGAAAAAATCTTAATTAATTTTTGAATAGAATAAAATAATTGAAATAATTACCTTTTAAAGTTCAGTTAGCATTTGCCTTTATAAAAAGCTAAAAAAAATTACAAATTCTTTCCAATTATTATACTGCCTCTAATATGTCTATGATATATATGAGGTGCTTACCTTTCCGGAGCACCCGGCCTCACTTCCTTGATGGAAGTTCACGTGTATAACATATTTTGCCAGTTTGCAAAGTTTTAACTTTGTTTTTTGGATTGTGATATGGACAAGGACTGGTATGTTTGTTTTATTTTGATACTACTTTTTGCTATCGTTAACAGTTATAAAAATTATATTTTGCAGCAAGCTTATACTTTTAAAGGAGCAAAAACGTTATAACTAAACAATATAAATGTGGAAAACCTTACTTTTTATAACTTTCAATTAAAATAAATTTCTATTGTTACAATGAAACCAATATAAATTTTAGACATTTTACTTAGAGACAGATTATTGGCTTTTTGACAGTTTTTACAGATTGAATGAAATATTTCTATACTAAATGCAAGCTGTGAAAAAGTGTTTGTTGTTATGATTCATTAAATTGTATGAGAACTGTCACCAGCAGTTAGCACAAAAGCACGATCAATTAAGATCAATTTGATTCTCCTTCTTACCTCTGTTAGGTGCTAATGATGCGTCTTGGTAAGTAAATCAAATCACACACACACACACACACACACACACACACACACACACACACACATCCGCGCGTTACTTTATTCCCCGGTGTAAAACAAATATGAGACTTATAAAGATTTATAATAAACTATTATTGTTGTTTGTTTGTTATTTCCTTTTCTAGATCTGCTGACAAAGTACGTGATTCCAAACTTTATCGAAAACGAGACAACGTCAATAAACACAATGAAGAAGCATGTGTTCAATATTAAAGCGATCACCTTGCTCTGCGTATCCAAGCTAAACTGCTGTATTATTTAAAGCAATTTTTCCATCTAAACTAGGCCGATTCGAATACTTAGAGTCAGTTTGTCCCAAATGGCCCTTGTTCTTTTTTTGGCAAAATCTGTTGTCGTATTTGTACGAACACATTTTCTACGTGCCGACTCCATTAAATACATTCATGTAGAAGCATCCGCGCATGCTTCATGTTAGGTTACTGAAAACCACGAAATTAAATGTCATTGAAATTTTTTAATTTCCATTGCCCTCAATGGAAGTTATTTTCACAAAACTGAATTCCAGAAAAATTTCTACCAATAGAATTTTTTAAAAATGCAAAACCACGAAATTTTAACCCAACGATTATTAATGATTCTACAGTATATATATATGTGTGTGTGTGTGTGTGTGTGTGTGTGTGTGTGTTAAAAGGATCATGTTTACGATATTTTTTATACTTATATTAATATTTGTTTGGTTATTGACTCTAAAACGTATTGTTTTATTCCTGCAATTAAAATAAATTTTCATACGTGTTTTAATTTATAATACGTTTGAGATGTTTTAACGATTTAACGAGATAATTGTTTAAGCAACATAAATGTATCTTTAATAAGTTTAATGAGTTTATACTTATTAAAACTTAATTAAAAATTTTAGTATGATTCGTGTAAGAATTTTTTTAATACAACAATAGTTATCTATGTTTCTAGTAAAGAAAACTTTATTTATGACAAAGACGATTCTTTTCTATGTTATTATATTTATGATATAGCTAAAACACTTTCAATGTACTGACGTGACACGACATTTGAAGAGTAGTTGTTCAAACAAAAGTGCAAGGTAACCTAGAAACACAAATAACATCGTAGCGAATCACATATGATTTTGATTTGGAAAATATCTGAAAGTGGAGAGATACCGGCAATTAAATTATATGATCTGGAAATCAAATTAAGAGTGGAAGTGTTGGGTAATATTTCAAAGAAACACATCAATGATTTTGTTTAACTTTCTGAAAAAAGTATGATGATATATGCAGATAAATGCAGTTAATGGAAATATCAAGGAGTCATTAATAGAATATTTTATAAAGCATCTGTGTGTTTAAACGATTTCTATAACTTTAAAGTAGTTACTGATATCAAGGTAACGTAAGAGCTGATAAAAGAAGCAAATCTAAAATTGTATAACTATTAAGTTGTAAATGACTTGTTTAACCCTGTTTAACATTGTCATTACGTTATCGGTCGCTATGCGTGCAATTTTATGTGTAGGACCACATGTAAAAAGATTACTGAAAGTAAGCTTTACAGATTATGTCATTAACAATTAACAAAACTTCTCATGTCTTTTCTTTGATTGTAGTTGTTTAATTAGTAAGTTATGATAGAACGTTTATAATGTTTACCACAAGTGTCTAGTTGCTCCCTAGCACTGCAGTATAAACGCTGTAAACATGCCGACGGAAACCCGTGTAAGGTACCCTATGAGTAGGACGAATAAGAATAAAAATCAAATGTAGTAAAATAATTTCTCAGAAATTTAAAGATGAAAATAAGACAGAATTTTCTTTAAAAAATTAAAAGTTTTTAACATAAAAGAGAATTAGCATATACCACAAAATTTTATTGTTATTGAGTACAATATAATTATTAGAACTGTTTTCTTTGGATCTTCAGTTTAACATGTAATGACATTTGTCTGTGCATATTTAAATTTCAATTAATCAGCCAGATATATACATTCCTACAGCAAAGTGGTTTAGGTATTTTGTCATGTATTGCAAGCCTGTTTCTGACCTTAATTTTTGTTGTTTCGTGTTTTGTTCGTTTTGTCTATTGCTTTCTAATTTTTTCAGTTCTTATTTTCTATTTTAAACCAGAACTAAATGTCAGCAAAGTAATGACGAATCGGAATGGTATTGCCTTTGGGTGTGTTACATAATTAACAATGTTGGTAAATAAACATTAAGTTGATGTAGAGTTTTAATTTATACATGTAGCGCACGTCAGATGTGCGAAGTAAGATTTTACATCTGGAAAACAACCAAATATATTACGCAATCTGTTTCCTGATTCGTTGATTATAATTTAGAAATACGTGTGCACAGTTAACTAACTCTGCAAGAAGGTTATTAAAATGTATCTTCTTATCTCAAATGGCTATATGATCTTACCGTCAATACCAAAAATTTGCTAAAGCAGAGATTTCATTACACGAAAATTAATCAGTTTCTCAAACATGCCTTTTTAGCACAAAATGTTTTATATAAGAATCTTGCATGATATCATTAATTAAGTCCAAATCTGATGTTGCTAAAACATTAAAGGATTTTAATTGGCACCAACACCATATTAGCTGATTAAAATATCCTAAATACTTAACGAACCAAAGATTTATCTTACAAAGCATTTGTACTCTTTGCTGTATAAATTATTTGTCAATAGAAATTTGATTCTATTGATCAACCTTAAAGATAAATTGTCTATGGTGAAGGATTTCATTTTCTCTATCAGAAGTCAAACGCTAACAAACTAATGACATAATACAGCGGAACGGTATAACGATTGAAAGTTATTATTTCTTTGAAGATCCGTGTTACATTGTTTACAATGATTGTAAGTAAACATATAACTGGCTGCAGTGCCTGTAATATATACATGCTACTTGCGTCATGAAATAAATGACAACAGTAACGTTTAAAGCATACTTTGTCTGACTCATTTTCTTTTTGACTGTTTGCCAATTTTCTGTTTTATGGCTGTCTTCAAGTGATCTATGACGTACAGACATTAGTCTTACATATATAAAGATGACCTATTTTGTTTCTTTGTTAGTCGGTAGGAAAAACCAATGTCAGGTTTTTAAAATAAATTATTTGACATTTAAGCATGAAGGAATGATTAAAACTAAAGAACACGGTTTGGTTTTCAACGATTACCAATTCAGCTTACGTTTAGAATATCATATGGTGCACACAGAGAAATTCTAAATTAATGCAACACGCACGGTATGTTTTAATGTAAAAATCACAGCTTGATCACCTCTTGCGAATCCAAACACTAAATAGAAGGACAATGCAAGAAAAGACACATATAACTGAGAGTAATTTAAAGAAAAGACTTGGTGTTTTTAACAAGTTTATTTTGTTTAATCGTAGAGTTCAAAGGTGCTGGAGAAACCCGGAAAAACGGAAAAAAAAACATCAACCCTGGCAAGCAAACCTTATATGAGGAACTACATGAGTAAGATTCGAACTTAGGCTGTTAGATGAAATATGGGCTAAAGAGAGGAAAAGTTTTAATGCGGTACTGCTAAAACTTACATTTGAAGGACTAAGTTTCAAAAGATTTGAGAAGGCATTTGGTTGGTTTGAAAAGAAAGAAAATAATTGGTATTGATCTAGGTCATATAGTATGAAACAGAAATAAAAAATTATTGGTAAATAATTGGTATTAATTGGTAATAAAAATTATGGGTACATTTAAACCGACGGAAAATTCATTATTCAAAAACTAAAACCAGTTTTGTCTGTTGTTTATATCTGTCAAAACAATTATACCAATAATTAATAAAACTGTTTACCTAAAGGCATAGTTCAACTGGTACTGCGATTTATAAATACATATATAAAATATAAAAAATAAACCTACTGCAGTTATCTCATATTATTGTTTTAAACAACATTCTTGTAGTAAGGCTGGTCATGTAGTGATCCAATATTTTCCATATAAATGTGTTTTTACGGTGTAAATTTATGTACTTCTGGATGTAAAAAACGTAAAATGAAGCCCATCTAATACGACAATAACCCAATCGCTAGATATTATTCCCATTTCTTCAAACCGGAAATTCCATAATCAGTTGCCCAAATTCGAGTTTAAATTTGTTCTTGTAATTTATGTTTTCGTCGTTTTATTATCAATTAAATTCCATTTGATTTTCTTTTGTGTTTATTCTTGTCGTTTTTCCATTTACAAATATGTTTAAATGTAAAATCGGTTGTTGTTAAATAGTGACCTTATATCGTTTAAAGTTGTAAAACTAAATTGATTGTTTGTATGTTAGGATTTTTTTCATCCACTAGAGGAAATAAAAATTATGGGGGCGAAAGGTATATATATATATATGATAACGTCTTCTTTATGAACGTTAAATATTTAGCATCTCCGTGAAAGAATGATTGACAAATGTGATTCCTAACCTCAATAATTTACAATACTTGCAGCCTTAAAAATTTAACATAACGACTGAATTCTTTTAACACCTATAGATCTTGTACTAAACTTTATATACAAAGCCTACAACCTCCTGCGACCTTTATTTAACAAATCACTATGCAGGCAAAAACCTAAGTATTGCAATCATTAACATGTCTCTCTAAAAGTGATGTTTACGCAGAAAATAAAATGAATTTAATTATAAACTTCTGGTGAGATAAAACATAATCGATTGGTTTTTTGTGGAAGGATTGATAATCTGAAATTAATGACGTTACATCGATATCATTTAATGAAAAATGACAATATTTAAAAGCATAAACCGTACATTTTTCAGTTACATAAATGGCTTAAGTATTATGTTCGATTCTACAACGGAAGAGAGATAATTCTTCTCACGGTTTTCTTTTAAATTAAAAGAGTAGGTTTCAGATTTATATTTTATACACTTCAATATTACTATAAAATTTAGAAATTAGTATAAACAAGCCTTAACATTTCAAACAGCGATTGAATTCACGTAACACGGTATAATATAAATCCTGATGGCATATGCTGCTAAAAATATTTTAATAGCAAGAGAAAAAAGAACAGGTGATGAAAAAAATGAAATATGAAAACATTTTTGTCACGGCTTTGATTATATTTTAGTTAATGTGCCAACCAGATACGTCATATTTTGCAAAAAAATATCTCAACGATACATTTATCAGTCAGTATTCGTAATATCGAATAAATGATAGCAAATCAAAGCTACCCTAGTGATACCAGTATTATGGTAATATTGTATTTATGGTGTGATTCGTGACGTAATTTATAGCATACAGATGGTTAAACATAAGAAAAAGTATTTTGATTATCTTTATACTTCGTCATTACAAAGAAATGTATTGAAAGAATACCCATAACATTTTTTCTTTTATACCGACAAGGTAAAAAGCCAATATAATTTTGACTTTGTTATCTAGGGTTTATTGAAGTTACCTTAGTTGTTAGGATACCACATGATGTGTGAGACGACTGTAAATTATGTAGTTACTTAATCCTAACAGATAATTCGATGCGGATATACTATTTAAACTGGACAGAAATTGCTATGTTAATGATGTCATACATTTGCCTCAACAATACATATATATTTTTCAGTTTTTCGACTCCACAATATTTAACGTCATCCCATCTAATCAACAAGTCTAAAGAACTACCAGCAAAGTAAGCAAATTTGACAGAAAAAAAAAAGTCCAAGAAGTAGTACAGCATATTATAGTATATTTTATTTATAAAATAAACCTACAACGTATATTATTATGGATCATAGATCATATAAAAAAGTTATAAATGTGATAGAGCTAATTTTACATTCATTTATTATGTATGTTTTATATTAAATTTACTTAATGAAGCAATATAGAGTATACATGACAAAGCATATTTTTGTTTTCGAAATAAAAATATATTTTAAAGTAAACAGGTAATGAATTTCTTATAGGTTAGTGAACCTTATATTTGTATTAGAGTTTACATTGATAAATATTAATAATCATCATCATCATCATCATCATCATCATCATATTATTATCATAATCATCACATTAAAAAAGAATAAAAAGAGGTATTTGAAAGAATTTTGAATGGACCTTAGAACACCATTCATTAACTTTATTGTTAGAATATTTGAAAAATATTGCGATGAAATATACACATCCAATGTAAAAAATAAAACATTAAAAAATTTCAATTCATGGAAATTTTTACTTATTATTATTATTATTTTAAGGATCGTCCTTAATTTTTCATTAAATCCATATTCAAATTTAGAAAGATGTAAATAGTAATACCCCTTGGGTATAATTTCACATTGATTCATGGGGTTTTCCCTGATAGACCTATCTCTAACATTTTTAGATTAATCGTTAATGTTTTGTAAGAGAATATATATAAAAAGAATTGATGCAATCAAGCAATTAATCTTAAAAAAGATACCGACCTTATTTTCACCTAATTACTACGAAGCATTTACTCATTTTCTCAAAAGTAAATTGCCAGTATTCGATTATTATCGTCCGTATAAAAAAACTTTTGGTGAATCAATACCAATTTAGCTGAATTCTTCAAATAAAGAGAATGTTTCGGTTTTGTTGGCTTAGTAATACAAAAGATTTTGCACCTTCAGCAATGACGTCATTGAATTCTTTTAGAGCATTGATGAACACCTCATACTATTTTAGATGTAGAGAATGACAGTATCGATTAATAAAGTAGTACTGATATGGCCATTTTCCAAAATACCCATCGAAGGTCTTGATGAGCCTTTATGTTCATCACATGTGCATATCCGAGTTTTGTGGTGCTACAGAGTAAACGAAGCATTATTTATAATAATTTGCAATTAAATAAAAATAAGATGAAGCAATGATGTCAAAAATATAAGTAAGATTGATTGATGAGCATTTTCCCTGTAGGTTTATTAACGCGTACATCTGATCTTACTAATAATCGATTAATATAAGATACGACTTGTAGCCAGCCATATAATTTGTTGTGAGTGAATTTCTTGATATTTTAATGCTAAGATATAAAAATAAGACTTCGTATATTATCCAACTGGTAATAATTAAGATTTTTAAGGCACTTTATTTGACCTTATAATTATTTTAATCATATAAAGAACAGTGAAGTTCTTTGTTGATAGTTATTGCTTACAGTATATACATTTCTTTATTGAAAACATCCAAAGTCAGTTTAGTATGGTTGAGAATCAAACGTTGATTGTTTATTGTAAAACTCCATATCTCAGTAGGCAGTACTTTGTGCTGTCAGAAAATGTACCATTTAGCAAAATTTTCAGCTGCCTTAAATTGTATAATTTGTTTAAAACTAAGATTTGTTCCTTCATGCAAAGCATTTCTTAGCTGGATTTGGATTAATATAATTTTGGAACTTTAGATTAATTAATTTCCAAGTGTTTGGCTTATGTTTTTATTATCAATCTTTTCGGTCTTAGTGTCACTGATGAGGAATGGATTTCCGAAATGTGCACATCTGGCACATCAAAATTCAACTGATATTTGTGTAATATATTATATAACTTTCTATAAGATGCAATATATTTTAGTCATTTAACAAATAACATGTATTAGACTCGAACGTAACATTCCATGCCAATTATTTACTGAAACAAAACTAAAACACAAGGTTTACATACAGACGAATCTCATTCAAATCCCAATAACGTTGAGCGACTGCAAGTAGAATAACTAAGAAACACTGGTTTATGCTTACCTGGAACTATGTTTTATCAGCTGCGAAGACAAAAATGAATTTTTAAAAAATGATGTGATTAACATAAAAAGAGGGTTTTTTTCCCATTTGGCAAATTTTTTACTTAAACATCTTAAATAAATATATAGAAAAGCAGTCTGGAATTTTACATGAAGTTGCGTAAAATGGTAGGTCAATGGCGACTGTAAATCAAGCTGTTTAGACCCCAGACACGTCTCTTACGCAATGTAACCAATATTTTATAAGATCTTTTATTTAAAATTGACGTTAATTTCCATGTAGCAAATCTTTATGATACTTTAATGCTGATTATCTTTCTTCATATTCGTAAACTGCATGTCAGAAAAGATATATGGTCAGTTGTAAATCACGCCTACGGATATGTGATTGTAAAGAAACTAAGCGACTTGTAGCTTTTGCCCTTTTAAAACTCATTAAACAATATTGTCGAATACTTTTATTTGTTGTGATATTATATTCGTGATATATCTCGTCTTTCTTAGTACAAACGTAATAGAAGGAGTTATGTTTTGGCAGTAGTAAAGCGTTTAAGCTTTTGGGCTATAAATTCTATGATGTTAACAGAAACCAATAAAGTACCTGAATAAACGCAATCGACCTTTGTTTAACAAACTGACATAACTTTATTCAAAAAAGAGGTTTTCATTGAAATCAAACAAAGCTACATAAGCTCTATATTAGAAGAACTGATATTCACGAAATTAGAGCAAGGTTAGAGTAAGTCACTATTTAAGAATGACAAAACCTAACTTCTGATTATGTTGTTATATATGTGACCAGCCACGAGAAAAACAGGCTTATGGAGGTAACAAACCGAAAATGAGATTTTGGTGGATTATTATTCCTACTTATATGCTAAAACACCCTGTAAAATATTTCTTCCAAATCTGCATTATTTTTGTTGCTATGGCAACAAATGCAAACACCACATTCACAGTATAAACTGTATTTTAATTGCATATTTTTTTTGGGAAAAAACTTCAAAACAGAAAATTTGCTTTGTTGTTTAACTTGTCTTATGGAATTTTATTTACCAGGAGACACCGGACATTGACTTATGTTTGTATTCATCACATTTTTAAATTTTATGTACAAAATTTGTGAAATATTTTTCATAGCAACCAAATGTGTACTATAGCAACAGAATAAAAACTTTAAAAATTATTTTATGATTAATATTTGAGAATGATAAATCGCACACTGCAAAGAATGACATGTGTTATGCAAATATAAGTGCATATATAAAGAAATTTAATGCACATTGCTTCATTGATGTTTTTGGACAGTCAAATTGGTCTAAATTATTCATTTAATTACAAGGAAGATAACTCATTTTCTAAATGATGATCAGTAATGAAGATGAAACAGAGCCATTACAATACTATATTCCTTTTGATTAGAAAGAATCATCCAGTTTTTCTAAATGAAAACCCCAAGACATACATGTGTATGCTACACAGCAAGTAACAAGACAAGTGACAAAAAGTAGTGACAAGATATTACCTAGTCTATTTTCTTAAACAGAATAATAGCAGCAGCATCAAGTTATTTATTGTGATCAAGTGTTCTAAGTGCGTCTGGGGATCACAGTGTCCAACTGCCTAGGTTCAATCTCAATCGGACAGATCCTACTATCCTAGTGTAAGTAAGTTTGTCAGTTTTCTTGCCAAAAGATAAGTTGTTCTCTCTGGCCACTCTGGTTTTTTCCACCATGCAAAAACTCAACACCTCTATAAAAGTAAAAAAAAAAAAAAAAAAAAAAAAAAAAACTTGACTGGTGTATAAAACACCAAAACTCAACTCAATCAACTCATAATGTCTGGATAATAACGAATCATCTTTAAACTTATCACCATATCATTTTATTAGCAAATATATGCATTGAAGTTGCATGCAAATTTATCTAAATTTTGCTGTAAAGGGAAAATGAGTGTTATATGACTATTAATGTAATTACTTCTTGAGAGTACAGCATATATAACACATACCACTTTATGCGATTTAACCTGTAGTTGGTGAAGCTAATCTAAGGTCTGAGCTCTTTAATACCAAATTAAATAAGAGATTATTATTAAAAATAAAATCATAAAATATAAAATCATTTAAATTAATTTATTTTTGTAATTGATCATTAACTTAAATCAATGAAGAAGTTTTTTTCTCAGTTTTTTAGACATAGAAAGTGGACAAATACTTTTGCTACTGCTAGATGTGTCCTGTCCAGTTTCTTTACAGTAACTACATTTGCCAAGTTTTTCTCAGTCTTCTTTAATGACAACACTGGCTTCGGATCACTTGGTTTTGAAGACACAACATCCTTGTCATCAATTCAAAAACAAAAAAGTCTTATCTCTTGACAAAGGTACCACCGTCTGTTTGCATCTAATCCATTTGCTTTTAAAACAGTAGGTACAATTATTGGGTCAATAAACTGCTGCTTTTTAAACAAGTTTATTTCAATCTCTGCATTGTCAACATATTCTCTGACAAAAACAGCACCTGGATAATTTTTTGACATTCTGAAATGCTGATAATTAAAAATTTCTGGTAGTGTTTTGAAAAAGTTTTTAAAATTCTTTACAATTAAAGAAAACTACTGGATGCTAGTCATCATTTACAAGTTGTGGTATATTATTGTGATTTCTTGATGATGAGGCAACACAATTGTAAACATTTTGGAGGGCTTCTGCTGTGCAATGTCTCCATTACACCTCTGAAAAGAAAAAAAAATCAATCATATTTAAGCACTTATATAAACAACAAGGAGAAAAAAGACTATATATGTTGAAATAAATTTTTAAAAATTAAAGAGAGAGAGAGAGAGAGAGAGAGAGAGAGAGAGAGAGAGAGAGAGAGAGTCAAATATCTTTAAATTGAAACAAACATAAGACAGATACCTGTATATCTAAAGACTTTGTCCATCCACATCCAACAAATTTACAACTGTCATAAGTTCATAATGAACAATTTAAATAGTAAACTCTTGAAGTATTTAAATATACATGTATGTATATATATATATTGGAATTTATAATAATAATTATAACTTTAACTGTTAGTGCTAGTTAATAGAAGTGTATGCTTTTAGAAAATAATTAACAGATCATTACACTACATAATACATTGTAACTTGGGCATGGTCTTTTAAGAGAGAGAGAGAGAGAGAGAGAGAGAGAGAGAGAGAGAGAGAGAGAGATAAATAAATAATAGAATAAATAAATGAATGAATTAATAATAATAGATAATAAAGAAAAGATCACCATATTACCCTACTCTTCTTATTTTGTCATTTTTAGTCTGATGTAATAGTAAAACCTTTGTGTCTATGTGGATTGTCAGTCTTCCATGTGACAGCATTTATTGAATCATAGTGCTAAAAGAGTAATTTTTAATTTATTTTATTTTATTTCTAACACTTGCCTTTATTTCCATTTGTCCATGGTGTTGAATCCTCAATGTTTACAAATTCAGCTTTTGAATCCAACTGAAAATTTCCAATTACATACTCAAAAATACAGGTGTTTCTGTATACTTGTGTTACACTGAAAAGCTTTTGTTAGAGGACCATTTCCCTTTCTTACTTCTTTGCTTACTTAGTGTCAGTTGTGGATTCATTTTTCTGATGTACATATAACGACACTTAACCCATCATATTAATTTCTCTTTTCTCTGTCTTGAGACACGTTTCTTTACTAGTGAAATGAAAATTTCATGATCGACTATGGAACTTCGTGATTTTCCTTGTCATTGTTCACTAACACAAGATTTCAGGTAAAGGACTTGTTTTCAACGTTTGTCGGCGTTCTCTTTGAGAATTTCTGATTCTGTTATTTCGTCCGCTAAGTGTCACTTTCATCTTTTAGATCCCCATCCTCCCTGTCATTAGCTGAACCTGTCTAAAATTGATAATTATATCATCGCAAAAATAAATCTCATCTACCCGACTATTTCTCAGACAAAAACGGTCTCGATCCTCTAAATGATCCTCTGGAACGGTGCCTGACGTTGTCGACGTACTTTATATTTATGTACTGTTATCCAGCGCTCCACACACAGGCACTTGTTTCGTATACAGGGTCCCCCTACCTATATAAATATAGGTAGGGGGACCCCGTATACGAAACAAGTGCCTGTGGAAGGGCCGCATCGCATATTTAATTTAAAAATATTTTTTATTTTTATAAATATATATATATATATATTATATTTTTATAGATATATTCCTACATTAATAACGTTAATAATAACAATAAAACAATTTCTTTTAATGGTTCATAACATTTACTCCTTTCACTGAATGAGTAACTTTTAACATGTGCACGTTTCAATCACCGGGATTTATCGACGTCATTCTTTAACTACGTTTTTCTGATTATGACGTCTTACCTCCATAAGCCTGGAAATCTCATGGCGCGTCACATATATATAACCAAAAACTATAAAACCTCGTTACATACTAATTTTCTAAATGATAACAATACTATTAAAAATAAACTGTCGTAATAACTGTGCACGAAAACACATCGTTTACATGTATTTGATTCTACTTTAATTAGGGAGCACCCGGCCTCACTTCCTTGATGGAAGTTCACGTGTATACCATATTTTGCCAGTTTGCAAAGTTTTTACTTTGTTTTTGGGATTGTGATATGGACAAGGACTGGTATGTTTGTTTTATTATATAACATTGCAATATAAAATAAAAATTCTTTATAACACTACAAGAGATATAAAGAATATTCATTTGTACTTATTAGCTTATTAGCAAGTACTTATTTTTATTAATTGTTTTTGTTAAAGGCTGTCAGTGGTAAAATCTGTTATATTTGTCATGTTTAATGTTGTAAACATAAATAATAAAACAAACATACTTGAATCTATTTATAACTATAATTGCTATGTGCATCCACAATTACCATAGAATATTTTGAAACAAAGGAAACTGTTCCTGCTATGATAATTTTACACTTCAAAAATTACGATTTTTACTACGGATGTTACGTTTTAGTGCCGAATTATGTCGTGTGTGCATAAAAATCCACCATTTGCTTTGTTTTAAACACGGAATTTCCCGTAGCTGCAACAGTTTCATTTCTACATTAATAGATTCTAGTAATCGCGGATGCACTTAGCGATTTTCAGTTATGACTAATCAAAAGTAATCGAAAAATAACAAATTCAATACCTGTACATGGCAAAAGTTGGGAAAAAAGTCATTTTAGAAATCAAATTGATTTGTTACATCTGATCAAATTTAATTAAAACTTTTAGAAAAATACATTCTGTTTTATAAGAATTTTCTTTCAAGAATTTGGTAAACTTAAAGATTTTGAAATTGTTGCATACCCATGCAGTTTGCAAAGGTATGCAAATCTTTTCCTTTTTGGAACTGCGATGTAAGTTTACTCAAACAATTTTCTTAAATTTGAGTGTTAAAGGCATTAACCTGATCTATTTTATTGTGTAAGAAAAATTCCATTGCGATATTACACCACTTGTGTCTTATTTTGATTTTTTCCTCAGTTTTGACACCTTTCTTTAACCTTAATGTCTTTAAAACAGTATAAAGCTAGTCTGTCTTTCGATTTAACAAATTATATCAATTTTATCATTATACGGGATCACTAGCCCCACTGCCTACCACCACTTCCATATACATAAATATATATATATATATATATATATATATATATATATATATATATATATATATATATATATATATATTATCGAGGTAGAACATTTGTTTAAGATATAATGTTGCTTGTGAGGATTTTTAGATGTTATACAATTAAACTTTAAATAAATTTATAACACAAATACCAGTTAAATTTTGCTGTTCCAGATGTGCACGTTTCGGAAATTCATTCCTCATCAGTGACACTAAGGCCGTTAATGTTGAAAGATAAAAAACATAAGCCAAACAGTTGAAAATTAATGATTCTAAAGTTCCAAAATTATATAAATCCAAATCCGGCTAAAGAACGCTGTGCATGAGGGAACAAACCTTAGTTTTTTAAATAAATTTCTAAATTGAAGACGGCCGAAAAATTTTTTAAATGGTATAGTTTCGATATATTCGGTTTCTGGCAATTGTCTTTTATTTATTATCGATACTTTTTCTTTTTTTAATTAGTAGCATAATTTTCCATTTCATTATTTATGTAGGAATTATGCATTGCAATTACGTTTGACGATACGACATTACCATCGGTACATTTAATAAGGATGACAGAATTATTGACATTTTTATCGTTATAATAACGTTTAAGTCACAATCACGGTCTGCTACCTAACTTATGTAAATGCGAACTAGAATTATTCCCATAAAACAAGTAAATTGTTTGGATTTATGCCAACAAAAGTAATCAAGTATCTGAGAGTATGTGATTATTTTTCAAAAAACAAGATATCAGTTCAACAAATGGGAGCGTCAGATAAGCCATGCCAAACGTTGCATTGCTTAGCGCCTCGTGTCACTTGCTTGTTAGATTCGCCGAGTCGCATTTGTGAAGGTATAAGTACAAAAGTAAAAACGAAAAACGTTGCTATCATCTGGTATTTCTGTTTCTCCTATAAACGCCTAGTTCCTGCCATATATACTTGTGAAATAAAACTGTTCGAAGTGGTATGACGTGTCAGAAGTACAGCTACCGCGGGATATTCGTGCTAAATTTGATGTTTTCCAGTAGCTTTGCTTTGAGAACTCAGGATTTAATTTTTTTTCACCGCAAAATCCATAGTTACAAATCCTAGATTGTGGCACCTATCAACCCTTCCTCTACAAAATTATTGTTTTGCCGCTTATAGTTTTTTTTCTTTTGCTCCGTGAAATTGTCCTGCATCAATTTGTGAATATGATTGTGTTAGTTCCGTTTTCCGTTTGTTTGTCTGTCCGTCCGTGTGTCCACACATCCGTCAATCTTTCTGTCGCAAGAATATCCACTCCCGATCAATTATATATATTATCGTTTGTAATATTTTAATTTTATTTAATAACTGTTTCTCCAATAATACATTTCAGATAACTTAAAACTTGGAAGGTATTTTATGCAAAAGCTCTTTTTAAATGCTATTGGGTTTTGAAAAAGAACTGTAATGCTGGGGTTAATTGACCCCTCTAATTCGTAGTAGTCACCAATATTGCATTGTAATTAGAAGTAATAAGGTGTGAGTGCCATTGTGGTTTTGCTATTCATTGTTTTGAAATAGCTACATGAGCTATATTGCTCTACTTTTGTTCCCCCTTTAAAACATTTTTTTAATTAACCATTTTTTCTCTCTTAATATATATAAAAATAATGAACCTTTATAAAAACATCTGAGCCAACCAGGTATACCTTTGTAATCATTAACCTTGTTTAAAGCACAATCACATAATTTTCACGTCTTTGTTATGATATTTGATGGGGTCATTTATTATAATTTCTTTCAGGGCTTCGTTTTCAAAGCTGTAGTTCAAGAATGAAAAAAGGTAGATAAAAACAGCCTTGCTGCTGGTTAGACTTTTTGAAGGGAATCAAGAGCGTACAACGTCTGTAGCCAAATAATGAAAGGACACAAAAGAAAATAATTGGCAATAGTTTGTCAATTATTAATGCATTGGCTTTCAATTTTGCAATGTTATTGAAGTATAACACGACGATGACAGATAACAAATTGTATAAAATCGCGTAGCTAGCCAATCCTTATAATTACAAACATTGTCTCATTGTTAAAATTTTCGATCTCAGTATCGAAACATCGAACTAATTTGTGCACAGTGGCGCATTGATACAATGTGACATTATTTACGTTGGCTACGACACACGGCTACGGATGGCCGCCAAATGAGGAAACATCTGTTACATACGACATTGTACAAAGAAATCAACGAAAAATAAGACGACACTGGTATTCAACGACGTGTGACATTTTATTACGAACTGTTATTGTCATTTTTAAAAGAATATGTTCAATATTTTCATTAGATATGAATTTATCTAAAGCTTTTGATTGCCTTCCACATGAAATATTACTTTGTAAATTGTCAGTTTATCCGAGTCATCAGTTAACCTCTTAAAATTACCTTTCGAATAGAAAACAGCAAATTAAAATTGAGGGTTTTGTTAGCCAGTGGGCAAATATAAGCAAAGGTGTACCACAAAGATCCATACTTGGGCCCCTCCTATTTGATGTCTTCATAAACGATATTTTTTACTTATTAAAAAAGGAACCTTATATAATTACGCAGATGACAATACATTATCTTTTGCTCATTTTAATTATAATGCTTTAATTGATACTTTCGGAGAAGAAAGTCTTGTTTTAATAGATTGGTTTAAGATAAACTGTATGCAAGCTAACCCTGACAAGTTTCAGGCCCTGGCAGTTGGAAATAGAAGTCATAACAAAAATCCAATATTAAATATAGAATCTTCCACAATCTCATGTGATAATATTGTTAATCTTCTAGTTATAAATATTGATTACCAGTCTAACTTTGATAGTCATATAAGAAGTTTATGTCGTGAAGCGTCACAGCAGCTAAATGTTCTTAAACGTATTAGATCATGTCTCTCTCGGCTAATCAAATTAACAATTTTTCACACTTTTATTTTATCCAATTTCAATTTCTGCCCTTTGGCTTGGCATTTTTGTTCTAAAACCAATACAAAAAAGCTCGGAAAAATTCAAGAGCGTGCACTTCGTTTTATCTACGATGACTATGACAGCTCATACGAACAGCTTCTCAATATTGCCAATGTCCCCTCTCTTCACATCAGAAGAATGAGAACAATGGCAACCGAAACATTTAAAATACTACATATATTAGCTCCTCTTTGTCTTCATGATTTGGTTCAGTTTAGAAGTAGTAATTACAGCTTTAGATATTCTAATATTGTAGATTTACCTCGTGTAAGAACAACAAAATTTGGTAAACAGTCATTCAGGTATAGTGCAGCAACTCTTTGGAACGACCTACCCGAACATATCAGATCACAGGGAAATTTTAATAAATTTAAAAATCTTTTAGTCTTGGAATGGTAAAAATTGTAATTGTACAGCATGTTCTTTTAATTAAAGTGACTGATATTGTCTGGTACGTCCTTTTACCATATGTTTTACCGTATGTTTTTTCTTTTTATTGTGCTTGTAAACCTGTTTTAGTGCCTTTGCTTACTATGCTTTATTCGCTTTTAGTTCCTTTGCTTATTATGCTTAACTGTTTTTAGTACCTCTGCTTATTATGCTTAACTACTTTTAGTGTCTTTGCTTATTATGCTAATCTGCTTTTAGTGCTAAGTTTCAGTATTTTTATTCTCTCATTACTTCATGTTTTATTTGCCATGTATTGTTTTATGTCTGATTTTATGTCTGATGTTTATTTTCATGTCTTATGTATGTTTTTATGTCTGTTGTATGTTTTTATGCCTGAAGTATGTTTTTATGTCAGATGTATGTTTTTATGCCTGATGTATGTTTTATGTCTGATGTATGTTTATTTGCATTTGCATGTGTCGGTCAAAAGCTCTATAGATCTTGTGTTGTTTGTATTTTTATTATATACCGACTTTAAATAAAACTTATCTTATCTTATACCACTGTTGCAAAATACGTGATGTAAACATCGTGTCAGCTACGATCTGCCGAAAACCGACATGCTTGCAAGTTGGAATTTTACACTGAAGAAGGCGAACCGCTTCCTAAATTGAATGATATCTGACAGCTATGGAATTACGCATTGTGGAGAAAACCGTTTGAAGTACTTACTGAAGAAGATGTAAGTGAGTTAGAAATGGCCAGTGCAATAACCTCGTGAATTTGAGGATTTACTGCTAGATCTACAGGTAGTTGTGAAGTCTGTAGAGTGTTGCCTATTGAAGGGTTTAATGTTAATTGTAGTTGTGTTTGTGGTACGTCTTTACCTGTAGACATACTCAATGTGTCACTGATTGTGCGTTTTTGGTCTGTGGCCTGACGTAAGCATTATATGTCGGAATTCAACAACAGCATTACTTAAAGTTTGTATGGTTGTTGCTCTTAAACTGTGTACAGTGTATTTTATGCTACAACCACTATTTTGGCTTATGTGAGGCATAAATTCAGTAAACATTCTTTGAGAAATTGGCTTGCGTGTATACCAGGCATTGTTATTTATTTAAGCAACAGGTATAGTTTTTACTCTACAGAACAGCCTGTTCGCGAGAGGATCACAGTGTGATAGAAAAGATTCAAGAGCTCTAACAGGACATCCTTCCCCATCAGTGGCATACATTCGCTTATCTGATATGGATTAAGGGTTTGATAAACCTTGAATATTTTTTTGTATTGTTTCGTGAGTAATGGTAACATAACGACGACCGGTTTCATCTGTTTGAAATTCAAATGATTGGAGAGTGAGTTGGTGGTGGAACGCAAGACCCCGACTTACAAAGTGAATAGCCAAACTAAACCAAACTTTATACATGAAGACAGGAGATATTTAGATATTTTCTGAAGGTCATTCTTTGGTGGTCACATGAGAGCAGTATAAATATTTTAGGATAAATGTATCACCAAGCTGGGGTTCAAACCATTAATATTTCACCCTTGAGGCAGATGCTCTACCTCTGAGCTACCAAGGTGGTTATTTTTAAATTTGAATACATTCAGCTATGTACCAAAAGTATTGCAAAAATTATATTTATTTTTCAATAAATTTTTAAAATGTGCTTGAATATTTTTTGATCTTTTGAATTTTCTTTTATTATTAATTTGTCTTTTTAGAAATTTTACGCAATTGAATTTATGTTTCAGAGTATATAAAAAAAATTAAAAATGTTTGACATCTATAGGGAATTAAATTATTTTTGACCAGGGTCAGTTTTTAGGATAGTTATGTTACAAAATTACTTTATTCAATTTCGACTTTTTTAAAAAATAAAAGAAAGAAAAATAAAATTGTTGCAATACTTTTGCAGTTTTTTTAACCAGAGTGCCCAACATCAACATATGGCAAGAAATCTTTCTTTGCACTAAGATCTGCTGGAGTGAGATTCGAACCTAGGCCATAAGATGCACTTTGAGCCTAATCCTGCTCATTAGCCACCTGTCCACTAAGGCCCCTTTCATCAGATAACTGACATTGATAAATATGTATTGGGTACAGAATTATGCACTTTATTGTTATTGTTTTTTTTTGTGCACAATTTAAATACTAGTTTTACACACCCTGCATGATGTCAGTGATACATTCCGTTTTTGTGGCACTGTGTAGTGGCAGGATGGGATCATGAACCATATCTCTATTAGCTTCTGTCAATAAAACATCACAACTTGCAAGGCTACACATAATTATCTCAATTTCTATATTGTCGTCCATGGTTATAAATATTTTCATCATCGAATGACACATTTATCGCTATGCCAAATGGCGACGCATCTAATAAAAAATCGCCGAATACTTCTTCGCCGTAAGCAGCTGTGCGAGCCATTATGCAATAACAATAAGTTGCAGACGAATTTGTTTTTTAGCGAATTTACGATTATTCATTATATTTTGCTCATTGCGTTATTTTAACAAATTATTTTAAAACATGGAAAAAAATTGTTCATTTTTTTATTGTTTGATTATTTTAAGTCATTTTAAAGTGTCGCAAGTGTTGACCTACTTTTTCATTACTGTCGCCATTGTAAACATTGGTCTATAAATAACCGTGGAAAACACCGAAAGTAGTTCGTCAAAAGTGCAGTGTTATACGTTATGCATTGTTAGAAATGACGTCATTTAGAACACAACGACCAATGAAAACGCATTAAATTGAGGCATCACGCACAGTTTGTAATTATTGGTCACGATAAAGAGAACCAATAAGTGAATGAGTGTGCGAGTTTTTGTTTAAAACCGCTTTAGCATTATTGCAGCTAATCGCGGCTAGAAAAAGGTTAAAAATTATATATATATCAACCAATTTGATATCAAATTCAATAGGAAATGTAAAAGTATAACTTATATAAACCAGTAATATTACAAATATGTTTTAAATAAAAAACCGGATTATATATATATGCTGAAACTTATATTTTATTGAATAAATTTATTTCCCAAAAGAAGTTTTGATATATAACGAAAATATCCATAGACATTTTTTAAATGATCTTGCATCGATGATGCTAAAAATAAATATCCCTTGTAGGAGCAAAGTCAACACAATCCAGCAAAATGTGCTGAACAGATTGTTGATCCTTACAAGATACATTGGTCAGGTTGTTCTCCCTTCAACATAAAAGAATGGGTAAAATAAGAGAACCAATTAATCAGAGAGTATCTCATAACTATTCATAAGCATTCGACAAGTTTTTTTCACACTACGTAATTATATAATTAGAGGTCTCGGTAAGAGACTCCCTTGCTAACCCATAACTTTCCACCCTAATTAATAGTCACACTCTTGTCCGCATTTAAAATGAAGACCCTTTCCTCACATTTATGGATGACCTCTATGAAACACAGCACGCTCTACAATGCGCGATGTGATCATTTCTTTCCTTTAATCCAAATCAGATAAAGATAACATTTGAATTTTGTAGGGGGTGGACTTATACTTGGCTAATAAGTATCATTTAGCTCTAAATAAAAATAACACAAATATTTGAGAAACAGATATGGCTATACATCAATGCTAGCCATAAATTATATAACAAGAAACTTGCCGTAAATACCTCGATCGGTGTTTCCATTTATGGAAATCTAAATTAATACACACATTTCAACAAAGTCAAACCTGAAGAAAAAATTAGTTAGATTTCCCAAACAAATTCTTCGAAAATTTATGAAACAAATAATATCTATATTTAACAAAATTACTTGTTTAATTTTCATATGCCATGTTCTCAGTTCGGAAATGCTTTTTTTCATCATTGACATTGTGGATTAAAAATTGATAGATAAAATATTCAAATATGTGCAAATTAATGATTCCAAAGTTTCAAAATTATAGTAACCTAAATCCAGCCAAAGATTGCTTTTCATAATGAAACACTTCAGGTTTAAATAATTTCAAAAATAAAGACAGCTGAAAATTTTGCTAAATGGTACATTTTCTGATAGTACAAGGTACTCACTACTAAGTTTTGGATACCCTCGGAGACTTTAATTTTTGTCCACCAGCAGTGGTACCCTCTCAAGAGTAATGATATTTAACAAAAAAATGTTTACTTTTGATGTGCCATATGTGCAGATGTGTGCAAAAAATACAATTTTTAGTAAAGATTTAAAAAATGCAGTTAGATGCCATAAGAGCAGCGCGGATTACAAGAGAAGTAGACCTAATAAAATGGGATTCGGGAACAACAGACAACAGAGAAACAAGCGTTGAGAGACGTAACCGCGCGCTTTAGACCACCTTCACAGGGAACTGAGACCCAAACAAGATTGTTTGAATTGAATAGAAAAATATGAAAAAGTTTAGAGCTTCTTTTATTTTCAACTCAAAAATGGTGAATTTTACACATAATTTCAATCAAAAGCATTGTATGAAAAAATGACTAAAAACTGCCCCCCCCCCCCACTATACAAGAAAAAAACAAAGATCAAGATATACTAGTATATCAAAACATATTTTTTCTTAAAAGAAAACTTGATTTATAAAAGTAAAATTCTAATATTAAATGTGCTTGGTAAAAACAACTGTAAATTGACCGAAAGCAGATGGTAGCCACTTCTAGTGAATTTGAAGGATGAAACTGATCAGTCTTAATTAACAAGCTCTTTCAATTTTCAAATTAAAAATGTATAATGTTTAACAGTTGAGTAGTTTTTAAATTCAAGCTAACGTTAATTGACCAAAACTTACTAAACCTAAACGAAAAAATACTTTAAGCAATAAGTAAATTGTACGAAATGAAATGTTAATACTGCACACTCCATAAACGCTATAGGTAAAAGCTAAAAAAAAATGTTATTGCAACCTTATGGCTACATGTTACGAGATGTGCTCTTTCGAGATTAGAAAATATTGAGAGTTACCAAGGCATGACAAAATTATGCAAATCAGATTTTTTTTTTTTTTTTTTTTTTTTAAAAAATAATTAAAAATAAAATTTCGAGCAATGATGTATAAATTTAAAACTATAGAAGCGTTGTGCAATTCTCAATTAAATCGGTACTTTTAAAGCATTAGTTGTAAAATGACTTTAATAAAAAAAAAAAAAAAAAAAAAAACCTTTAGGGTAAAAAGTACATAAACGAAGTGTGAGACAGACATCTTTACTCTAAAACATAGCTGTTTCCTGTAGCAGAAAACCAATCGCTAGTTTAATTAAGTTCATATCGTGTAAAAAATAATAGTTTTACCCTAAATAAGTTAAAGTGATTTTACTATGGTCATGACTGTTATCGATTGTGACATTTTACCAAACCTTTTCAGAAATCTTTTTTAAAAGATATAAACCTACGTGTTTCCATATATAGCTAGTTTAGTCCTGAAAAAGACAATTTAAATAGAACTAATTGCCTTTTTGTTGTATAAATATTCGTTTTAAGATCATTCTAAATTCTAAAAAAAAAAAAAAAAAAAAAAAAGCTCGTATAGCCCTCGCATGTTATAGGAGGATATTTTCATTAGTAATACCAGTTTAATGTCAAATACAAAAACAGAAATAATACAAAATATACTTGGTTTAAAGCAAAAATCAGTTAATATCACTTTTCACAAAAGCTAAAAAAATGAGAGACTTAGTCAATAAAACATGTTTTATGTAACTTTCTTTTCTCAAACCGTTTATAAAGGTTTATTTGAGCTCAGTTTCTAATAATTTGAACGTATCATTTTTTATTTTGATTTTAAAAATCGTATTGTACACATCCTCGTTTCAATCACCCAATCAAGAAGTATATTTACCTTGTGATAAAACACTTTTTTTCTACTTTCAGCTGTTGTCTTCCCCGCACATCATATGGAACTGTTGAGAAACTCTTAAACACATTATACTTATTTTTCGTCATCAAAAGCGCTTAAGTGCTTAAGGCAAGGGGCGTCTAGTCATTTGTGTTTAAATACACTAGAGTATATTAAAGATTTTGCTTTAAGTCGACTACATACTAAAACGTTTACGCCACAAACTTTTCAGTTCCGGTGCACCCGGCCTCACTTCTTTGATGGAAGTTCACGTGTATAACTAAATTTGCCAGCTTTTAAAGTTTTTACTTTGTTTTGGGGATTGTGATTTGGACAAGGACTGGTATGTTTGTGTTTATTTTTTTATATCGGATGGATAAAGAAGGAGATGAATGTTTTTATATGTTAAACAGGTTTTAGAAATTTTTTACGTTGTATCGGCAAGTAATTGATTCTTCAGATCAGTGCACATTTCTTAAGATTCGATATTTTTTACTTCTTGGAATAGCTTGAGTGCTCTCTTAACGAATTATATATTATACAAAGATGGTTGTATGAAGTCTTATGAAACTCATTATTCCTATATAAATCGCTTTTTTCTCGGTAAGTAATGAAATCCTTTACGTTATACTGTACGTCTTATCATAATAAAGATATTTCACTCACAAATACTAAGCTCATTTTAGGAGTGTTTGTAATGTCACTGTTTAGATAAAGTCGATATATTTTTATTAATTATTTCGCCTGTTCTGTATGGATTCTTTCACTTATACAACGTAGCCCATCCGTCTTCTCATTTCATTTGTACTTTGTATGTGTTACCTCGTCTGTATTACGTAAGTCGCCGACTAACTCTTTAAGTTGTTCTTGAAATTGAATCAATCAGTTAACAGTTTGCACTGTTTGTTTGTTTGTTTTTTTTTGTTTTTTTTTTTTTTTTTTTTTTTTTTTTTTTTTTTTTTTTTTTTTTTTTTTTTTTTTTTCATTATTTTATTTTAAAGTTCTGATTTTTATTCATATGTGGACACAAACGTTTTATTCATCTCGGAAAATAAATTCTGAAATTTGTAACAAGAGGCCCAAGATGGCCCAAATTTGCTCACCTGAGTATAAATGTAACTGGTATGTCTTGATAATACCTGGTAAGTCATAACATGTTGCCTCAATAGAAGTGGTTTCAGAGAACATTATTTTTATTGTTTTGGTTTTTAGCTATGTAGGTCACTGTGACCTACTTTTGGTAGCCATAGCAACCAGAAACACAAATGTGAATGGCAATGGTCTATAGATGCTATTGACTAATATAAATGAAATGTGACCAGTAGTGTCTGTTAAGAAGTCTTTTGATGGATGGATGGTTGGATGGACGGATGGCAGAGTGCCTATTCATGACAAAAGCTCACATGAGCAATTTTCAGATGGGGATTTAATACTTTACAGATTTGACACATTAATTAAAATATTTTTAAAAAATTGTAAAAGTCAACTGCAAATTATTTTTAAAACACTGTTTAATTAGATTAAATTATGTCACATAACAGTGATTTTGTAAAACAAAAAAAAAACCAAAAAATTTCAAGGTTTTAGCTATATCTACATATCAGTATCACATGTATTTCAAAAATAATAATTACACTTAAAAGTAAAAATTCTAAAAATCTCTTCCATGCACCATTGTAAGTCATAAAATTCAGAAATTAAAAAAAAAAGAAAAAAAAGTGGCCTCACTGAGATTTGAACCCTCGACCCTTGGGTTGCTAGAATTTTTCATAAAAATTATTGAAATTCGAAAACTTTGTATATAAGATGGTTTAGATGCCTAAATACCACATAAAGTTTTATCTCAGTGAAGTGGTTCTGGAGAAGAAGATTTTTTTAGGTTTTCAACTATGTAGCTCAATGTGACCTACATTAGGTAGCCATTGCAACCTAAAAAGTAAAAATTCATTAAATTTCTTCCATGCCACCATTTCAAGTCATAAAATTCAGAAATTAAAAAAAAGTGGCCTCACTTGGATTTGAGCCCTCGACCCTTGGGTTGCTAGAATTAAAAAGGTCAAAAAAAGTGACTTGTATCTTACAGATTTTTATGAAAATTGTCAAACATATGTTTCTTCACATAAAAAATGATGTTTGGAAAAAGAATTCACATAAATTTATTCATTATTCTAATTTTGGTAAAAAAAAAAGTACTATTTACAATGTACAAAAAATTAATGCAAAACGCGTAACCTAATTTTTAACAAAAATGTTTGAAATTCACAAACTTGGTATATAAGATGCTTTAGATGCCAAATATCAAATCAGATTTATCTCAGTAAAGTGGTTTTGGAGAAGAAGATATTTTTAGGTTTTCAACTATGTAGGTCAATGTGACCTACATTTGGTAGCTCTGTCAACCAAAAAAAAAAAACACAAATCCGAAAGGCAATGTTCTATAGATGCTTTTGACAAAGTTTGAACAAAACGTGACCAGAAGTTTCTGAGGAGAAGTCGTTTGAGGCAATTGTTGACGGACGACGAACGGACGGACGGCCGGACGACGGAGGGTCTGCCTCTATTTATACCAATACCAATACTTTGTGCTCAGGTGAGCCAAAAACTGGCAAATCAACTGTTTTGCTTGAATATAATATTATTGCAGGAAACCTTTATAAAATTCTTCGCGATTGAATTTCAGTTTCATTATAATGGTTATCATCGTGCCATCGAAAAAAATGCCTCGTGTCGTGCATGATCACGTGTACAGGTGACTGGCTTTATTTCTTTATTATTTTTATAATTATACCATAAAATATCGATTAAGAAAAAAAGAGGTATATTTGAAATATTAAATATTAACTACCACTTCTTTTTCAAAATTACTTCTCTTAATGACACTTTGTAAGGTAATGCTTAAAAGTATTACCTTACAATTATTCTACTTATAAAAGAGTAGCTATAGGCAAAAACCCACTCTTTGATATTTAACATATTTTAACAGAAGCATATTATAACAGAAAAAGAAAGTATCAGAGGATGTTAAGAAAAAATATTTTTATCACAAGATATTTATTTAAATTCCCTTAAAAAGCCCCTTTTCACTTTACATACTTTTTATTTAAAGTGTGAAGTGAAAAATAAGAACAGACATATAACCCCTTGTTATTTAACAAACCACCATTGTAAAAATAATGCCTAACGACTCTCTTGTTAACATTTCTTGGTCATCAATTTTTTTTTTAAAAAAAAAAGGGGGAAATTCGAATAAAATAAATTGACATGTTTACCCTACTCAAATAAGTACCTTTATTACCCCGACGAAAAAATACAGATAAACAGTTTTGACTCTACACGTTTTTGCCAGTTATTTATATTTTCTCCACTTCATAAGAACTCTATATTTCATGAGAATTTATTTATAGTCTAGAAGTTACTTTATTTAGATTCTGCTTAGATATCAAACATTATCAGGGATATCTAATGTGTATATCAGACCTTCATATGATATAAGGGTTATATATATATATATATATATATATATATATATATATATATATATATATATATATATATATATATATATATATATCAGAATATCTATTAATGGAGCTAAGTAATTGTGTTTAAAAAGTCAAGATTCTTTCACTAATGGAAGCCTATGTTATTGATATCGAGTGGTTAGTTCTCGGATGGCTAAAAAATGTGATTGATGGATACACTATATTATACATTTAATGACTTTCAAAATATATTAGCTCCAAATTGCAATGCTGAATCTAATTGCAATGCGTAACACAAAAAACGGGTTATTTTTACATTTTATTTTTTGATTTGATTCAAGCTTCGATTCAATAGCGTAACAATATGAATAGAAACACAAAACTTATTTTCCAGAAAAACACTAAACGATGGATATCCTCTTACAAACGAAGAATTTGTATACACTTTAAATATCTACAGATGAAATAAAACCTTTCACAACCTATTGAGCTCAAAGCAACTAGTTGATAAAAGGCAAAGTAAAACATTCAGTATGATTCTTGATCCCACGAAAAAATATTTATGCGAAACAATTCAATCGAGCTTAATTATCGTTGGCCCCATATGGACCGTGTTTATTTATTTCAAGATTTTAGAAAACCAGATATAAATACTGATGTATAGAGTTTTTGATAGGAACTTTTCCAAACATTGTGTTTGTTACTTAATCGAGATTTTAGGCAATTTAGCCTTTTACGGAATTAAAACAAATCTTTGTGTATTGATGAGATTTTGATATATTTAGCTGTATAATATTGCTTGGAGCCTCCTGGACTGTTAAAAGGTTTCAAAATCCGTTTTAATTCCGTTCCGAATTCAAATATCATTAAATTCGTTCAAACATGAGTAGCCATTCTGTCTAAATCTTATTACTAATTGAAACAGATGTCTCCGTTTTGTATCGTAGCAAAACATACATATTTTTAATGACATCAAAACTTACTTATGGCATAAGGGACTAAAAAGTTATTGTTCATGTCTTACATAATATATATTAATTGTACTTTATCTATACTTTGCTTAAGTTTTTAAGCTGCAAATTCTCAGGGCATCACTGAACGCTAGACATACTCTAGACGTACTCAAAAATATAACTAAAACAAAATGATATGTATTTAACAGGTATGGTGAAGCTGTATTTACATCACTATTTCTTAGGAATGAAGGAGAAAGTCGTGAATTAGGATTAATATCAGTAAGCTTCCTTGGGAAATTTAATAGAATATCCCATTGCAAGTTAAAAAGTTGATTTCTCTGCCACGGACCTCTTCTGCTTCTACACAGTATAGTAGACTAATTGGTCTACAATTTCAATCTCTTTGTGTTGCTAAAAAGTACACTAGAAATCTGTAGCAGACACTTATGCGCAAAAAACTAACAAAACACCCTAGCTTAGCATGATTTCGTGAACAGAGCATATTTATTCGTTACATTCATCAAAAAAAAAATTTTCGCGGAATGTTGAAATTTCCTTAGGAGACGTAAAAACATTAATTCAAGTAACCATTGCTTTGTTATATTTTGAACCTTGGCTACCTTTATTAATTTTTATGGCAAAAGATACTATAAGTATACTGTCCGTTTTGGTTTGAAATCTAACTTTGACATTTAACAATTGCACTAATCCAAAATATTGATGAGTAAAAATATCAATACTTTTATAAATGTTGATATATTTCGAATGACGGACATGAAATGTCATTTAAAAATAATTATAATTTTCACTGATCACAAGTGACACCGTAACATAAAACAACTTCAACTATATCACTGAACATTTTAATCAGAACCACAAGATTAGAAAATATTGCGTTGGAGAAAATAATAGCTTCCTAATTAGGCAACAGTGGGTGTATAATTCCCAAAGGCTAGTTAACTTTGGAATATAATAATAAAACCGACTTTCCTTTTGTTCCCTTTATTCAACGGCCAGTGGTTTGAAAGTACTAAGTTTAAAAGAGAAATACAAGACTAAACAGTTAAGTTACTAGATGTCCTAGGGTATTTATTTTAAAAAGTTGAATTGCAAAAAAAAAAAAAAAAAAAAAGTAATTAAATATATCAAAGATGTAGAAAACAAGGTATAATTTTAAAAATACATATGGTTTCCACCGATCATAACAACGAAGAAAGTAATCTGTAACTTTAACACGAATAATTGGCGACAACAGGAATCAAAAAAGATAATAGAGACACACATATTCGGATCGCTGATTATGAAAATCCCATCTAATGGCAGGCATTGAAATGTTCGAGTAAAACAAACATAAATAGTACAATTAAATTTTTTCAATGTTATATGTAAAAAGACATTAAAAGGTAGCCACAAAAAGATTTTCAAAAAAGTTATCAGACAACTTATACCATCATAACAAAACAATTTGCATTAAAAAGCAAAGCTTTTTTTTTACATAAGCAAATGTTTTAAAAACATTAACAGTTTAGCATTTTACGGTCAACCAAAAACCAATAATATTGTCTTTGGACATTGAATATGCTCGATTGACCTCATTTTTATCAATAAACTGATTATATATTTCAATCTACAGATAATTAAATAAGGCTATATTTTAAGAATTTGTAATTTGTATTTCAATTTTCATTTTCCTTAAGCCAATGTCGTGTTTTTGTTGTTCTTATCATTTCAAATCTCCAATTACCATTTACTTGATTTACATCAACTTTCGAATTGACATCTTTATGCAGTTTCTGGTTATTGTATTTTCAAAAGTGGTCTCACAAAAAGTCATTTGGAAATAAAAATCAAGTTAAAGTTATGCAAACTCCAAACAACCGTTTGTAATTAATCGGGATTAGAAAAGTTTTCAATTTCAATGACGTTCAAACAAACTTCGCGTCGCTATTATTATATGGTTATCAATAAATATCAAAGTATTATAGTTGGAATTTAGTTATTTCATTCTTTATAATACACAATACATCCTAGAGGATAAAATAAATTGAACTGTTATCGGTTCTAAAAATAGGTACCTTTTCCTTTTAACGTCAAATTCATCTTGTTTAACTTCCAATTCTTTTATTATATCTAAATGCAAATCTCTACACAAGTTAGTTTTAACATGATATCTTTATTGTTTCCTTCATTAAATATAATCTGGCACTGGGTATCGATTTCTGTTTGTTTTTTCATTACCCATTGTAAAAAAGGGAAACCTTTTACCATATATCAGATAATAACAATTACTTCCTTGAAACTAAATGTTTCGAACAAGAGGATATCACTAGACCTTTATTCCATTCTAAAAACAACACTTTTTCCTCCAATGAATGGAAGACTTACTTTATTACTTAATTTTTTAAAAAATAAAGACTTTTGCCAGAAACCAAACCACCTATCGAATTTAGACCTAAAAAGTAATAGATATTCGAAAATATACCATATTTAATACAAAAACACAAATGCTGAGCTCCAACAATAATTTGTATTTACTGTTTATAACAATTTATGTAGTTAACTTTTTAAAATTTGTAATAAAAAAAAATTATGCTTTAACAAACGTACAAAACGAACTGAGAAAAAAGAAGATACTTATTTAACATGTTAATGCCATCGATTATTAAAACTTTAGCAGGTAATCAAGCATTAATATGTTAACAACATGACATCCAGCGGTGTGGTTTTACTCACTCAAGTATGTATTTTCAGATATAAAATGTATAATTCTTTTGGAAAACACGTATCGTCTTTATGATAAGCCTTCAGTTTGCTTGCAGACGGTTGGGTTTTTAATTATTTTTTTTTTCGGGTAGTCCTTTTATTAACTTCACTACCTCAGAATTGATCGCTTTCAAACATATATGAAATATTCTTGGTTTGGTAAAAAACAAATTCCAACTTCTAAAGCAACTTACCAATATGGGTATTGTACTGAGGAGATGTAAATTATCAAAATGGCGTATCATGACATCGTGTTCATAAAACTGAAAAAAACATTTTCATCACTTCAACTTCTCTATCCTACACTTTCCTCTTTCCAGAGTGATTGATTGGAATAACTCATATTCTAAAGGTTACCAGATTAAAATTTTCTGATTAAATCAAAGAACAACATAATTAGATACAATAGATAACAGGGGCAATTTAAGTGGACAGGCAAATTACTTTTTTCCATGACAACAAAAACTTTGCATTGATGTACGGTTAACTATTACCAATTCGGAAAGATCCGATCTTGCTATATACCATAAATAAAACAAACATACCAGTCCTTGTCCATTTCACAATACCATCTTATTCCAACGGATGCTAAAGTTGAGTGTATTTCACAAAATTGCTCTTCTTAATAAAAAATTAATAATCAGATATTCGATCCTTAGCTTATACTTTCCTAAACAACAAATCTCATTCCATGCATGTAATGGTATTCTCATCCAACTCATTATGTAAAAAGAAGTGAAAAAAACTTGTCTTTGTGCCCAGTTATGTCCATAAGATTAACCAATAATTTTTTATTTAAATGCTATTTAAATGCCATTTGTCTTTTTTTTTGTTTATGTATATATATATATATATATATATATATATATATATATATATATATATATATATATATATATATATATATATATATTTGTAAAACTAAGTTGATGTAAATGTGAATATTATACTTGCTACAAAGCATAGCTCAATATAAATACGACCCCCACTCTCAACAGGTTTTCCACTTTTCTTATAGAGCTTATATTAACTGGTATTTCCACATTATTCATAATTTATGTATGTTTGTTTTTAAGTTATAACCAAGTTTTTTCGATATTAGTAGTAAAAGGTTAATAAATGGCGTTCAAACGAACAATTATCTTATTAGCCGTTTTTTTCGTTTGTCCAGTCAGATACCAGTTTTTCCAATCAGATTAAAAATCAGTATGAAAATTGTGATTGGCAATTTAAATTAGAAAGAAAACTTTGCATTCATTTTGGTAGGGTATGTGATAAATACAAAACCACACGTGGTTCTCTGTCGTAGCTGATCGCTCTTGTTTATTGTGCGGGCGCATACAATACACTCGTGCGCAGAGCGCACTTGTGTAACGTATACGTTCGCACAATAAACTCAATCGATCAGCTACGTTAGAAAACCACATATTTGGGGTTTTGCGTATTTTTTTATAAGTTTTAAAAAAACAAAAGTGTCAAAACTGTACCAATCTGTTAATACCAAATACAATGACATTATTTAAGTTTTTGAAAATAAAATGTAAGTTTTGACTTTTAAGTTTAACGAAGAAATTTTCCTCACGCTTTTTTCCACGTGATTATCTACACGTGAGGACACACGTGTATTATTTTAACTAAGCCCACATCCTCAACCTTGTTTCCGTACCGTAATGAATTGTTCTGATCACATCATATCAAATTTATTCTCCAGCTTGGAAGAACACATGAAAGTTTCCTGTCTATAATGTTACAGTTGTTCAATACTCGTCAATTAAATGTTAGAGAAATAGAAAGCGCGTAATTAAAGAAACCTTTTAAGAGCGTTGTCTAAGGAAGTTGGAAAAAATCAACAACGATTTTAAGGTTAAATTAACATTCGACTTTTACAAACTTTACTAGCTATAATCGGTGTTTAATTCGTTATATAGTGCTAAAATGTCCAAATTTCGACTTTTACTGCAGACCGCTTTCTAAACTGAAAAATCTATGGAATTTTTGTAACATCAAGTTAGGCTTAGTGGAGAAATGTATGTCTGTATGACAACTTGCAGTAAAATCTCATTCTTATTGCTTCAGTAAAAATTAATGATAGATATCAGTTCAAGCTTTAAAATAGTTTATCTGTGAAAATATGGAAGATAAAAAATGTCATCTTGTATGCAAGTCTTCTGTCAGTTACCAAGGCTACGAGCAAATGAAAAGTTCTGGTTGAAAACTAAACCTTACATGTTGATTGTAGTCAATTGAATTAGAGAGCTGAGAACAGAGCTCACAGGACGTTTATATAATCAGCTCGCAGCCAATTAATGATATCATACATTTTCAAAAGATATCTTTCAATGTTTAATTGGGCAAGATTGTTTGGGTTTTTAAATTTAGAAACTAGCACTTTTTTTAATTACTCCAAAAGATATATAACACATAAGTTGAGAATCAAACTTTGCCCTACATTATGCCAAATTCAGTTTATTTGCAAAGGCATGCTAGGAGATAGATAATTCAGTACTCTTAGTAAGGTATACTGACTACACCAGTGTTTAAATGTTAACCAGTAACCGTTGCAGTTGTAGTGTGTAAACGGTGTTTTATGCCGCCTGCTGCAATATTTGTACTTTGAAGCTATAAACCATGCCTATAGCTGAAATCGAGTTGCCACTTTATCAGCAACCAGATACGTTGTTATTTGTTAACTACGGTTCTCCAAAAAACGGAGAAAATAACATAATTAATACCAATATAATAAAAATGGAGTTGATTATTTTAATTTTGATGTTTTACGGCTTAGTCAAGATTCTTTCATTGATATCGAGGCGATTAGTTTAGGGATAATGGTGAAAGCATGCTGACAAATTTCCGTCACTAGGATTTGCCCGAGAAAGAGTGAAAATAAGGCAATGAGAGACACTGTGTTTCGAAAAGTAAGCTTTTTAGACAATTCTTTATTTTATCAACTATATATAAAACTTTTATATAACTGTAGGAGTCAAAAAGGTTTAAAAGGTGTATAAGCTTTCAAAGAAAAATACTTGTACCAAATAAATTTTTAAAAAATTATTGGACTAAGTTACCTTATAATGGTACAGTATAAAATAAATTCCAGAGGGATTCCATATTAATTTGGGAATAGCATCAATAACTTTGTTGTTTATCTCGTTAAAGACATCGTTTCAGGAAAAATAATATCGTCTGCTAAATGAAGTGATCAATTCTGAATTACAAATTGCCTGATTCCAAGAAAAATAATACCGTTTGTATAATGAAGTAATCAATACTTTCATTACAAATTAATTAATTTCTACTATAATATGTATCTTGTAACTGTTTTTCTAGTACACATTGGCCAATCCATACTACCTTGGCAAAGAAATAGATTAAAATTTTCACTTTGACTGATTGGATTTCCTTTTGATCTACCAATTAAATTATTGAATGTTGTTTCACTTCTGATTACAATTCCAGCACTTTATTTGTGACAAAAAAGAAGCATTCTTTGGTTTAAAAAATATGCATATAGTGCGTATACATATCATATGATTTTTATTATGATACGCTCCTGTGTCAACTGTTTAAACTATTTCCGAGAACATAAAACTTCTGTAACCTTCTGTATAAGCAAAACGTATTTCAAATAACACAATTAATGACATTAATATGAAACTCCGAATGTATCTAATGGACTTAACAGTTAGCAACAGAAATCAACCTGGCGCTCTATTGTTTTGCTATATATACTTTGAAAGGTAGTGTTGGTAGGGTTGATGTTACCTGTTCGAATGTTTGCTTAAAGTCTTAGTCAAGATATTACTAATTAATGAGACGGCCAGGTTTAATCCAAATGCCAAGGAAAACTGTTTACCTTCAAAAAACGAATGAAACATCATCATATTCTTTCACAGTTTGTATCCTTTTATTTTTGTCTAACATTTTTTTTTGAATTCATACATTTCAAGAAAATTGGTAAATATGATAGTTTAAAAGCATTTAAATGTCAGCTGCATCCATCAGACCAGAACAAGTTAATTTAGTCCGACTTTAACATATGTTGCAACAATGCGAACTTAGAAGTGTAGGTAAATACGTGATGTACTCATTTCAACCTATACAATTACAATTTTATAATTTTTGATGCATCAAGTAATTAAATAAACAGCATTCTTAATTTAACGATTTCACTGTTCATTTTGATGATCATTTACAGTCTCGCTTTACACAGACAGCCGTGCCACCAATCTGTGTTACGACGTTACTTGTAGATTTGTTACCTAAAAACGGCTAAAAACTAATCAGTCCTTGTCTGTGGTCTACCTTGCTGATTTTGCAATGCAAAGCATAGTTTTCAGGCTCAACGTATGGCCTTTACCATAGTATGCCTCACTAGGTGAGTGTCATTTCTATGGGTTATTGGTTAAAAAGTATTTTGAATTGGATACCAAGTTAAGGCTGTACAAGATTACTTGCACCACAAAAATGTACCTTTTGTCTAGCTTATCCAGTGGCGTCTACAGAAGTGCGTTTTAGTTGGTCTGGCAATCGACAAATCCATTTTTATTTCTAGTACATGTATCTGTATCTGTAAATTGCATTTTTCCAAATGTTCTATTTAAAAGGTTAACATAATTTACACATCTATTGATTTACACCTTACAGCAAAACACGACACATACTGTATAATTTAGAACATTTGTCCTTCATTGTCCTTGTAAAAAATTAGGACTGCAATATGAAGGCTAAAAGTTGTTATTTATTATGCCATTGAAAAATAATTAAACCAAACCAGAAAACTACATCCGTGTAATATATCAATAACAGGTCTAGAGAAAATTACTAAGTATTGATTCAGATAGTAGCACAGTATTTATTTCAACTGTGTTACGTTCAGCGATCAATCAAATAGGTCGTTTGAAATAAAGTGGAAATGCATTTTCAAAAATTATGTCAATTTTGAATATAAATAAGATTAGGAAAACTATAAAAATATTAGTTGTAACATCACACTGGTTATAAAAACAAAGGCTTTGTTTAATTGTAAACAGTTAAGCCGTTTGTTGTAGTAATATGAAATTAAAAAGCAGAAATTTCTTTCGAAGGCTTCAAAAACAAAATACCCGTTAAAACATCATGGTATAATTAATAACTTCTAAACAGTAAAATAAATATAGAACAAAGCAATCCTACTTAAGTATTGGTGTCAGACCCTGATATTTCTACTTACGGATATTTTTTGTCTACGCGATTCTCTTTCAAATTAAAGATTGATGGTCTCAAAAACTTTACTCAAGCCAATTCGCTGTTTGATACTACATTTTTTATGTATTGTGTATGAACTGTTTAAAAATTCCTCACGAACAGATTCGAGACGTGAATCCTTACGGATATACAATGTCTTTCTTAAATCATACTAATGTCATTATAAGTTGTTGTCTATATGCAGTAGCCATCGTTATAGTTCGTTTACGTTAATGCATTTTGTAAATACCACATTTGGCTTTTAAAAATTAAACGTATATTTTGACATTCATTAAAAAGGGATACGTTTCAAAGATAGTACAAGTAATAAAAAGTATCCAAAAGCAACAAAATATATTGTGACAACAGTTGAAACAAATGAAATTTTTCATTTTTCATCAATTCTTAAAATTCTTTAGGATTTGATAGTGACTTGTTGTTTTCACGAAGTCAATAAAGGAAACATCAGAGTTTGCTTTTAAACCATGGTAACAAAATTTTTTTAAATGCATATGTCAATATCAGTTTTTATATATAAAACTGAATACGTATGCGGGAAACCGTACATAGAATGTGAGTAAAAATCGTTACAGGAAAATACTGAACACTAAGAGATTGTCTAGACATGGATAATGACTTCGATTGTACTCTACACAAATGACATTATTGCAATAAAGAAACAAGTTTTGGAATATGTATAAATGTTGAAATCAATATATTTGTAGCAAAAATGTATTTTATTTTTCCATTTTGACTCATATAGTACGATACTGACAGCGCTATAAGAAAACCAAGCAGTCGACTTTTTTCAAAGAATAATATCAACGTTATTTAGTAAAACACACTTTAATTAGAAACATTTTTCAAATATATTTTGAATAAACAATAACTTTTTTGCGCATTTTAAATGCAATATTTCAGAAAAAGGTGGCGTAGAGAAATAAATGGGTCGACTTTTCACTACTTGTTTCTTGTGATGAAGGGTAAGCTCGATAATTTAGAGGTTTAATGTTTACAGTTGAATTTCCGGGTTATCACGATAAATCACACAGGATTAGCATTAACACAAACATTCCATTATATTTTTGATAATTTACATTATCAGAACTTTGTCGTACAGACACGCATATTAGAATTGCAAATTACAAATAAATGCGTTGTAGACACAATAGAGTCTTTAATGTTATATTTTTAAATAAAAACAAAAGACAAAATTCAAACTTTACCTTCTTCGGCCGAACATAAGCAGATTTGATAAATGCTAAAGAGTATTTGTATCTTTCAGCTAGTAAACACAATTTAGTTTTAATGTGAAAGCATTTGAATCCTCAATTACATATTCATAATTTGGGCATCTTTATTTGATAAATAATCAATTTTTTTATCATAAACACATTTAATGAATGCATCATGCATGCTAGAAAAATCTAGATAGATCTATCGAGTACGGCATATATTGAAAGGAAACATTTAAACTTCTGCGAGGACGGCATATCTTGATTACATCTTCTATAAACCGATTTACTACCTATATATCTATAGAGAAATATCACAAATACGTTATCAACGCCTCTGTTATTGCGCTTTCAGCATCGAATTGAGATGTAAACAACCAATTTATCTTAGTAAAGAGTTTCCTATCCTATAAATCGCAAAAATCCATTTTTGTCATACAGAACTTTAAATTACTACTGTAGTCTAATTAGGTAGAGAAATTGTTCGGTAAGCAGAAGGTTTGTTGTCTCATTTAAACCTGATAATACATTACAATGATTTTACTAAAGGTCAATATAACCTTCTAAATATTCTCTTATAGTGTTTTCTTCGAGAAATAACATGGCACGGTTCCTTCAAATAAGACCTATAGTCATGGATTGGGGGGAGAGAAACATTATTATTTTGCTAAGCCTTAAGAGTAACATTTGCATACATTTTTAAACAGAAATTTGGATATGTATGGAACACACATTTATGGAAATTTCTTTTTTTTTTCCAAACCTTTTAAACTCAGAGATACTTAATAGCGGTTTATAAAATGTTTTACCTACGCATTCTAACTTATGTATAGTTTTCAACCGGACATTTTACTGTAATTTTTAATGAAAGAGTTATAAAGTATTTATATTGATTTCTATTTACCACAAGCAATACATTTCAAATTGTCTATACCAATAGCTTACCACAAAAGATTTTAACTGAAATTTAGCTCGAGCAGATCCCAGTCTAAAGATTTTTTGAGAGCACATATATGTTTAGGTATATCAGTTCCCGTCAATATCGCAATACAGATCGTCTCGATGCATGTAAAAGGTTCTTTGCAAACATTATTTCTCAACTTCAGCTCAATTTTTTCATTGACAGGTGTAATGTTAAAAGTGTTATGAGTATCTATGACGCCAAAAAAGAACTGAAAATTGTACACTTATTAAAAGATCAAATAAAAAACGGGTCACATCAGTAATGATAAATAATTTGAAAACTTCGGAAAAAGTGCAGTAATAAAAGCTATTATTTGCTGCTTTTGTTAAATAGTAGATAGCAATGTTATATGTAAGCGTAAGTAGACAACAAAGAAGTTTTGCAAGGCTCTACTAAACAGGTAGATATTGACGTGAAAAAACAAACGACTGTACTTTTAGGATTTCTTTTAAAGTCCAAGGTTTTTTGGAGTGTATTATGTCAATTAATAATACATTTTATACGTTGCTATACATCAGTTTCTATGCTCATTAATTTGTTCACCACTGAATGTTTTTACTGACAACGTTAACCGACAAATGTCAGTTTACGATCTCATAAATCCAGCATATAAAGTTTCTGTAATTTTCTTATAAAGGAATTATACAAGTTGTTTAGAACATCCATTTAACTGCAAATTCTATTATGGACTCTAAATGCATTTTACTTACGTTTTTTATATGATTTTCTAAATAAATGATTGATTTATTCGTAAGTTAAAGTTGACCGTTATTGATATTGTAGGAAAAAACATATTGAAACAACCGTATTCATGTTGAAACTCTGCTATGTACCAGTTTTATACCGATTTTTAAAATTTTAAATCCCTGAAGACATAAATCTAACAAATGTGTCTAGGAAACTAAAAAATCACTTTAAAGTAATTTTTTGCTACTTTCCTAGATGCCAATATAAAGGTTATTGTTCTCCAGGTGTCAAAAAAGAACAAGGATAATAAAAATAACCATTTTAATTAACATTATAAAATACTGATTTATACAATATGTCGTGTAAGTCTGTATGTACAACGACATAAATAGGTCTTATAAATTTGGCATATGTTTGTTTTAGTAAAACGTTGACTTAAGCCGTTTTATTATTGAGTAATCTAATTTTAAGCACAGCACAGGTATTGAACTCTATCATTGTTAAAACTCGGCTTACTGATTTAAGAGGACACTAACTTTTATAAATGACAAAATAAAAATAAAACTTAAAAATTTTAACCTCACCATTTACATTAATGTTTTGCTCGGTGTAATAAATGTCTGTGTTTGTCAATTCTAACCTTTTAAAAACTAGATTAAGTTGTATTGATTTTCATAGAAGCACAAAGCAACCGTAATAAAATATATCAAAAGAAAGAATTAGCATTAGAGTTAATGTTAGTGCTTTCATGCTAGAAAACAAAATAGAAGCATTCTTAGTTTTCCGGTACAAGCAAAGAAAAGTTAACCAGATTTTATAAAGATAATAGAGCTTTTTCAACCAAATTTTAATCTAAATCATATGTAAAACTAGGTTTTGTTGTTGTTATCATTATTATTATTATTATTATTATTATTATTATTATTATTATTATTATTATTATTATTCCAAATATTTGAAATCTCTTTTCGCTCGCTTTGCCTTGGTTTGTAGTTGTTGGATCCGTAAGCTGCTGTCAAGTATGTTTTAGTTCCAATTTTCATTCTTCCTATTCAGTTATAAAACAGACATTTCCTATGAGACGATGTATCACGCCACAGTAAGCGTATGTAGTGCATTTCATTCTGTCTGTAATATATAACATTCCCAACATATATAACAGACTTGTTGCATTTATTTATCACTGCGTTATAATTAACAACGACTTATATGACGTCAAATGTAAAAAACTAATCCCCCATAATGTATGATGGCAGTATTTCAAAAATTATTTCAAATTTAAAACCACTTGATTACTGAAGTATTGTCAAACCTATTTTGATGCATTTGAAACAATCTCTTAACGACAGAATACACGTTTAGTATAATTATATGAACCAAATTAAAACAAACATTAACATATATTACATGTAATGAAATGACCTGAATTTTATCAATTATCAGAAAGAGTGGTCTCATCCTTTCATTATGAGGTTAGCTACTCCTTACCCTTCTGATAATATTTTAACAGCAACAAAACAATTATCTGAAGAATGAAGTTAAGCTGATTTTTATAATTTTATGTTTTGTGAAATTATTGATGCGACATTATCTTTGCCTTTGTCACAGCAACAGGGATTTAAATCATTTTAGTACCGCAATAAGGAATGTTCGTTTTGAACAGTAATTTGTAGCATTACACAGTGGACTAAACAAGTTTGAGTAAGGATTTGTGTCTGAAATTGTAAGTTTTGAACACAACAGATGTCAAACAATCTTTAGTACCTTCTTTGTTTCTACAGAGTGTATAGTGTATACAGTGTCTAAACCGTTCAATGAGACACTTAAAACAGGCATGTAATTTTTACTTTTGTTGTGATTAAACGGAAGTCATTAAACTGTCGATTCTGCAATAAAAAATATATTTAATTTATTATTACACCAATAGTGTATAACACAATTTTACCAATTCTAGTGTAAACAATATTTATTAAATAAAGTACGAATCATACAAATCATAAACATTTACAATACAGGGGATCACGGAACAATAGCATTACTCTTATATTTACCAATGGACCAGTCTCTTCAACAATACAGAAAATCCTTGAACAAGTTTATTGCTCTTATATAAACCGGTCTCCTCAACAAAACAGTGTATTCCGAAACAATAGTATTACTCTTACATAAACGGTCCTCTCAACAATACAGAGGATCCTTGAACAAGAGTATTACTGTTATATGAACCAGTTTCCTGAACAATGATTACACATCATTCTTTGCATGATATAGAAAGAACACGTGTGCTAAATTCATTTTAATAAATAAATAAATAAATGTGTAGATTATGAATTCAAAAATTAAGGAAACTTAAAAACAATGATTCAAGAGGTAGTTTTATCTATGTTAAAAATAATCTGTAAGGATTCATAATACATTTTTGATCAGGAAAACCCTTGGTCAAATGAATGTAATTGTGTACCCTTATTAAAATAGCAACGTTTTTATCGTAAGTCAATTTTTTGATTAACCAAAAATAATGTATCAAGACCATAAAAGACAATAAAAGTATAAATGGTTGTATTTCTGACAAATTACAATGTAATAAAAAGTGTTGTGTAGTTTTATTTGACCTCATGTACAATATTGAGATTATTAATATTAACGAGATTCTTTGGAAAACAAGTGGTAATTTTAGGAACTACACTCTATCCTACGTCTGGTACATTGTGTCCTATAGTCCTACCTGCATAAAAATATTTGGGAATCGGTATTTCCTGGTTTATGAAAAAATTTAAAACATTCAGTGAACTTTTTCTTACCGAAACAGTAACGCTGTTCTAGTCTCTAATTGCGGAAGAAGGAATGATTTATAATGAACGTCTGTATAGTTTCTAGTATATTAGACAAACGGGTGTCACAAGAGAACATTTCTTAACTTCTGAATGGAGTCATTTGGAACAAATAAGTAGGAGATTGCATTAAAATTATGTTTTCAAATACTGTTTGCACAAGTTAAATATGATTTTTTGAAAAAAAATTTATTCAAACTTGTCTTGTTTGCTTTGGCTCAATAAAATTAAAACTAGATGTTCTGGAAACAAAATGCAAATATAATTTAAAATGGATTGAAGAAAAGAAAGAAAAAATAACATTAATAACTCTTATGTATACATAAAAAAGTGACAATTTATTTAAAATGTTTTATGCTGCAATACATCAATTCAATTTCCTAAAACTTTGATATAAGTAATAACCTGCTAACGTCAGCCCTCGACAGTCAGAAATTAAACTAGATTAGATGTCTAATTGATTACATCAACTCTGATAAATTTATTATACATTTAGTAATAAATAGTTTGAAACTTAGAAACATGTTTTAGAAAAGTTATTTAAGAGCTCATAAATAAATTTTCTTTGAGCAACAACTATATCTTACCACTATTATAATAAAATATTTTCATGTCAAACATTTTGACATTTTCAACTTATCAAAATACTCCTAATTTTCAAATTACATATTTTTTAATTTCATGTATGTCAGCTTTTAACCAAAGCACCACTTTTCAACGTTCAAGCACTCGTTATGTTGTACGTGGACAAGTGAAAAAGAAAGTAAGCCAGCAAACACGTAATTATACATAAAAATTAATTAAGTGACAATTGCATATACCCGTATTATGTCAGAGTAATGTGTAATTGTTATTAAAAATTATAATAACTATTAATAATGCCTGTCAAATGAACCTGTAAGTCAGTTTAAACTTTTGTTTAACATTTAAGCAAGAAAGTTTTAATTGTCCAATGTGTAACGCTGACTATTAATGTCACAGTTTGTATAAGACACGAAAACATTTTACAGATCAAGGTTCGAAGAATGCTACTCTTAAGTAAGAGAGTTTTGGATATTCTAGCTTAAATAAAACAAGACAAGACATTTCCTTGTAAATGTACTCGCCAACTTTTCAAAAAAAATTGTTATTGTCTTATTCAGTAGTTAAACTAAGTTATTCATAGTATCACTAATGACGTTAATGGTATAAAACATCAAAAATGATCGTAAAAAAGATGACATGGTTTCTAACGTACCTAAAAACTTTACATTTCACCAAAAGTTATGTATATACTATGTTAATTCGAGAAAAGTAGATATCTGTAAAGATCTGAAATAGACACACTTTTGCAAAAATTTAATATATCAGTAAAATATCAGTCAAGATTCCTAGTTGTAAATTATCAGCATTATGACTTAAGATTGGTTGACGTCAACGTCATAATCTAAAAAGCACCTGTGTTTTGTAAAATATCTTGAAACATCTGTACTAAGTCATTAACAATTAATCGGATTAAGAGGATCAAGTACACTTATATACTACATAAAGATAGATTGTTCTACGAAAATTTCCTCGCATACAAGTTTGAATTGTGTAGATTATCATTTTACCAGTTTGTTTCAACAATATTTATTCAATGGTGTATTACAATGATCCAATTTCAAACTTATTTAACAAATCAAGGAAGAAATAAGGCAAACACCAAACATTTTACATTAATGAACCCACTTTTAACGGACTATGTTCTTAATAATACTTCAATTAACAACAAAACGATGATTAGTGGAGTGCACGTAGTTTTGTTTTTTTTTTTTTTTTTTTTTTTTTTTTTTTTTTTAAAAAAAAAAGAAATTTAGAGGCAGAGAAAATAATGTTTAAAAAAGTGTATGAGATGTTATCGCAGAACTAAAAATATACTAAAATATAACAGAAAAGATAAAAAATATTGGAGTATGTCATATGTGACCAACTTATTTGTCAATTTTTTAAATAAAAGCTTTGACTGATTCCTTATGTTCTGCTTCATTTTTTTACTTCTAACCCTCGAAAGGCTACATTTGAAGCTATGTGACAAAAGTGGCAAGTTCAATTGTAAACTTTTCGAGGTTGTTTTGTAAATACCCTTTTACTTTTTTCTACGTATGGTGAAATTGTTTCAGTTAATACGGTATGTTAGTATGGTAGAGCAACTATGGGGAATTTCTACAACGAAGCAAGATGCTTATAAATAAATTGTAATTAGGGATTCTGCAAGCCTAGGCTAATCTAGGCCCTTACAAGTTTTTTTGCTGTATCCAAACTCATACTGGATATATTTGAAGTCCTACAGTTCTGTTTTCTTTTCACTCTCAAAATTGATTTTCCACTTGGTGTGTGTAGGTAGACAGGAGGTTAACAGACTCTTTCTGGAGCAACCGGTTTTAATTTTCTGGTAGAAGTTTACATGTTTTACTGAATTAGCCAGTTATTTTTGAGATTTTGGGATGGTGATTTGAACATGGACTGGTATGTTTTTGTTTGATTTGAAAAAAAAAAAACATTTCATAAATAAAAGGACGAATGGCACATGATGTTTTCTAAAAACACCGATATATATATATATATATATATATATATATATATATATATATATATATATATATATATATATATATATATATCAGAGGTAATTTAAAGCATTTAAAAGTTTAATTGTACAAATCCATATTTGTGTCAATTTTGCTGATTTTATAGTGCTTCTTGTTTTTCATCAGTTTTCTTCTTTCTTAAAATCTTACTACTCATTCAGTTTGAATGTACACACTTATTGAGACCTTCAGATTTCTGCCAAAGAAGAAAAGCCCTCTAGATGAGATTATGAACAAAAAGGGTTTAATTTGTCAATTTGCCAAAAAAATGCATCTTTTTAATACATTTTTAGTTTTTCTATCATGAATTTTCAATCAATTAATAACAATGTTAAAAAATCAATGATCAGTTTTAGTATGTTAGAAGTGTTCCAAATATTCGACTCGGAGTAAAATAAGGTATTCCTTTTCGCGGCTAAACAATTTAAGCAGTAGCCAACATTGCAAGTAAGTATCAGTCAGGCTACGTAAAATATCAGAAAGATAGAGAATTATTTTCTACCACATATAGCGTCTCTTCAGTTTATAGCAAGTAAGCTAATAAATTTTATCTTTTTATCGTTATCGTTTTATTGTTATCAAGAAAAGTGGATCTGAAAATTGCAATAGGATTCAAAATGTTTATTTGCGTTTACGATCTCAGAATTACTTTACTAAAGTTGACAATGATCTGTTTAAATTGTCCTCTGATCAACATGACAAGATAAAAAAATACAATATACTTATTGACTGATTGATTGATTGAATGGGGTTTTATGGCTCAGTCAAAAATATTTCATTTATATCAAGACGTCACCAGCTATAGATAAAATGGCAAAATGTTTTACCTTTGCAGTGCACCAACGGCAATGTGAGTTTCTTTAGCGTTCCACGCATATTATGACACGGGGCATCTGTTTAAGATCTCTTCTGAGGGGATAAACATTGAACGTGGAGGAAAAAATCTAAAGCAATTGGAAGTTTTTAGTTACTGTTCCATGTGACTACAAATTTTCAAAGTTTTTCGGAACACTGCGACTCTTATAACGTCTTGACGTTTGTGTTATTGATGACATTGTAAACTTCTACTATATAAACATTTGAAATAAAAAACGATATTTTATTCTGCATCTACATGAACAAAGCAGCTTGATAGCATTTTATCGTAAAGTAATACCACGTTGGTCAGTACGGAGGCATCTACGGATGTACATTAAATTTTAAGAAAAACATTTTGGAATGTACAAAGATTCCTTCATTTACTCTTTTGTTGTTTTTTGGCACTGGCTATTGCAAAGTACATGTTTTTAAACGCAATAGAGATAATTGCTTATGATAAATAGAACTTGAAGCTGTACATCAGTTGCTACTAAAACAATCTTATTCTGCTGAAATAATTTTTTGAAACATGTAATAATATGCTTGTTTATCTGAAATTTCTTATCACACATATTCTTTTATTCTATCATTACTGAATTTATGTATTAAGAATAGGTTTTATATAAATTCAAAATAAAAATTATATTACTTATTTTGTATGCACAGGGTTCTCGCTCAACTCATTTTATTTTGTTATATTAACAATAATAACTCTAAAATGGCAACATAATGCTTCAACCTAGAATAAAGATAACATTATGTAAAGATCAATATTACATAATGTACCGTTTTATGTTATTATATAGAATTTTAAAACGATTTTAATCTAAAAACAGAACAAGTTCCTTAAATTGACTTTTATTACCGTAACATTTTTATTGTACTCAATCGTTGTCTGGACGGAAAAAAAATTGACGATAAGTATTGATGACGTTTGTATTTGTTTTTAGAAAAAGAAACCTAAAACTGAAAAACATGCGTTTAGTAACTGCCAAGAAACTCAGAACACGAAACAATACTGGTGAATAATGTATAAATCAAATGTAAAATTGTAGTTTTTTTTTTACTTTATTTTTTTATTTTTTATTTATTTATTTTTTTTTTTTTGAAAAAAAGCGCTTAAGTAAATGTACAGTGGTGAGAGTATAGTTGTAGTGGAGAGCCCCGATAATTCTAATTTATGTTCTTATAATTAATGGCTATCCATAGATTCACAACTTACAATCTTTATTAAAAAAAAACAATGAACTTTTACAGGTAATACCCATCATTTAAGAAAACAAACATTTTATATTTATTTTAACGTTTATTTTTTATATATATTTAAAGAGAATCTATTACGAGTTTGAGGTTGAGATAGGAAAATTCTGATCGAGTGGTCAGATTTTTCATCTTAAACGATGCTGTACCGAGTTTGAGATTTAAAAATTGGACCGCTCGATCGGAATTTCCCCATCTCGACCTTAGTCGAGTAATTGGTTATTTTTCTTGCGTTTAATTTACGAAAAAACGGAATTCCTAGCATTAAGATGCGAAATTTTCTAGCGGATATATACAAGACACGCAACAATAACAAATAACTTTTCACTCACAGCAGAATCTGAACCTACGCGACAAAACAATACAACGATTTTTCTCTTGATATATATACAACGTTTAGTAAAAATAATACTATTTATCATTAAAAAGTCTTTTTGCCATTTTCATATAATTTTTTTCCCTCTAAGTTATGACCCTTGGCAATTGATAAAAATTGTAGTCCCCGTTCAACTGAGATAGGCTACACGTGCCTACCTATACATAGAGATGGGACCGTCGGAAACCATGATAAACCTACCTCAAATACATATGACTGGGGTTTTATTTACTGCTAGTGCAATCAGTCTTACTGCCATAAAAATGCTACATAAACTGAAGGTTTTATAGGAAACTCTTGCCATAAGTTGGGTTTGTCTTCTATAGAAAGCATGGTCAATTGTCCCTTTTTCTTTTTTTTAAAGTAGGTCACAGTAAGCAAAAATAGCATGTGCTTGATATAATAATAACAGAAGATCGTTATTAAGGTTTCAGGAACTGACTGCAACAAAATATTTACATTTATATGTCATTTTACCGTTCTAAGACATACAATTAACTGCGAATTTATTCTATTTTAAAATATTTTAGCTTTTATAAGATCTCTTAAGATATATTATACAATATAATGTTAAACGAGACAGACACGTAAATCCTAGAAATTTGATTTGTTGCAAAATATACTCATTTAACCCAACTAATTGAATTTTAATGCGTTTATTTATCGAGAACTTTAAAGCCATATCGAATTAAAACTAACAAAGAGAAACGATCAATATTAAGACAGTTTTATGTTATACATTTTGATAATCATAAGAGTTGAAACAGTTCGATCTAAATATGGATCAAACTTCTTTTAATTGGAATTTTATTACTGCAACATATCGACCTCATAATAGTGTCTGTCTCGATATCAAGCCAAGTTGTAGACTATGTGATGTCTTTCATTTTTCATTAGCGAGATATCGATACTTTGTATTTACAAAAGATTGATTTACATATAGAAGTTATTTTTATGTCTAAAAATAAAATGATTTTCTTTTCCCAAATAACATTAAAAAATTTGCCAGTTTCCTTGCCGACAGTCAGTTGTTTTCTCCGAGCACCCAAGTTTTTTTTACCATCCTGGAGATGACCGCCTCGATATAAGTGGTTAACATGGGTGTGAAACATCATTTATACTAATTAACTATCTACGATATTTGTGTTACCATGGCATCACCATAAGGCGAGACTTAGATGTTACTTTTTCGGTGTCGGCGGCGGCATGTCAAAATGTAAAAGTTTATGTTAAAGTAATGTATTTTCTACTCAACCAAAAACTAACCAGGCGAGACATTTAAATCCGTGGAATTTTTGTTAAAATATATGTAGTCATTGATTAGAGGATTCTATTGTTCTACAATGGTATATACCCTTTCTCTTTACTTTTATGACCACACTTTTAAATTAATTTTTCACATATGATGATGTCACTGATATTCTCTTATCTTTAAAATATCGCTAGAAAAGCTTTGTTTGTAAAGTGAAACCTCTGTGTGCAGAGTGATCTCTCCGTGTATGGATGGTCGACAGTTCAAATCTCTTTTTTTCTTTTTTTTCTTTTTTTATGGGGGGGGGTTGTGATATGGACATGGACTGAATTGTTTGTGATTTATTCATTGATATGCGTTGGTAAAACAAGAAATTTTGTCAAGAATAAAAACTTTTTTTATTTTAGTTCATCACAATGTTAAATCAGAGCCTGAATTTAGTATTTACATAGACCCCTTTTTGTATTTCTGTGCTTAACCTTACTTAAATTCAACATTATACTATTTATTTTACAAGTAGGTTCTATATTTCCAAAGGGCCAGTGTGCTCTTGTGTTTCAGCAATTCTTGTTCTGCTAACCTAATCCACCAGATGTCGCAAATGGTCGCTTTTACTACAATCAGATGAGTTCATAAATAATTTATGAAAATGAAACGGTAGTTAAGGCATTGCACTTGCTTTTTATTCGGTTTGTTGAGGAATAACTTGAATGAAGATTCTACATTTTGCTACGCGGCTTAATGCAAAAATGTGCACAGTCTTTATTCACGTTATATCTCAATAGACTAAATAAAACTAAAGACAATGCTTATAATTCGATATGAAAATTAAAAAAAAATACAAAAAGAACAAAGTCGAATGCAAATCATTTTATGTTTATTAAACAATTTAATGAAAGGCTTACCACAAACTTCTCAGAAAATCACTACGAAATGTGTGTGTGTGCGTGCATGTGTGCGTGCGTGCACTTGCGCGCGCGTGTGTGTGGTTTACATGAAAAAAATGGTTAAAACTTTCTATTTATATTTTAAGCAATAAAAAAAAGTTATCCTTAGATTGATGCCTCATCACATCCTACTGATTTTAGAAACCGTGACTATCCAACCAAGCTGCACCAAACATAATGGCAAAGAATATAAAAACCTTGACTATAAACTGACACTGAATTAAACTAATGGCAAGAAACTTCGACTTTGAAGTACAACTAAAACACCGATTGAAGAAACTCACTCTGCCTTTAAACAGTAGTTTTGAAGAATTCTGAATTCACTATTATTTTCACTTTTCTGAAAACCGTCGTTGTTTAGTTCTGCAACTTTTTGCACGCCTCTAAAATTTTGTTATTTTTTTTATAGGCAAAATAGTTTTGCAACTTTTTTATACAGCCTTTTCGTTTTGCATATTTTTAACGTTTTTATAGGAATTTGCTGACTTTCTGGGCGTCCTTATAATTTGTCAAGTTTTCTGCGCGATTCCAAAGTTTGGCAGCTTTTTGAAGGTCTTGAGGATTTTGTAATGTTTGCGAAGTCCTCATGGTTTTGTAACTTTTTATGGTTTGCCCTTGTAGTTTTAAAACATAACTGAACTCATTCGTAGGTTTGGAGTCGTAGGGCTTAGTGTTTTTTTGCAGCTTGTTTGCAGCTTTTCTGAACACCTGCGTAAAATATACAGAGATCACTTAAAATATCTAAAATAAACAGATTTGATTTAAACACTAAACACTTATAATATATGTACTTAAAACAGTAGGGGTTAGAATTTAAATTGAAAAAACATGCGCTGCAGATAAAATGCAAATACAATAATCCGTCGGAATGAAGTGGCAAAATCTTATAAATGCAGTTAAAATTATCTCCTCACTTAGAAAATCATGACTTCAGAACAGTTTGATTGATGTGGAAAATATTCTACTAAAAGGATCATTAGTATTCCAAAAGGAAAATAATGATAGATGATAAAAACGAAATATCGGTTTTTATATTTTTATCTTATCTTTAATGACATTACTATATGTAATCGATTTCTTCAGATTCGAAATCAAGAAATAGTAATTTTGTAAAGACACAATGTTTTAACATGTTATCGTTTTCTTTGTGATATATTAGTTTAAATAAGCGAGTGACATCAAAACTTTAACTCGGTTTTCTGTTTAAACTATAAGTTTAAAAAATTGTAACTTGAAAACCGCTGAAACATGTTTAACCTGAGCTAGCCTTATGTGAGCACATTTACTGTACTTAAATTCCTGCTCAAATAATTGTGTATGCGGAACATTTTCCAGTTTACTTTAGGTGGGTAAACTTGACTTATCTTTTTCATACCCCTTTTTCTAATAGATCTGTCATTTTGGGGTGCAAACAAGCAATTGTTCAGCTATCGTAATTGTTATCACAAGTTTAGGTAAATTGATTTGCACTCAAAAATAAGCACTCGGAAACAACAGTAAATAACAAAAAACAATTAAAAGAAATAAAAAAATTAAAAAAGGAAAACGAGACAGGTACATTTGTATATGTGGAGATCACGGATTTATAATTGTCTTTACAGTGATTAATATTAACCAAATATAAAGAAACATTAGAGTCATCTATATTTGGTTTAAGGCACTTGTTTAAAGATCACAGTGTATTTCACCATCATGGTTTCAAAGACGACTCACATAGACCGTTGTGTAAGTTTGTTTGCCAGTGTGCTTCCTGAGGTACGTAAGATTTTTTTCAGGTATGTAATTTTCCTTCATCAACCAAGTCATCAGCGCAAAGTTTGTTTCGTTTTAATGTATTATTGTGCTAGCTTCACTTTCAATTTATATATGTCAAGTCAAACCTATTTTTTTTTCAAAAAAAAAACTATTGACATTTCATGTATATATTCCCAACAGTTTTTAAGAAAATATAAGTCCATATCATCTGTTGCAATGCAGACGCCAGATGATTTTTGCTTTTGATAACATATATGATTAAATAACAGAAAAGAATAGACCAGACATAATATGACCTTTTTGTATATTGGACAGTTTAGTTATTTAATTCCTTCGTTTTGTTATGTTTGCACACATGTTATGTTACAACATTGCACATACCTGTAGGCGTCCTTCTCAAGAAGCGCTGTTAAAAAAGATATCAAAATAGATTTGCTTACGTACATCTCAATTGTACTTTTATCTAATATGTTCTTTCCCATCGATTTTTCCCAATTTTCTAAATTAATTTTATTCTGTCTTGAAATCTACATTAACGTTACGAAATAATAGAGATTCACTTTTTTATTTTCAAAAACAGGTAAGCTCTATTTTATATCTCAATAATGTTATTACATGTTCATAATCAACCAACTATCGCTGATCAATACTTTAATTCATGCTTATGTAATAACTAGTATCTTATAAATATATTAAAAAATATCAGTTACATTTTGATGTGTAATATGTGCAAATTTCAGAAAAATAAATCAGTTCCCAGACAAGTTTTTGTATATATTGATATGTATTTATTATCTAAAATACATATCAATATGTAGCTAGCTAGACAGGAGGTGCTTACCCCTCCGGAGCACCCGGCCTCACTTCCTTGATAGGACGTTCACGTGTATTACTAAATTTGCCAGTTTTCAAAGTGTTAACTTTGTTTTTGGGATTGTGATTTGGACAAAGACTGGAATGTTTGTGTTTTATTCCACATCATCACTAGCGATTATAAACATGTTGAGTTTAACAAGTATGAAGTCCATGTACGTTCCAAGAGTTCTTTATCACAATATACAATTCACTCCGTCCTTTACAATCCATCAAAGATTATCAGGCCTTCTTAAGTTGTTTTTGTTTTCTTACCCTCTCCTATATCGAGCTGTTTACAAAACTTTAATGAAATATTTAATTATGTCAATTATATCATTTACAAAACTTGCAGTTTCTATACAATGCAATTAAATGCAATTAAGAATCTTTGTAACGGTCAAGATGAGCATCATCAATTACACCGGAAATAGACAACTGCATAATTTGTATGTTATTCTTTTATGACAATATTGTAATTTTAATTAAACACAGGGAAAAAACAAATTTTTTATTAATGATAGACTCCAAAAGTGGTAAATAATACATTCAAAAAGTTGTATATGACAATGATAATAAACGACGTATTCTATAATTTATGTCCGTCTGTTATAACCATCATAGCTCTCTAACAACTAATCATAAATATTCAAATTGATAATCGATATGTAACGTTGCATCAACTTTAAACAAAGACTGAACTTTATATGTTTTCAATTAAACTAGATATCTAAAAAACCAATTGCTGTATTCTTTATCAAATCACTGTCGGAAAAAGTACACCGCGTCTAAACTCGCAACTGATTTTGCAATAATGAAACAAGTATGTTGTTAATTGAATTCAGTTTTTGTTAAAAATATAAAGAAAAAATAACCGTCAATTTTATTTGCATTTTTTATGCATTATTGCATAGTTAATACATATTTTTCTAATTCTGGTATTCTTTAACGGGTAAAATTGTAAACGTTTGTAACTCTCTTAAGCAAGTTGACTTGCAATTTTCCGTATAATTCAGCGTTATTGTAAGGACTAGGTAACAGTGAATCACTGTGAGGATCTCTTCAATATTATGATTTGAATGTAAAAAGCTAAGAATAAGACTTATAATACGTAAATAAAAAATGCTACATCGGCTGATGACGCAAACAGCATTTGATGCAATTAAATTTATTAAGCTGTTTCCTTTATATTTAAAAATTCAGATAAATCTATTCCATAAATGTCACTATGTCATAAACTAGTTGATTTATGATGTGTTTCATGCGTCAATTCAATCAAATTAACTTCCACAAAGCAATTCCTTTTCTGATCATTTTATCGGCAAATAAGCTTAGACTTTCAAAGTCAAAGCTTGAAATGCTTTTGCATTTTTAATCATTCTATTGAAATTGTTGTTATAAAGTGATAAATGACCTTCTTCGCAGGTTGTTTTCAAAGAAATCTGTTATCAGGAAATGGCAAGCTTTTTATTAAAACCATTCGCGCTGATTCTAAGGCATAAAACTTTCTTCAGATTTGTTTTTACTTATAATATGTTGAGATAAAAGAGATATTCCTTTAAAAAAGAAATTCAATTTACGTACCGTAAATAAACCTTAACAATGTTAAACATATTATCCGAATGGTATGAATATGTAATAGGTGTTTGATGTATTTCACTTTTTTTAAATAAAATAAATGATTGTCTTTCATGATTTGAATTGTTTTGAATACAAGTATCTCCAATAGAAACGAAGAAGATTATTTTGCGTCTTTTTGTACAAAGCTTTGTTAACTTTGCCAAACGGGAAATGAAAATTCTAAATTCTGTTTATAAAATTAAACAAATCCGTTTCATAATAACAATTGTATGAATTCTCTGTTAAACAGCAATTTCATAGAGACTACAACAGGTAACAATAATTTAAACAGCTATATAAGTGCTGGAACTTGCGAAAAACAAAAATAAGACAAAATAAGAACTGAATAGCATATATATCAAACTTTTTAGTCACTAGTTTCACATGGTACATCAAATCTGTTAAGGTTTGATGTGCCATATGTGCACATTTAGGAAAATCATTCCTCGTCAGTGACACTAGTGGCCAAAAAGTTTGATATATATACCATTCATTTTCCTAAATGTGCACATATGGCACATCAAACTTTAACAGGTTTGCTAAACAGGTGTTATAAACATAAATTCTGGTTTTCATTGCATGTCTTAGTTCGCAATACACCATAATATTTATACGTAAGTATTATATATATATATATATATATATATATAGTTAAGTACAAATATATATAGACACTCACATAGCTTGCATTTATGTAGTTAATTATTTTTTATTACGAGAGTTTTTGCATCCATCGCTACAAATGTTATTGTATATAGAACACATGGTATTCTGCGGAACCTTATTCGATACGTTTTGTAGTAATTGTTTTTGCCGAAAATATAATAATACACTTCAACATATAGAAATCCATGGAACAGCACGTAAACTGCAAAATATTTGGTGATACAATGAAAAATATTTTACCATAGCTATCACAAGTATAAGCCTACCGGTTAAGAATATTGATTTCTCCCATCCCCCTACGTTTGAGATAATAATTTCCAATGGAAGAAACAGTGGTAGAAATTTCTATCTGCACCTTCTCGTGCTGTTTATCTTCACCTCCTCGTGCGGCCGGAAACTTCTTTTTTAACTTCTCGTAACTTCCTCCACTGACAGTAGCAATTTATTTCAATAATATTATTAAAATGTTTTTCTTTTATAATTTTTCCTGTTTTCATGTTGCAGCCAAGCTAATTTTCACGTTATTTATGCACTACATATTACTTGCGGAATAAGATGTACTTTTAAGTATAGCTATATCTTATATAGGTCAAGCTGCGGAGTAATTCATTTTCTAAAAATACTTCCCGACAGCTGATCATTACATGAGAATTTCACGATTGTTTTTTCTTTTTTAAAGTGATTATGTAAGAATTCCAGTTTTTTCGACATACCGCAGGTATGCTAGGATTCGAAGCCGGTCTTTTTAATGGTGGTATTCTTTTTCTGATTTAGACGGTCATTTAAGAGATAGGAATTTCTGTCAGCCATTCGTGTTTGGGTTAAATTTGCCCAAAATTGTTAATTGGATGGGAGAAACAGAATCAATCATATGTGTCAGTGGTAGATAGAGGTATCCCACCCTCGTTGGCAGATTTTTTGTGTCTGGAAAGAGGCTTTGCCGAATTCCACACAAAAATTCTGCCCACTCGGGTGGGATACCTCTATCTACCACTGACGCATATTATAGATTCTATAGTCTGACATCTGTGTATCAAAAATCGATCCGAGGTATTTATCAATCTTTAGAATCCTTTACAATTGTGTTTGTTAGAGATCAGTGTTAATTTTTAGTTTTTTAATAACGACCTGGATCCGGTTTTTAAAATCTTTGTTAGTTTAATAGGTAGTAATTAAAAGTCTAAAATGTAATATAAATTAAATATATTAAATTATGCTCAAAGTGTTTTGTCGAGAATTGTGTCTGATTGATCATAACAATTTTATGGACTATTATTTAAATAGAAATTTCAGAACTATTGACGAATACAAAAAATTAAATTTTCGCTAACCAACTTATTAGGTCAACGGAGTTTTGGACATCATTACCCTGGATCAAGATAATTGATTTTTTTAAGAAAAAAAAAACCTGGTAAAGAAGGGATATTTTTTAAACAGTGCAACTGGTTATATAATTATCGTATAAAGCCAAATGTGTAAGACATTAATGTGGCACTATCTAATGGAAATAAAAAAGACGACAAAATCAAACAAAACAAAAGACAATATAACAATTATATGTGACTTTATTAAGAAAATTCATCTTGATTACTTAGAGTAATCGACTAGTTGCTTCTAGCTTTGCAAATAAAACAATTTGATAAAAATTAGTTGTATAGGTGAAAGGATGAAAAAATAAATTTGCAAATATAACATGTACTTGACAATAGCAAATGAAAACACGAACACAACAATATGCAATCAAATGAATAAACATCTGAACAATGCAAAAAGAACTCCGATTATAATATCACCTTGCAGGCACTGACAGTAAAGATTCAGTGATAAAAAAGTTTTATATGACGGTCGAAACTATTTCATTTATTTTCGTAAAACAGTGTTTCATAAATATTCACTTTACAAAAATCTAGAAATCTATATTACTTTACCAAACAGAGAACCAGATTAATATATGTGTTTGAAAGTCAAAAATAGTATACAATTTTGCACAGTAAAAACTACGTGACCCCATACTGGTTTTAAATATGTTGTTTACATCTTTCTTCCTATAAATAATACCTCATCAATACAGATTATTGAGTATTTGTATATTATTATTAATAATGACGGTATACACAAGGGAACTGGTCAGTCAAAAATTGGCATCTTGTTCCTCTAGGGATATTACACAAAAATAAACAAATCATTTATGTTTATAGACGTCACTTTCGTATTTATAATTAATTTATTTTCAGTGACCTACATTCAGGGTGAAGATCAACATTTTGCCACGTTTATATGTCATTATCAGAAAATCGGCTTTCTCAAAATCAACCTGCAACATTATTCTATTGAAGACTTTATTTTGAAATTAAAACATCGAGTTAAAGGAACATCAAACTATTGTTATTGACAAACTTTAAATGATCAGTCTTAGTAAGATGTCGGATATCTAAAAAGCAAACTAAAAATCGGTAAATTAATGTAAAAAGGTTTTTAAAAGTGTTGTGGTAATGCCAAAGTATATGTCGTTGACTTTATTATAATATTTATCGTTTGTACTCACTGAATGTTATTTTCAAAGTCTTCTAATCGTTTTTTTTTACTATTCAGGGGTTATTTTTCACAAAATCTGCAAGGTTGAAACGTAAAGTTTATTATAAAGAAAGTTGCAATGACCTCTCTGTCAATACTGTATAAATAAATAGTAACTTTAATAGTATTGTTAAAACTATGATTTTTTCTTTCTCTATTGTGGCGCAATTAATAGAAACATTTTTTCAGATCTCTTGCAAAACTGAAAACGGGAGTATAATTACAGGAATGATTACATCTTTTATCTTTTTTCTCTTTCTAGTAAATTTAAAATTCCTTCATATCATTTTTGGCAGTTACTTTTTTATATTTTTAAGATTTCATATGTTTTCTGTTAAAGTATGAGAGTCAAACAAATATGCAGATTTTACTTCTGGCTTCAAATGAAATAAATTAATGCAATTCCTGATGATAAATGTGTATAGTTATATAAAAATATTATGTAATTCTGATAACAAATGCGTATTAGTTTCTCATGCATTACGAATATGATGTTATATGTTACTATTTTGTCAAGTCGAATTACAACAAGTATTTGATGACCATTAATTTTTGTGTTCAGTCATAACGGCAGTATTTTTATTAGATAAACAATACGAGATACGAGATTTACCTCAGCTATATGAATACCGTTTTTTATATCTCTTGGTACTATCAGTACTTTGGTTCAAGCCTTCGTCTTCCATTAAAACACGAATTTATACGGACAATTAAAACTAAGCTATCGATTAACTGTTTTTGCTCCTTAAACTCAAATTATCAAGGGACTTAATTAAAATTAACCGAATTTCTAGTTTATCGAACTGATGTAATTACATGTACTATTATTTTCTCAAAATAAAACTTCAAATGTCATTAAGCAAAGTGACATTTTCGTCAATTAGTTATACCTTTTTCAATTTAGTTACCAATTAATTGGTAACTATTTCTTTTCTGTTAAAGTAATTCTAGTAATAATTGTACTCCTAAGCAATCACACATCGGCATCTTATTTTTGTAAAGATATTGATGTTTATTTATTTGATTTATCTGACTTATTTACAGGAGAATTCATGCAAGTCAAGATTCAATAACTCAAATCAAGCTATCACCATGCAATAACTCTAAAACCACCATTGCAAAATATATCTAACAGGATGGTCAAATAATTAATACTGCAGAACTAAATCTACAATTTAATATTATATTTCAATAGAATCTCCATTTACCTTTAAACAGTGTTGAATACTATCAGTCAGTATGGTTTTCGACAAAAACAATTTCAAATTACATCTATTATATACACTGTGATCACTAGATGTCAGAACTGAAATGTATAGTGCATTTGACCCAGATAACGACTAGTGCAAGGTAAGACTTGCGTTTAGGATGTTTTTGAATGGTTCGAGCTTATGTTTAAATATTACACAAAAATTTATTGTTATTTTTAAACCGCGTAAATATATTGCCGAAAAGTTTAATTATTTTGTAAAATATAAAAATCCCAATATATTTCTTTTGAATGGTTGTCTTTGCTGAATGATTGTAAAGGACTCAAATTGACATTAACATTAGCATATTTGTAAGAAGAAGTTGTATGGTGAAATGTGATCTATGATGGAAAATGTTAATCTTATTTATGAAACTATCGTCTGAAGATATTTACTCTATTTAATCCAATAAACAAAAACAAAAAAATCAATTAATATCAAAATCAAAATGATTTATGATCTAAAAGAAGCAGTTATATAACTTTACAGTCATGAAATAATCAAAAGACATTAGGCTTTTACTTATTATCAACGAAAGTTCATGAGTTGGAGCTTTAATATTATTTATTTATTTATTTATTTATTTGTTGTTTGTTTAGTTAAAAATTTTAAGTTTGATATTCTTTTAGCACGTTTAAGATTTTGTCGATGTGGTTTTCTTTTTCGCCTATATTGTAATTTAGTGTTATATTTTGTAATCGTATATCTTTTTCATATTTTGTCCCATCTTATAAAATCTTAAATATTGTTTGTTATCGACAATCACCATGGTCTCATATCTTTTTCACTGCCTCTTATTGAAAGAGCGCTGTATAATTTAGAAATATTTATACCCCCTTAGTTCCATGTTCCTTTCATTTTCAAATTTGATTTTGCACTTGGCAGATATAGTTAGCTAGACAAGATGTGCATACCTTCTCGAAGTACTTAGCAACATTTCTTTGTTGTAAGTTAACGTGTTTCAGTAATTTTTTCAGTTTTTAAAGTTCTTATTTTCATTTTGCGATAGTGATTTGGATATTGGATAGGTGATTAGATTGTTGAAGACAGTTTACTTATTAATAAGTTTATAAACAACCAATGCACTCGTACCGAGTCACATAACAGTTAACTCTCTCTCTCTCTCTCTCTCTCTCTCTCTCTCTCTCTCTCTCTCTCTCTCTCTCTCTCTCTCTCTCTGTGTGTGTTTGTGTGTGTGTGTGGTGTATTCCTGTTAATATACATGATAAAATCGGCCATGACTACAACAGAGAGATAACCAGATTTAATTCTAAGGTGACTCAACTTTGTAGGTCATTGTCAGTCTACAAATTTTGCAACACATTTATTATCTGATTTGTCAAATTGCATGAAATGCTCGTAATTAAAATATATTTTCTATTATACTTTCTTAAGTTAGTTAATTTATATAATGTGTCTTTCTAAATGCACAATACTATGAATGTTTTACCGTATTTTCTGCGACATAAACTTTAAATTCACAAGAGACTTAATCAATTCGGTTTCTACAAAACTTATTTTATTGATAATAATCTTAAGCAACATTAAGAAAATAAGTTTAAAGCTGCATTAAGCAATAAGGTCAATGGTAATGATGTTATTACACGTTGAGGTGTAGTCTCGTGTTTTAGCATTATCTTTCATCTAATTCTGTCTGTAAGCATCTTCATGAAATGTACTTTTATTCCTAACAATTTCATTATCTTTATAATTGCTTTCTATTGATACATATTAATTTTGTTTATGCCAAATGATATAAGAAAAGGGGTTTTTTGTTTGCACTTTGGGCTATCGCTTTTTTAAACCTTTTAGAGTCCCATGTGTCTTATTTGGAAATAATATATGTCTTACAACAACATAAACATAATTGACCGTGTTGTTCACACCGGCCTTGAGAAATTGCTTCTCAATAACAATAATTGGTCTACATTTGTACTTTTATATGATTTTGTGTACTTGATAACTGTTCGTTTAGGTATTTGTATTAAGTGCTTCTCTCAAAGATGAGAAATAAATTTATATCGGAACAAACTTGGTCAAATCGCCGGCCAACACGTTTCCTTATGTTAATTAGATTACAAAGACAAATTGTTAAAATAAAGTAAATAAAATGTTAATAAAGTTGTGTGCGCATCTGGCACATCAAAATTTAACTGGTATTTGTATTACATATTTACTACCCCTGAGCGGGCACCGCTGCTGGTGGAGTAAATCTCCCCGAGGGTATCCATAACTCAGTAGGCAGTACTCTGTGCTGTCAGAAAATGTACCATTTAACAAAATTTTCAGTCGTTTAAAATTTAAAAAATTTATTTAAAACTAAGGTTTGTTCCCTCATGCAAAGCATTCCTTAGCTGGATTTGGATTTATATAATTTTGAAACTTTAGATTCATTATTTACAACTGTTTGGCCTTTATTTTTTTGTATCAACTTTTTCGGTCTTAGTGTCACTGATGAGGAATGAATTTCCGAAATGTGCGCATCTGGCACATCAAAATTTAACTGGTATTTGTATTACATATTTCTTATGAATGAAAAGTATTTTTTGAGTTCCGTCTCTGATACTTTGAAAGTTTGAACATCTAACCTTTGATCTAAGGTTTGATCGAAGTTGATGGTAGCAGAAACCTAAGCTTCTATATTGGAAACATCTTTATATTGATCCAAGATCGATATTCTTTAATAAAAAAATTAAAAAAATTCAATATTGATAGTAAAAACCAAATTTGTCACATGTATCAGGTGTACAGAAAACAAAGTTATCACTTTTTACCTATTCGACTGATGATATAAGGTCCAAACAAACATTCTTTGAGTTCAGAATTGTCTTGGAAAATCTCTGATAAATGGTGTAATCGTTTAATTCTGTTGATATTGTCTTTTTTAAATTGTAATCATTTTATAGATAAATCAAATTACATTGTAAACACAGCATTATATCAAACCAACACATAATAATTGTCATCTAAATCATTTTTAAAATCAATTTCAACTCGAGTCGTATTTCACTAATGTCATGTGCTTTAACAAACACGTGACTCATATTCTACGAAATTAACACAAATTAAAACAGACTTAATCAACCCAATATCTATGCAGCTTATTTTATTGCTAATAAAGTAAAACGGCATCAAACATATTCAGTCTAGTTGAAAAAGGTCAATTATGTCAACAGGTCGATAGAAATAATGTAATTACACACAGTTTCGTAGGTTATAATTTACTATCCTAAACGATTTTGTCTAGATAGCAAAGCCTTGTTAACAACATAATTGTTCTACTGTGTCTTTTATTTTGAATAATGAATTATTTTGTTATTAGTTGTTTCATTTGACTATGTTATGTTTTTTAAATCTTTTATAATTAAGTTCAGCTACTGCTTCGGCTATAGATATGGGTTTTTTTCCACAGAGGTTCTATTGGTTACGCCCTATGGTTTATATATTATTATAGGCAACGTTATTTACTGGTGTTTTAAGAAAATAAGGTTAAACAATACATAAAATTTATAAGCACTTTCCGGTACTTATATTAGTTTTATCCATTTACGAATTATTAATGTATAATACCATGTAGAACGAGATATGGAAAGAAACTTACAAAGCAGACTTGTGATTTGACAACTCTAATGTTAAATTCAATTCGAAAGTTTTTAGAGGTTAAAGTCCATTGTTTTCACACATTTTAATGCTGATTTTGATTCAGGTAAATGCACAATGTGCTTTTTATTATTTCTTTATGTATCATACCATCAGTCAATTGTATAAGGAAGTCTGGATTTTATCCAATATTTTCATTGCTTATATCTTTATGTTATTGAAGATGTATCTGGTGCTGACAAACCACTTATGATTAAAGATTACACTGCATTATCGCGCGTGCACGTGCGTGTGTTTATGTTTTACGGTGATCTTATTCTAGACATAAGTAATACATTTCATTGTCTGTATATTTATCAAACTCGGTTAATTATTTTTTATTTGTTGTTGTTGCAATAGTTCCAATTACTAGTTTCGATTTTCACAGCTCGATTGTTTGCGTTAAATTTCAAAAACCGTTTGTTTCATCCTGTACCTCTATCACCCATAAGACATGATGCAACTTCTGAGAACCTGAGGATTTTACATATAGAAATAAATTTGGCATTATTATTATTAAAATAGGTTATGGTTTGATACACTAATTGACCTATTTATTTTGTTTTTTAATCTATTTATTATCTCATAGTCATTTTATTATCTAGTAAATTACCCGGCTTCATTTTTTTATGTTGTCATTTTTAACAAATTATAAATCTTTGTTGTTTTTCCTTACCTGATCTAGCAAGTTATTATTTTTTACAAATAAACTAGCTAAGATCAACTTAATTACTGTTTATATATAAATAAAACAAACATTCCAGTCCTTGTCCATATCACAATCCCAAAAACAAAGTAAAAACTTTGCAAACTGGCAAAATATGTTATACACGTGAACTTCCATCAAGGAAGTGAGGCCGGGTGCTCCGGAAGGGTAAGCACCTCCTGTCTAGCTAGCTACACCCGTCACGTGCAAGTAAATTTTGAGAATGAAAGGAACAAAGAACTATGGTAAGTCAAATATATCCAGTATAATTTGGGATACAGTGACTACATACTTATCAACAATATTGTGATGACGGCCATAACACTTTTTAAGGCCTAGGCTTGCAATATCCTTGTGTCAAGAATTTAATTGTAAGTAATTTGCTTCGCTGCAGAAAGTTCCCATAATGGGAACAGGCTCTACCGTACCGTATTAACTGTGAAACATACACACCATACGCAGGAGAAGCAGGGATATTACTGCAAAGAAACGGAAAGTTGACAATAGAAAAATTGAAGTCATCACGTTTGTCGTACAGCTTCAGATGTAACCTTTCATGGGTGTCATAATTGAGGTATAAGTCCAAATATGAAGCAGAACATCGAGAATCTGTCTTGTCTTTTGTTTCAAGCTCACTTGGATAGATGACATTCACATATTCTCCAAATTTGTGATATTTAGAGAAAGAACGTCATCTATATATATGTATGTGTTGTTGAATGATTTAGCGACAGTCTTTTCTCCAGATTTGACAAGGTTCTGTAAAAATTCTTATTCATATGAATAAAGAAACAAATCAGCAAGCAAGGGTGCACAGTTTGTGCCCATTGGTATACCGATTGTTTGTTGAAAGATTATATTGCAAAACACAACAGATATGTGTCTATCAAAAAATCGAACATTTTGTTGATGGTATCTTCAGTATATTTTTGTTTGCAGTCTGTATGGTGTTTTCACAAAATAACCAGGATCCCTGTTGAGTACTAGATATTTATATCTTGGTTTACCGTTTTTGTTAAGAATGTAAAGTGAATGATTTGTTTTAGACGTTCTTTCAATTTAGCATGAGGGATAGTAGTGTAAAGGGTAGAAAAATCAAAAGTTTTTATACTTTTTACCGAAGATAGAGTATTAGAAACAAAATGGTCAAGTACTGATAATATACGGTAAAGCATTTTGCAATTTATATTTAAGTTCATTAGCATCATTGTATCTCTTTATACGCCGACCTTTGAAATATATTATTACTAGATAACTTATTAAACAAGAATTTTGTTTTATGTGGTAATTTTCTACAAAAAAAAATCGTTGGTGATTATCATTTTCTCCTTAAATCAACTGAATTATCGATATTGTGTAGTCTTTAATTCTATGACCTTTAAAACGTAATTGTTTATGATGCTGTAAATTTCGGTAATTATCTTTAAGAAAGTGAAAAAAAGTTAATATATTAAGGAAGCCAAGAATGAAATATTTTCATCATGATTACAAATATCAGAGCAAGCTGCCATTTGCCTCCTGATGAAACCGTTTCAGCAAGCTATATTTTAAAAGTAATGATGTAATGCTTGTGTCTTGTCGTCTATGGCTCTTTTTGTATGTCGGCCTGTAGCTCATCTTATCTAAAAGGTCTTATAAAGAGCTTGAATAGGTATATCTCATCCATTTAATTCGTCTAGAAAAAATTAACGTTAAGCATAAAATGTAGTTCATGGGGTCCAAAATAATTTTTTCAGACATTTTATCAGGTAGCTATAAATTTACTTAGCAATTAATAGGTACTTATATGTACCTTAGATGTGTTGCTTAAAACATACTTATCAATCAAAAGCTAAAAGAATAGATAATTAAAAGTATCCTGAACCTTGTCAAATCTGAAGAGACGCTTGTTCGCTAAAACATTCGATTCCACATACAGATATATGGTAAAATCCTTGCTTCTTCCGCGTATGATGTATTTGTTTTAAAGTTAATACGGTACGGTAGAGTTTTTTATCCACTACGAGGACTTTCTGCAATGAAGTATTTTGCTTACAAATAAATTGTTGATTCAGTGATATCCCTATCCTAGGCCAGTCAAGGCTCTTTAAAAGTTGTATTACCGACATCACATGATTATTGATAAGTACAAAATTGTTGTATCCAAACTTATACTGAATATATTTGACGTCAAATAGTTCCGTGTTTGTTTCTATTTCAAATTTGATTTTAATTGCGGCGGGTGGAAAAAGACAAAGCATCCGGCCTCATGAAGTTCATGTGTTAAACTGAATTTTAACCAGTTTTCAAAGTTTTTAATTTGCTTTTCGGATTGTGAATCGGACATGGGCTTGATTAATCATAAATATTTACTGTTATATATCGAAAAAAACAGAGTAAAATAGTTTAATTGCAGACCAATTTCAGTCTGCGTAGGTGTAAGGTCTTTGACCTGAGGAAATTCTAATTACTAAACCTGACCAAGAAGACATACATTTTGTTTCCCTTATAATATTTTTTCTTTGCTTTTGTAAAAATATGCTAAAGCCAGGAAATAATTAGACTAAAATAATGAAATTGATCATTTTAAATGAAGAATGAATTGAGAAATCGATACGGTCCAATGGAAGAAACTTCGAAAGAAATCGAAAACAATAAATGTGATTATATGTCTAAAATAACATAGATATCTGGTCGTCGGTATGCATGATGAAGGTTATTTTAGGTACTACAACAGCTGGAGATATAATACAGGGGTACTGACCTAGACAAGTCTTAATTACTTAAACAGAAAAAGTGTCTTCATGTTATCTCTTTGTTGGAATGTGTTGTTATTGTTTTTGTACTAGACAGACCACCAACAGGTGACCATATTTCTATATGTACTACATTATTAGAAAAAAGTTTGTATACAGTAATCAATGTTTGAAAATGTATATGAAACTGTATTAGGCTCATTTGCTTGATTAAAAACTTGGTCATAAACAGTGTACATTTCGTATAAGTTAAGGTATTTTTATAGCAATTTAATGTTTTAGTACCCTAGAAAATATTCATTGAATTGGAAAAAAAACTTTTATCGATTTTGATGTTGCATTGAATCAAAATAAAAATTATGCTTAACATATTAAATCTGTTGCTCCGTTCAAGGAATAAACATTGTATTTTATGTATAAGCAGGCTAACACGCATTAGACAGATACATGACATGTTTGGATACTATGATAGAAAATTTAATGTACAGTACTGAAAAATACATTTATATTATTTGAAAAAACTATCTTAACAAGAAAGTCTATCTTAATTTATTGAACAATGCATGTGTGCTGTGAACTTTTAAGAAAATTGGTGCAATAGTAATTCAGATGTTTCCGCTATACGCATAGGCAAAAACTCATTTTTGCTTACATCAAAAAATGAATTAAATAAACATATGTTTAACTAACACGTTAGTGAAACGGTATACCAGATTAAAGATTTACTTAAAAAAGATAAAATTCAAAACCATTTGAAGTTTATGAAAAATAATGTATTGAATGTGCGATGAATATGAAATTGGCATCATGCATAAAAAGAAAAATTAATGTTTTAATGAAGTGATGCCTAGACAGAATTTTATTTCAACACAAAAGACAGTGTCTTGTTTATCTTGATTTTAATTGTATCTTTAGGTTTTACTTTCCAAATAGCTTTTTTTCATATAGTGACATAAAAATTGGTATGATTAAATCAGAAGGAAATGCAATATTTAAACTTTAATTTCTAAACCGTTATTAATTGCCAACATTTTTAATTAAATTCTGACATCATTATAGATATTAATGAATAGAATAATTTTTATAACTTCTCATGCTTGTTATAGTAAAAATGTCAAACAGTAAGCATAAGTAAACTAGGTAAACATTAAATGTTTTGTTTGTTGTCATTTTTTATACGTATGTATAATTTTTCATAAATATATTTTCTTTTACAGCTTGGTATATGCAAAAACAATTTTAATGTGATATATATTAATTTTATAAATCTTGTACTGTTTGCTGAACCTCAAAAAACTAAGTCTATCATCAGAAAGAAATTCAATTAGTCCTTTTAAAAAGTACTACTTAGAAAAAAAAGATAACTTTTTTATATTTAATTCCGTACCACAAAAAATAATAAATAAATGCTAAATAAGATCACTTGATGTTTATAATGACTTTTAATACATGTATGTTAGGATAATATGATGAGATTGTTATATTTCTTTTTCTCGAAAGGGAAAAGATCTTAATTTTTTTTAAAAAATAGTAAAATACTAAACACATTTAAAAATCAAAGAAAAAATTATGTAAAGAAAGTTTCAATGATATTTAACAGTGTCACGAGTTCTTGCTTTCAATATTTTTATCTCACCAATAAACACCCTTTTTCTTCTTATTCAGGGCAAACTCGACAGAATATTAATAATCTGTAACGTGTGTAGTGTGTGTGTGTGTGTGTGTGTGTGTGTGTGTGTGTGTGTTTCACAGATATTGTAATAACCTTTGCGTGATTTTTTTAGAAAAATAGTTTTATTTATTTTTAAAACAAATCATCGAGACAATTTACAAGAAAACATAAAAATTGTGTATATAGAGGAAAGAAAATTATAATTTAAAAACTATGGACCTTTCAACACGTCAACCTAACTCAAAATACGGAAAAAATATGTTAATGAAAGAACGAGTTCAGTAACTGTGTTTTAATTCCCAGTCACATTTTCACTTATATCGAGACGGTTGTTACGGGTATTGAGAAGAAAGCAGAGTGACAAAAGAAAAACAACAATTCGCCAAACAATTCGGGTCTTTTTCACACTAGGATTTGCTCGAGCGGGCAATACCAAAAGAAATATCTAACCATCAATAAGACAAATACATATTTGGACTTTTGGTTAAAAATATTAATTTAAATAAGCAATGGTGTAATTTCAAATATATCTACAAATTTTGTTAAAAGTTAATATTTGCCCTTGCTGTACTGCATTTAAGTTTAATTGCATGTTAGACGGTTGATCTACCACGGAAGTATTTGATCTGAATTACAAAACATTCTTTAAATTTAAAACACGTAATGTTATAATTAAAATATCTAAAAATACTTCTTCATTTATAAAAATCTGTTTTAAATCAAAATGCCAGAAGTGGTACACATCTGTTTTGTGTCGAAAATTAATCTTTATAACGAAATGAAACAATAATGATCTTTATGTAAATGCTTAGAGGATTATTCAGTCTACGTGCTTACTTTCAAACCTTAAAAGGGGCTGTTCAGTAAAAGAAAAAGCTTATGTGTTTCAAATATCATTTTAATGCATTTGTTTCATTTCATTACCGTGTATGTTATTTTAACAACATCAAATTCAATCATATAGAAGTTTTAATGTGAAGAGTATCGTTGAATTATGACTGATTGAAGAAAACACTGGATAAAGTTTAATTTTAGATTCATTGATTTTCAACTGTTTGGCTTATGTTTTTCATTATCAAACTTTTCGGTCTGAGTGTCACTGATGAGGAATGAATTTCCAAAATGTGCACATCTGGCACATCTAAATTCAACTGGTATTTGTGTTATATATTTAATAACATGAAATCAAAAACAATGAATACATAGTTGAGTTACTTATCTCAGACACAGTAGCAAACCATATATAGAATATTGCGATGTTTATAAAGTTTATTTACTAATCAATGACAACTGATGCTTAATAACGTAATTACGTCATATGCATGGTATTCTCACTTTTTTAGAAATTACCAGATGTTGCCTGATTTTTAATTGATGCATAAAAACCAAACAAATAAACAATACATTAAGGTATTTAAACACTATTCTGCTCTGTTTAAGAGTTTTATCCAGTATAAAGTTGAGTAAAAAAATCATCCACACAAAAACAAATCGTATGTGTAAACTATATTTCCATCAGGTATAAAAAGACCTGCAGAAATAATTATTTTTATTTGTAAATAGACGGAAATGTTATACGAGCAGGCCAAGGAATAAAATAACTTGAATTACCATACAAGATAGATATTTACTAATAGGATGAGACCGTTAATTTTGTAATCGGTTAACCTTAAAACAACTTTTTAAACAAGCTTTGTTCTTCACTATCTGTATTCATAACAGTTACTTTTCATATTACGAAGAGTAGGACATGACTTTTTTTAACGACATGCAAGACAATTAATGCGTTTATTTCTTTGAACAAATATGTATGAAGACATAACTATACGATAAGGCATAATTGGCTATTGCATACAGATACTCGACTTGCTGAACATGCAGTTCTTTCCATAGAAGACAAAAATATGAAATATACAAGGAAACACAAGCAGATGGCAGCAGAGACATTAAATGAGTTTATATCTACAGACCGAATTTACTTTTCTTTGATATATCTTAAGCATATATATTTCGTTTATGCATCTTAAACAGACCTAATAAGAAAGTTTATTATTTCAAATAGTGTTTACCTAGTGGGATACGTCGTGCTTAGTAATATATTACTGTAAATATTGAATTCACACTTGACAGCAAGATTTTTTTTTTTTTTTTTTTTTGGATGCGATTTGCGTGGAATCCGATTTCACAGAACTAAAGCAGTAAGCGTCAATAGATACCACAACAATAACGTGTAAAAACAATCGTTGAATCGGCATAACTGACACACACGCCTGTCTGACATTGCCGGTTGTTTGTTCCAGACTTCAAACGAGAACTTAAGATACTTCGGCTTTGTTTTATGGTGTAAAACTTAAACTTTTACTTATATAAATAAAAAACTTTGTATCTGGAAGGGATGATAAAATTAATATTAAACACAATACTGAAGCAAATTTAAATTTTAGACTATTGTGGACTTACTGCATGTCTTAATATCAATACGATATGGAGATTAATGTAGCTGAAAAGCTTTTTTTGCGTACCTTATCATATGCAAGATTGAACATTCTGTTATATGCAAAGCTTTAAAAAATTCTTTTAGTAACAATTATTCACATGAAATTGAATCAAAAAGTTATATTGACAGAAAAAAAGCCTTTGTTAAAAACATTGAATTTTTAAGTATTATTTTGAAAGGTTTTTTTAATTAAGCGGACGGGGCTTTAAAGGAAATCCTACTTCAACCCTGTTAGTGTTGGTAACATAAATATTAAACTGATGAAGAGGGCCTTCATTTTACTTTTTGTTGAATGATAAATTGTTCCAATTGGTTTTATAATGATAACACCAAAGTCTGAATACGATTAAGAAATGGGTACTTTTTTATTCATCATGTCAAAAATAGTGGACAATTGGGAAATCGATAAGAGTCAAAGTGACGATGGATTTAGAAGCAATTACTGAGATAATCGGTCTAAACTAATTCCGATATCTGATTGTTGATATAATGTATCGGTGTATGATTGAGGTAATTAGAGATACTACAACAGCTGAAGATATAATACAGGGGTGTTTGATCTAGCCAAGTCTTAATTACTTAAGCAGAAAAAATGTCTAAATTTATCTTACTGATTAAATGTGCTCTCGTTGATTTTGTGCTAGACAGAGTGCAAACAGGTGTATATATTTATATATGTACTACATGTCCGAGGGATTAAACAAATAAGTGTCAAAGAATTGTGTCTGCATAAAAATAATGTATTATCCTAATTTCATGCATAAAAAAGAACACAAACGATAAATAGTTCTATAAAACTTTTTAAAGTAATTCAACCTTTTATTACCTGAAATAATGTTTTAAAATTAAGAAAATTGTTTGATTTTTTAATATAAATTTTCATATAAAAATTTATAAGTATCCACAAACTTTAAAAACTTATAATTGTAATGATTATGATTCAAACTCCGTATTCCACGTTAAATACGATGAAAGGAAATATTAGGAACCAATAATAGAGTAAAGGTAATGTAATGAACATAATCGAAAATTTATTTTTATTATTCTAAAGAAAGTAATCTTCACCGTGGACAAAAACATGAGTGCTTCAAAATTTGTTAAATAAGTTTGACGGTTTTGATCCACTAAAAATAATTTATTTACACCACTTGAGATCTTTTTGTTGATCACAACAATTTTCTAGCCTTTCTCTTGATTCATTCCCTTTTATAATTTACTTGTAAGTTAGTTTACTGCACTTTTGGTCTTTTTTTTTTCTTTTGTTGTGTAGTTGGTTATGTCAAGATCATGCTTTAAAGATTTTAATTTATCTGTTTTAACAGAAAACAAAAAAAAACGATCGTAAAAACAGTAAAAGGTTTATTGAGAAGTAAAAAGGTTGTTACACACAAAGGATGATTCTCAAAAAGCCGAGGCATCCGCCTATAAAATTCAAAATTTTAAATTTCTTAAAATAATAATTACTCTTTAAACATCCAAAAGAAAGTACAAAAACGAAACTGTTTTGAATATTAAAAGATTGATAAAACATTACATTATGTGTTTAAACATAAATTTCAGAATACTGCATTCCGCATACTTCCATACAAATACGAAAATTTGGATAGAAATAACCGTGTTTTTCAAATAATATACATAGAGCGCATTTCTCTCCATTAAAGATATTTTGACTACCAAAACTTCTATATTTTATCTTCTGTGTTGCAAATTTTGGTTGGTGGAGAGGGATGCGCTGGCACTGAAATTTCGGGATAAAGATAAACACATTACCCCTTAATCGCCCCAAACAATATACATACTTGATATTAACAAGCATGCGATTCCAATACCATCTACGCTGGCTGTGTGGTAGGACGTAGGAAATGATAATCTCAGTCTTGGGTTCGAATCTTATATGTCTTCCTTTTTTTATTTGTTTTAATATATTTAATAGTCATTTTTTTTTCATTTTACAATTTTTTTCTTATAGAAACGCGGTGTATGTGCTTCATTAACAAATAACCAAATAAAATTACGCACTGCTGATCTGAACAGATCATTGAAACTAGTCTCAATACATGTCGTATATATCCAATATCATCAGGCCACTGGTCAATACGCATGCGTTTCCTATACAAGTTTAAGGTATACAAAGCAACATTATTAAGCATGTAAAACACGGAACTATTATCATTGCTATGTAGGCGCTGCATTAGTTCACAGTAGAAAATCATATAATGTGAATTTTACTCTTACCAATCACGGGTAATAATAGTGAGAAAATGACCAACGACATATTTTCATATTATGATTTTTTTTCAGTAAAAATTTTTGGATGTCTTTATAACGTTAAGTTTTATATAGGTACGTTAGGCTAAAATTAATTTGCATTTGGTCTCGAGTCGATGTTGGGATATAGAGGTCACCCAAAGGTGTAGCCTTATTTCTTGGCATTTTACCTATAGGCGGATAGCTCGGCTTTTTGAGACTCATTCTTTGTCAGCAGCCGAAGTAATCTAAATATATAATACAAATACCAGTTAAAATACGAAATAATACAAAGTAACGACGATCATGACAAGAACAATAAATGCATATTGGAACAGCGGGTTATTTTCAGTATTGTGGTAAATGTAAATCATTATATATATATATAATAGTGAAAATCCGTCATTGTTGTAATAGATTCGTTCGCTATTTTGGTTTAAAATTTATTCATGTTATATTTTAGATTATAACAAAAAAGGAATTTGATCTGAATTATCAAAGCATTCTTTAGATCTAAAGTTCATATGTTATAAGCATTTGGTGTTTTTTGTTTTCTTTTTTTTTTAATTAAGAATAAGTTTTTAATTGTATGTTTTAGATTTTAAATGAAGTGGTACACATCTGTTCATATATCAAAAATTTCTTACGAAAAAAAGCTAAAGATAAGTAAGTTAATTAATATTCAGAGAATATTTAGTCCAAGTATTTTGCTTCATATAGAGATTTTTATATTGAGGACTGCAAACAAAAATATACTGAAGATACCATCAACAAAATGTTAGATTTTTTGCTACACAACATATTTGTTTTGTTTGGCAATATTATCTTTCAACAAACAATCGGTGTACCAATGGGCACAAACTGTGCACCTTTGCTTGCGGATTTGTTTCTTTATTCATATGAATCAGAATTTTTACAGAACCTTGTCAAATCTGGAGAAAAGACTGTCGCTAAATCATTCAACTACACATACATATATATAGATGACGTTCTTTCTCTAAATAATCACAAATTTGGAGAATATGTGAATGTCATCTATCCAAGTGAGCTTGAAACAAAAGACAAGACAGATTCTCGATGTTCTGCTTCATAATTGGACTTATACCTCAATTATGACACCCATGAAAGGTTACATCTGAAGCTGTACGACAAACGTGATGACTTCAATTTTTCTATTGTCAACTTTCCGTTTCTTTGCAGTAAAATCCCTGCTTTTCCTGCGTATAGTGTATATGTTTCACAGTTAATACGGTACGATAGAGCTTGTTCCCACTATGGGAACTTTCTACAGCGAAGCAAATTACTTACAATTAAATTGTTGACACAAGGATATTGCAATCCTAGGCTGATCAGGGCCCTTAAAAAGTTTTATGGCCGTCATCACAATATTGTTGATAAGTATGTAGTTACTGTATCCCAACTTATACTGGATATTTTTGACTTACTATAGTTCTTTGTCCCTTTCATTCTCGGAGTTGACTTGCTCGTGACGCGTGTAGCTAGCTAGACAGGAGGTGCTTACCCTTCCGGAGCACCCGGCCTCACTTCCTTGATGGAAGTTCACGTGTATAACATATTTTGCCAGTTTGCAAAGTCTTTACTTTGTTTTTGGGATTGTGATATGGACAAGGACTGGTATGTTTGTTTTATTATATACAGTCGAAACTCGTTATGTTATATATATAATACAAATATTAGTTATAATAATATCGAATAAGTCGAAACTTCGGATATTTCGAAGCTTTTTATTCAGTCCGAAATAAGTCACTATATATTTCAGTTGAACAACCTCCGCTTAAGTCGAAATCTGATATCTCGAAATATTGGTTATGTCGAGGTAAATTCTAAGTCCGTTGGTAAATTTTAAATGGAATATTAATCTCGTTAAGTTGAAGTCTTCAATGTTTAATTAGACAATGTTTGTACTCACACCTATGTCGAAAGTGATGACTTCACCGTCGGTAGTTAAACAGTCCCATAAAAGGGATTTTTGATGCCATCCGTGAGTAGTTTTCAGTAGCTTGGTGATTAAAAGATGTGTTATTTAAAGCTGATTGTCAAAGGAAGGTCAATTAATGAATGTAATTCACCTGGAGTCAGATATCTTTTGATGTGCGCGTGGCTTCTGTTTTTTTTTACTATAGTACAGGTGTACGAAAGTAATAAGGACTTAGCGTGCTTCAATTAATTGTTGTAATTAAAAACTATATTTTCTGATACGCGTTTTGTTTTACAACTTCCATTTAGTCCTTAGTATTAATCGTACTATAACTAGAATGAAAACGTGTGCTGGATTTTATAAAATGTGCTCGTTTTTTTAAATCTGTAATTTATACATATGTTGTGTGTTCATTATCATTTTGATGTTTTATTTTAGATATAAATGTACGTAAACTTTGTTTTGTGTTTCGTCTTGTTTTTCTTTTGACATCATCGTGAACCCGACAGTGATGGTTATCTCAATGGAACCTAGTAAGTTACGGTGAGATTCTGTCATGCACAGATATACTGACTGACATCTGATTTGTCGTAATTGTTTTTTATGTTGACGGACGATCGAGAATATTCCAGAGTATTATTCCATAAATTAAAACGATTGCAAATTAAATAATGTATTTATTTGTTTATTTTTGTAAAAAATAAATATATAACACAAATACCAGTTGAATTTTGATGTGCCAGATGTGCATATTTCGGAAAGTCATTCCTCATCAGTGACACTAAGACAGAAAAGTTTGATAATAAAAAACATCTGCCAAACAGTTGGAAATTAATGAATCTAAAGTTCCAAAATGGAAAATAATGGAAAAAAAAATAATGGAATAAAATACCGGAATTGCCGATTAAATGTTGCATGACTCTAATGGTAAACATTTTGTAGCTACAAAAAATCTCCTTGTTCCGAATATGCACAACCCCAACTTCGGTTAAGTCGAACTTCGGATAAGTCGAAGTATTTCCCTTCCTCCCGTGAATTTCGAGATAACGAGTTTTGATTGTATTTCAAAGTTCATCTCGTTACTTTTTCTTTTTAACTAAATCAAAATTTGATGTAATAGTTATTTTATGCACTGTAGATCTTTCACAAATAACATCTTTCTTGTCAAAAGGTAAGAAAAATTCGCAATGTTATCAGTATGGTTTGTATTGGCGGTAAAATAACATCTTGCACACATTGTTTACTCTGATTAGCAAACATGACATTTTCTATCGTTACTGTACATTTCAAGTCTGTCTGTGTATATTAACAATATGACAATTCATTTTAGAAAACTGTTTTTCTATCTTCATACGACAGTATTGCATGAGTGAGCGGAGCTGACTGGATATTATATTGAAAACAATATTCAGAAAATGTTTCATGTATTTGTGTTTCGGTACAATCCGAAAAAGACATAAATCATATAATCATATCTAAGCAAAAAAGGGGATCAGCTGCAGATAAAACCAAAGATTCGACCTATTGCTCACAGTGTTTTTCATGAAATAGGTTCAAAGACTACTCGACACATCCTAGTATAAAAAGTTTTCAGTTTTTTCTGAATGTCGGCGGTTTATCAGAACACCGGTTCCTTCCTACACAGAAATAACCACCTTAATACAAGATAAGTTTTCTTGCTTGGAATGTCATACGCAATTTCTCTTTTCCCTACTTCTTGGTAATAAGAAAAGACGCAGCTTGATACACTTACATGACAAAGCAAAGGAGAAGTCACAACATCGTAAAAAGTAAAATATTATTTAAACGATTTATTATAAAACTGGTTATTTTGAAATCAACGCGACAATATTAGCTGTAATGGTGCACTTTAACTTCTTAAAAGGACCATCACCTCTCTTTATTGTTAAATAATTGCATTTTAAAATAAATGGAAAAAAATGTAATTATTTAGTCGCATATGTTAAATCAATTAAAAAAAAATTGTCACTAAACGAATCAATATGAATGTTTTATTGAAACGATACATGGCTTTTTAAGTTTAATATTGGCTTCTGCCTTAAACCAATAATCCAAAAATTGCTGACATGATACCTTTCTTAAAACACTCTAATGAAGTCTAAATATACCTATACTATATCTATATAGATACTATACTAATCAAGGATGTCTGAGTTTCTACAAATTGATTCTACAAAACTGATGCAATTTCCATCCATTAACGACATTTAGTCATCAGCTTTATCAGATGACAAGCAATTAGATCTTGCTTATAAATCTGAAGTTGTGAGATTCATTAAGACTACTTTGACAACACCCCTGGATACAATTTTACCATTGTAACCAGTGTCCGCTCAAAATGGAGAGTCTTATTATCAGCAGTCCCAATATAATAATATTTTTATTGTGTGTTGTTCTTTTTGTAGTTTTGTGATCTTTGTTGCTTTTGGCTAATGTCGAATACATGTTTTAGCTGCAACTTTCTTTCTCCTATTGTATTTGTACTATATATATACAACTTGGTTCATATAAGATAAACAGAACATTCTGTCTTAAAAATCTTAAACGTATCTGAGGTGAAAGCTGTTAAAATGAACGCAACAGTATAGAGTAAGCTTTAAATTCAAATTTTTCGTATTATTAAATGTTCTCTATAACTGATCACTGGTAATATGTTAAATATGCACAGCAGTATTTGAGCCACACAATGAGAAAAAATTTAACAATATGTCATTCGTTTTATGATCAGTAAAATATACTTTTTAGCAAAACTTCCAGCCGTCAAATTTTTTAATTTATTTAAAACTAAGGTCTGTTCCCTCATGCAAAGCATTCCTTAAATGGATTTGGATTCATATAATTTTCAACTTAAGATTAATTATTTTTCAACTGTTTGGCTTATGTTTTTTATCTATCAAGCTGTTCGGCCCTTAGCATCACTGATGAGGAGTGATTTTCCGAAATGTGCACATATGGCAAATCAAAATTTAGCAAGTATTTGTTTTATATTTGCAATCACTTTCCTGTCTTATTTCTTTACATTATGTTTCTTTTTAATCATTCAGAAGTATAAAAGATAATAAGCTTATAAAGTTAGACGTAAACTGTCTTTCATTTTTTGCACATCATATATATGTAATTTGAAATAACTTACCCTTTTCATAACGTTAACGTTAAGTATAGCTGTATCTCTGTGGCTGAACTTGATTATCTTTGTTTTAAACAAGAATCGCCAGTAAATACTTTTTGAAAGAATAAGTAAAACAAACGAAATAAGACAGGAAAGTAATTGCAACCACTGATCATAAAACGAATGACATATTGTAAAATTGTTTCTCATTGTGTGGCTCAAATACTGCTGTGCGTTATTTAACATATTACCAGATATCAGTTATAGAAAACATTTAATAATACGAAATTATTCGAATAGAAATGTAACTAAGTAACTTTTAAATATTAGTAAGAATTAACAATAATAATGGACATCTGTAGATGACATTATAGACAGGTATATGTGGTGCTTTAAAATTACTCATCCCTTCCAAAAATCTGACTAGTATAAATAATAGATATTTTGGTTTAGATAAAACAGTTAAGGGCTTAATTTGATTTTGTTTAAAAATTACAATTACATGCATTAACTTTTGAACAGAAATGTCAAAAATATTGACTAATATACGAGAAAGAAATTTTGGCTAACCAACTTGTTTTTAACAACTAGGCTGTTATTGATAACACAAATAACATAAATGCTTCCGAAAAGAACGCACGAGGAAGAGAATTTAGACAAATATATTGCCACCACAAATAAAAAAGTCAACAGTGTCCAGAAATGTAAGGTGTTCAGAAAAAAATCAAGAGATATAAATACATTTATCTTATAAAACTGCTCAAGTGCAAGGCTCGTTCAACATCAACCAAACTTCCCTATAATAAATTTCCATCTATAGCTTTAGCAACTGTCGTTGTTAATTCTATCGATACTAAGGTTACATCTTAATTTGTATATAAATATTTGTTCGTCTAATTGAATCTCTGGTTGTGACTCACTTGAAAAATAAGTTCAAATTAAAGTCGTTTAAGTAAGTAACTGTATAGGGCATATTGAAATTACAACCCAGTTCTATTACACATTTTATTAATCCATCGCTACCATTTATTTTATTGATTACCTTCCCACATAAGACCTTTTTCCTTTACTTTTTTAATCACAAGCCCACACATTTATGACCAACAATTTGACAAATTACAAAAGTTACACAACTATTTATCGGTTTCACGGTCAAACGAAGTAAAGTCGATAACAAAACATTGAGTGTACTAGACCTCAATGACGTTATTTGTTTGTCTGTCACAGCTGTTTTCTACAAATAAAGTATTGCGATTAATAAAGATTTTAACAAAGAGATAATAGATTATCCGTACAACATAGATAACATATTTACCAAACAATACAACTACGTCATTTGAACGTCCAGACTTATCAGTTATTTAGTTCTTCTGTTCGCTAACCAGGTAGCCATCCTACTCACGGATTACTATTTCTTCTCCGTCATGAAAAGAATTGTGTCATGAAAAATTGTAGTTTCAGACGTTTATTTCTTTTTATCCACTTTAAAAACAGTTTATTTGTGGTAGATATTTACTTGGTTAGAAAGACAATTATCTTGAATTAAATCCACCTGTAAACCAGAGACATCAAAACATACATAATCAGAAGCATAAGGAATACACGTATAAAGTTTTTTTTTTTAAAAAAAAGCACGAGTTTTGACGTACAAGTTACGTAATGATTAACGATAAGTCTAAATATAATCTGAACTTTAATTTATTTTACTATAACAAGACAAACAATATAATGTAAATGCATACAATACTAAATATGTAACGTGAAACAGTTAAACAGACATTTACGGTAACTAAAGTGTAAAGCAAAAGATTCTTCTCCGCTGTATTCTGAGTTAGAATTTCAATTAAATCGCTCGTCTGATGTTTAAAAACAAGCGATAACAAGAATTTGTGGGGGAAAATAAAACGCAAATATACCAGTCCATATCCATATGACAATCCCCCGCTCACAAAAAGTAAAAACTATGAAAACTGGCCAATAAAATAACAGATAAACCTCAATACAAACAATGTTTACCTATAACAAATGCATAGAAACGATTTGCTTGAAATCTAATTACATGTATAAGTCATTAACAGTACATATAACACAATTAAACAGAAATGTATGACAAAAAAGCAATGTTACTGATCACAAAACACATTTTTATATTACTTTATTGAACAAACAATGACCATAATGATTTGACACACATTAATATTACTTTTCTTTCTTCATATAAAGCACAAGTGCCAACTTTTAATTTTTACCTTTGCTTTAACTTGAAAATTACTGTAAACATAATAGAAAAATCTCAACAGTAATCTTTAATACATTAGCACTTGGCGACAGAATTTTATTAATCTTCGAGATAGATTATTCTAGACAACATGCTGTGCGTAAGTTTGTTTATTCATCGCATATTTTTGTATCAGTTCGTTATTAAAAAAAATCAAACAATTCGAACAAAGATTAATGTTTTGACTTACATCATGATATAAAGATAAACACTAATGAACTTAAATAACAAAATATTATGTAAAGTATTATCCAACGTCTACATAAAATATTAGCCGTTTCAATGCAAAATTAGTTTGTTACACTATTTATTAATGATTTAATGTAACTGATCAATAGTCATAACTGAAGTATTGTTGTAAATACAAACATGAAAGCGAGAGTAATCCGGATATTAATTCACAGTTGCCGTAAGTACACTTGCCAGCAGTTTTACAGATAAACATCGCAGACTTCACATTATACTGTTACCGACAAGGTAAGACTACTTCTCATTTGCGGTGAGAGGTCAAACAATCGGTGGTGAGACACCTTGGGTATGATTTATGAGATTAAACAATGAAGAAATTGTTACTTCTGTGAGAAGAAAAAATTGCATGGTAATAGGGATTGTAACAGGTAAAGAGCTGAATAAAAAAAGAAATTTCGCTATATATATTATACCTCAGTTTATGATACTCGAATTTGATTTGCCTAAAATAGGTCATGTGTCATTAGATAAATGATCATATATACCGTTTAAATCATGATGATTGTCTTTTCCCCAAAAAACTTCATATCATCCTCTTGAACCCCTTATATCATCCGCTGGGTAACCTTATATCACACTCTGACTTTCGGAATTCCTTTGGATACGTAGTGCAATAATAAGCTGTCCCGAGGTGTTCCAAATGTGTATCTATGCACAACAACAATGGCGGCGTCGAGGTATCGTCTAGTCGACGATGCAGAAATGGAGCGCCTATTGCATGCTAAGGAATCCAAGAACACGAGACGTGTCATGACAAGCGCTGTTGATTCGTTTAGACATTTTCTTCTAACGAAAGGGCTATATCAAAAGTTTGAATCCTTTGATATTGAAATGTTGGACGCTAGGTTGGCAAAATTTTATGCCAGTGTACAGAGAGGAGACGGTACACCCCTGAAACGCAGCTATATGCATACGATCAGATATGACTTGAAGAAATTTATAAGTGAAAAGATGAACATTGACACTTGAAACTTTAGATTCATTATTTTCAACTGTTTGGCTTATATTTTCTATGCATCAAACTTTTCGGTCCTAGTGTCACTGATGAGGAATGAATTTCCGAAATGTGCACATCTGGCACATCAAAATTTAACTGGTATTTGTATTATATATTTACTACCCCTGAGCGGGTACCGCTGCTGGTGGAGTTTAACTCCCCGAGGGTATCCATAACTCAGTAGGCAGTACTTCGTACTGTCAGAAAATGTACAATTTATTAAAATTTTCAGTCGTTTAAAATTTGAAATTTATTTAAAACTAAGGTTTGTTCCCTCATGCAAAGCATTCCTTAGCAGGATTTGGATTTATATAATTTTGAAACTTTAGATTCATTATTTTCAACTGTTTGGCTTATATTTTCTATGCATCAAACTTTTCGGTCCTAGTGTCACTGATGAGGAATGAATTTCCGAAATGTGCACATCTGGCACATCAAAATTTAACTGGTATTTGTATTATATATATATAACTGGGCCAGAGTTTGTCAAAAGTGTAAACTTTTTCCGTGCCGTATTGACCGATTTAAAGAGGAAAGGGTTTGGTAAAATTGAACATCATCCTGCAATAGAACAACAAGATCTACGCCCTCTGTACTCAAGGACAACTCCTGTTTTTTTTATATTAGAGCACCTATGCGGTCTTCAGCAGAAAGTATGGTTTGAGCTAATTTTTTTTTTTTTTTTTTTTTTTTTTTTTGTGCTGACGAGGCAGAGAAAATTTACGCCAGATGACAAAGAGTACTTTCAAAGTTGATCAAGATGACACTTGGAAAAGATATGTGTATCAGTCTGCAGATGAACTGGGCAAAAATCATCGTGAAAATTCTACCAATAACAATACAGAAGGCAGAATGTACAAAATTCCAGGTACGATAAATGATATTTCTTCTTTATTCTGGCTGTCCTGTTGAATTCATGTACTATTGTCATGTGTCTTTTTTAAGTTTAATAATGTGCTATTTTATAAAAATTCAACCATAGCACACAGCAAGCCCTTTCATAACTGTAAATAATTATTAATAACAAATTTTCAAGTAGGTTAATGCTGGAATTATTTTGATATAAAAATTCAGTTCTAGTTTGAATTATCTAATCATCCATTCATTCATTCATTTATTCATTCATTCAATAATTCAAATAACTATTCGTTCATGCATTCATTTATTCATTCATTCATTTATTTATTCCAATTGCCATCCATTTCTTTTTCATAAATTTATTTATTTAGCGAGAGTGTATTTCTATTTTAAATTAACATTTGTCCCCATATATTCTTTCTTTTAAGGTTCCCGTAACTGCCCTGTGTTTTCTTTTGAACTATACATATCAAAACTGAATCCAAATTGTGAGGCATTATGGCAGAAACCAAAGGATTCTTTGTCTGCTAGTGATGTTATATGGCACTGCAACAGTCCATTGGGTAAAAAAAGTCTCTCAAAAATGATGTCACAGATTAACAAGATTGGCAATTAAACAAGAGCTACACAAACCATTCAGTGCGTGCTACCAGCATTACCATTATGGATCAAGGTGGTATAGATTCTAGACATATTATGAAAGTATCAGGTCTTTCAAGTGAAACATCTTTGAAATCTTATTCCCATAACAAAAATGCTTCAAAGAAAAGAGAAATATCTAGTGTACTTTCTAAGTCTCTTATTTGTACGATTGCCGATATCAGCCGAAAAGTTTTATTTCTTGTGGAAAAGATGTGTATTTTGTCATTGTCAAGTTTCTATTGTCAGTTTACATATTTATTATTTTCTAACGTTATTTTTAACATTTTAGAAAGTTGACAACAAAATTGTTCCTTTTCTTATGGTCATATTTCTTTCGGAATATGGCTATCTAGTTACAAAACTCATAAAATTAATTGGATAAAATGCTTCATAAAGGAATAAGGAAAGTGACAATTTTTGGTCAACTTTCTAAATTGGTAAGAATAACGTTGGAGAAATATGAAAACTGACAATAGAAACTTGACAATGACAAAATACACTTCTCTTCCACAAAACATGAAATTTGACGGCTGATATCGATATATGTGAAACAAATGCTAAAGTACCGCGTATAGAAACAGTGCTGGTACTAAATGCAACCATTACCAATGATGAGAAAAGTTGTGAGGTGGAATCTGTTCCTTCATGCCTTGATATAAGTGAAGGGGTGGAATTTTGTCTGAATCATTAGAACTTGAAAATATACCGCAACCAGAAATTTGTGTTCAGGAGAATATTTCTCCAGATATGAGTGTAAATGTCCCCAAAGGAGTTGGCAGTGTTAATTTATGCCAAATTTTGATACAGGATGTAATGTTACATTTAATTTTAACTACAACTATAAATAGTGCCAGTGATTTTAACTAAGAAATCTAGTTCATAGAGAAGACATCTAGTTCATAGAAATGTGAATATTAACTCTGTTGAAGTATTTCTTTATTTATTTTTAGAGTTAGCAGACTAAATAACTTGCCACTGATACTCAAATGTTGTTGTTTATTTGTTAAATTGTTAAAATTGTCAACTATTGTTAATTCTTTTTCAGATAAGTGAGAAATTTTCTTCGGTATAATAAAGCAATTGTTGCCATTGTTTTTGTGTGCTCTTGAAAATTTGACAACCCTTGACAAGTTATATCATCAAGTGAGGGCAGAGCCCTCGGTTGATATAACTAGCCTAGTCAAATTTTCATATCACACCAAAACAAGAGCAATAATTGTATAATATTACATTTTATTCAAATCTTTCCACTATCACAAACTTTAAAAATTAGCAAGGTTAACTTTGATTTAACTCCATCTTATCTTTTTGACGACTTTGATATTAAAGTTCATGGGATTATCAATCCCAATTAATATAAAACTTTGTAAATATTTAACAAAAATACCTGTTTAATTTTGATGTGCAACATGTGCACATTTCGGACATGTACTCCTCATTAGTGACACTAGGGGCCGAACAAATTCAAATAAAAAAAAGATAATCTAAAAAACAAAAGATTCAAAATTGTGTGAGTCCAAAACCGGCAAAGAAATGCTTTGCATGAGGGAACAAATAAATTTCAAAAATTGAGACGGATGAAAAGTTTGACGCAAGGTACATTTTCTTCAACACAAATTACTGCCTACTAAGTTATGGAGTTTTACTCCACTAGCAGCGGTACCCGCTCAGGAGTAGTAAATACCAGTTTAATTTTAAAGTGCCATATACGCAAATGTAAAGTAATAAAAGAAGATGTTTTCGGGTAACATGCACATGTTAAACGAATCGGAAAATTTGGATAGTGTAAAACGTTAATTTAATCAAAATTATACCTTGAATAAAATCTTTTATTAAAGATTGTGCTCGAAACGTTTGATAGTGTAATACTTAACAAAATGCTATTAGTATAACTGTTCTTATTATATACGAACTGTGAAAAAATTATTTTTACTTTGTTTTACACCAAGTTGATAACAAGAAACAAACAATAAATTGGTCCGATGTATTTCGTTTTTCTATGACCAGATAAGATTAAGATTCATAATTCAAAAGCACTGTTGCCGCAGAAAATTACCCACAAATTATTAAGTTATTTGAATTGGCATCGCAATTAGTCATTTGAGAAGCGTCCAACACAAGACCACTACAGATTCCCATCGGAACTATCGAAGCTACTAATCAAGCTGTCTAAAACCCATACAATTGACCACTGCAGGTACCATTTGGAATTCTTGGAGCTACTTTTTGGAGTTGTCTGAAACCCATACATATGACCATTGTAATAACTCTTCAGAAGGTATACGAAGTTGACTGATATACATCTTACCTGTAAATTATCATCAGTAACATGTAATTATGTCCATTTTGCGCTCGATGAAACTCATACATCTATCCAGTTTCTTCACGATCTTGGACAGCTGTTACAGAGCAAATAAATGGTTTCCAAAAAAAAAAATTTAATTTTTTATAACAAAACCCACTTGTTTATTTTACTCAAAGTGGCATTTGTAAAAATATGCTTCAATTATACTGGGTAATTGGCATTAAACAAACAAACTGTCATTATCAGGCAAAACACATTGTTTAATTAAGTTATTTGTCACCTGATTTTTATCACGTATTTTCGCAGTCTTTTAACTTACAGGATGTAACTGGATTTGAATTATTGCTTGAGACTCTGTAAATCACGATATTTCAACTGTTTTGTTTTATCTGTATCATAAAATTCTATTTCATATTTTTTTTAATTTGCCTGATCGGCCTTGAGACTGCCTTTCATTAAATTACGACGTCAACCACTATGATAAAAGTAAACCTTTGACGTAATCTGTCAATAAGCTTTCGGAAGTTGTTTGGTAATAATGTATAGGGGCGACACATTTTATGGCTAATTGGCTTATTTCAAAAGCAACTCTTGTCTGTTATATAATAAAGCAATAAGTGTTACAATTGATTATTATTCTATACCCAGTTACATCAGAAATACAGAAAAAAGCATAAAACAAACCAGCAACAACACTTGAAATAAAAAGAACTACAGCTAACGAAGACTGAGAAAGGTAAATAAATGGCAGCAATTGAGTAGAATAGCTGATTTCCTTATAAATCAAAAAACAAAATAAAGCAATTGATTTTAATTTCGGAACAGGAGGAATGTGGTCTTATTGTCTCGCCGCGTAAAATGCAAGACATATACGTTTTTTCGCTGTGCATATTTGTTTTGGATGAAGTAACTGCCGATACGTTGTACAGTTTTAAATTAATTTTATGTTGCTATGAAATATATTTTACACGCAAAAATAAAAAAATAATTGATTAATATTTTATCTCTTTTTTTATTTTAACTAATTTCTGCATTTCACAACACAAAAATGCACTAAAAAATTTTCTTGAAAATCTTGTTCCATATAAGAGAGAATTATCAAATAATCAAGACGTTAGCCATCAGATGCAAGTTGTCTAACCGCTGTGGGTTCAAAGATGGACATTAAGAGTGATTTTTCTTTCTCGCAGGCCTATATTGGTTTGCTTAATACCAGTATAATGGACTAAGTGGTATGTTATAGCTATTACGATATATCTGGCAAGTGTACTAGATTTCGTAAGCTCGCCATAAGTGCTTACTGGTAAAAGCAGATCAAAGACGCTTGCAAAAACTTAACCTCACATGATTGTATAAATTATTGATGTTAACAGGAAACGTGGTCCCAATACAAACAGCTAAAAACTACTGATGTGTCGACGTCAAACAATAAAACACTTATCAAATACCTGAACTCTATATGAAACAGGTGAACAGATTCTCAGACTCTTATTAATTATTAAATATCATATTAAAAAATAAAATTTTTAAAAAATTAAAAGAAGAGAAAATACTTTATATGTTCTTTACAATTATCTATCAATAAATTTTGTATGTAAACAATTTGTTAGTTTCAAAAATGTTTTTTTTTTTTTTTTTTTTTTTTTTAGAATTTAAAAAAATCTCTGAGCCAAAGATGGATTTGTTATGACTATATAACAAAAATACATGTTAAATTTTCATGTGCCTAATGTGCACATTTCAGAATTCATTCCTCATCAGTGACACTAGGAACAGAAAAGTTTGATAGATAAAAAACATAAGCCAAATCGTTGAAAATTAATGAATCTAAAGTTCCAAAATTATATGAATCCAGCTAAGGAATGTTTTGCATGAGGGAACAAACCTTAGTAATGACTTGAGAATACGTCATGTTTTTAAAATGGTTATAGATTATCATTCAGTATTATTAATCTGTGTGTAACTGGATATTATTCTAAAGTAAGATACCCGTTTTATGATGCATCAAGTATCTAATATTAATTCAATGTCTATTAATATTAGTGTACTTGAGTTTAATTTAGTCAAGCGCATGATCATCTTTAATATTAAATATATAATATTTACTTTTTGCCGTTAGGTATGTGATATTTATGAAATATTTATATCTTTATTCTTGAAATTTGCATCAGAAATTACCTTCATATAGATCAGGTTTATTTAGCTACAAATATTTTTCAAATCGGCAAATATGTCCCTCATAAGTCCAATGGTCCGGTCCATTTTTGAACAATGATAACCCTAAGTGTCAATGAACATAGGCATAATGATCCTGTAGGATCAAAACAGACTATAGGACTTTCGATAATAATGTTCTGGGCCTAAAACATATTCTTAAACCAAAGTGAATAGACTAATTTATATCTGTTAAATCTGGAATAATAGGTAAAATGATCATTTTAATATCCTAATTAATGGAGTCAAAAGTCAAGCCATGACTAGGTTTCATCTTTTCGCAGTTGTATATATATATATATATATATATATATATATATATATATATATATATATATATATATATATATATATATAAGTTTTAATTTTATGGTGTTTCCAGTGTTATTACTAAAATTTTGACCTTATTTGGTGTTAAAGAAGTATTTGTTGCATATTATGCATTTTTTTTTTGTAACAAGATAATTTGCACAGAAATTTATTATTGTATCACTCTAATTTTTTTGCATTTTACAAAATACTGTACTATAAAAAGAGTATCAAAGTATTCCAAAAGGCTATATTTATTTTGTGAACATATCAGGCCCATTGGGCTTAATGTTTTATATTTTAAGGGACCACTTTTTGTAAATTAACAGAATAATTAGGATATTAAAATGTAGTTAAACTTCGCAAACAGTTTTGTCATTTGATATATTGCGCAGGAATGTCTCAATAGCTTTATGTACTTGTATAAAGAAATGGTTAGGTACCTCCAAAATTACAAAATTACAATATTTTAACCACATCTTGATATATATATATTGTACAAAGTACAATTACAACAACAACAATATATATATATATATATATATATATATATATATATATATATATATATATATATATATATATATATATATATATATATATATATATATTGTTGTTGTAATTTGTACTTTGTACTTGTGAGTTTTTTCTATTATCTAGCACGTAGTTTTTTCAGTAATTGATGATATCATTCAAACACATTCGATCTGCATTACGTATTTCTCAATTGGATACTCTGCAATATCATATACATATATGGTTGTTGATGTTGAACTTGAGAGTTTTTTATTTTGACAAGAACGTGTTTTTTTTCCCGTAACTAATGATATCATTCGGACACATTGGAACCGCACTAAGAAATCTTTTTTCATATAACCTATAACGCAACAAATGGTCATAAAAATAGGCTAAGATTCGTTTTTTTTTTCAGCTGTAAAAGATACCGCATTACCTGCACACCTTACATATGTATTGACTATAACTTAAAATGGTTTTGTGGTTGTCGTGTTCCCTTCAGCGTGGAATAGCTATAACATAACTTATTTGTTCGAGCATAATCAACAGTGACACCTAATTAGTTATTATTCATCTAAAATGACATACTTCCACGTGCATAAAACATGTATACATACTATGATATAGGAAGTAATACATAACTCATAATATTAGCAAAAATATGTTCTACACTGCAGAAATATTGTTTATGCGTCAAGGGGATAAAGGAATGCGAGAAACCGTAGTATTTATGTGAAATTTTTACGTTGGTATAGACTTTACACTGGTAAAAATAATTTGACACAAAATTCTGTGACGTTTTTTATAGTTTATTATAATTTGAGGACGTTTATTTTATAATTATTAACAGCTGGTTATAGTTTCGTATCGCATCATCTTTTTACACTTCCGTAAATCAGGAGTTTTTTTTTATTTTTGCGTTTTTTTCTCGATAGTAGAAGACGCGAAAAATAATAGCGAACATTAAATTTTTGTAATTTTTTTATTTAAAAGACTTGAGAGATATGCTTTTCGCGAAAAATTACCGATTCACGAGGTGAACAATTCTTACAAATTTATTGAACACGGCTTTGTCTGTTTACGTGTTTAAATGTTCCCTGGTTACTTTGTGTAATTAGGTCGCTTATTAGAATAGTATTTAGGCAATGGTTTTCAAAATCGCCATTTAAGCATAACAACAACGAGAAATCTTGTACGGTCTTTTCAAAAATAGAAAGTATTCGGAATATATGAAGGAAGTCCAATTATGGAAGATCATACTAAGCTGTTCGTAGAAAATATTGCAAACGTAGTATTAGTTACATTGCTTTTCGTTTTCACAAAAAATCGGTCGGTGATCTATTATAAGAGCAGTATTAATAGTGACAGTTCAATTATGTACTCACATAGCATTCTCTGTCAGAAAAATCGATACTCATTTTAAATTAGATGTTACCTTAATTCCTGGATTTTTGTAAGATTAGGTTTTGCTAACCAAAATAGAAATAGGCTCAATTCTGTAACGTTTAATTAAAAGACGATCTTCATTCTAGAAAGGCGTATCCTGTTAATTACGATGTTTATATGTTTTTGTGTTATGTTTTATTTGTATTCGCAGTAACAGGTGCCATAAGGGTCACAAATTGGTGTCCAGTGATGACGTAGTACCAGTGTCTGACATTCTGTTGAAATTCAAGTGATGACGTAGAACCAGTGTCTGATACTGTTGAAATTCAAGTAATGGTGTAGAACCATTGTCTGACACTCTATTGAAATTCAAGTAATGGTGTAGTACCAGTGTCTGACACTCTTTTTAAAGTCAAGTAATGGTGTAGTACAAGTGTCTGACACTCTGTTGAAATTCAAGTAATGGTGTAGTACCAGTGTCTGACACTCTGATGAAATTCAAATAATGGTGTAGTACCAGTGTCTGACACTCTTTTTAAAGTCAAGTGATGGTGTAGTACCAGTGTCTGACACTCCGTTGAAATTCAAGTAATGGTGTATTACCAATGTCTGACACTCTTTTGAAATAGTAGTAGGATATTATTTTATCAAAATGTCATATATGAAGCAAAAACCCTCAAGGTGCGTTACGACAAATACATATATGTGCTATTAAATTAATTTTTTTTAATTATTGTAGCCGTATTAGATTTGTTTTCGACATTCAAAGTCGCATTTAAGTTACATATCTCAAACGGAACTAGAGAAAAAAAATTAAATTGCATAACACGTTTCAATCCATTAATTTCGAAATATTTTACATATCATCCTTATGATTTTCTATAAATACCATAGTTTACATAACTTTTAATAATTTCAACATGATTACATTGTATATAGCTTATTTCCATTATGTGTTCCTGCCATATTCGCCCATTGTTCCTAGCTTCTATTACCGTTGGTGTATTCTGAAATGTCCCGGATATTGTTACATACATATCAGTTGTATATTAATGTTTCCCGTATCGATACTGGCTAACATATCAGTTTACTAGCATTTCTGTATCCCGTATCGATACCATCTGTCAAGTCAGCAGTATATTTCTGTATCATTCATTGATACAGTCTAGACTTTCCTTTTCTTTTAGGTTGATAAATGTTTTAGCCATGATATTTATTTTTCTATCGTGATGATAGATTTATTGTCAGACTAATGTTTCCTTATATATATATATATATATATATATATATATATTAACATTAAAGTTTGAGAATATGTACTTACAGATGGATAAATAAATCAAAGACAATGCCTTTTAAAACAAGGCTTGGTGTAAACACTTTATATTGAGACCACTGATTTTAATACTTGACTTAGAACACCATTTTTTAATCCTAAACATACATCATAGAAAACACATTAATGATATATAAACAAAACTTTTAATTCATATTTAAATGGTCCTCGTTTTAGTGCTCTATTATTAACACGTTTACGGTACAGTGTTTAATGGTTTGAAGTAAAATTGTACTGGCAGAGACGAAGCATTATCTGAATCATCTCCTATAGTTGATAGTAAAATGGATTTTTCCTTAAATCATGTCTATACGTAATGGTAACTGATTTTATTTACATCTACCTTGTTTATTGATTTGGTAATGTAGACACTAAATCCGTTCAATGTCAAGGCTGAATACTAGTGAGTAGAAATAAGTCGTTTTATTCTATTCGTGTTTATAACAACCACACCACTGAAAAAATTCCTCCAGTGTCGTACAAAGTCAGGGAATTTATAAGTAATGGTCAAGGTTTTAATTTAGCTTATATACTGATCGACGGAAGATACCGGTAGCTTCGTTCTTTACTGAAGACAGGGTATCAGGCCCCGGTTTCACAATCATTCCTTAACTTAAGAATATCCTTTAAATTTTCAATTTCCGTCCTTAGCTAAGATTTTCCTTAAAGTTTCCTTAAATATTCAAGGAAAGTATTTTGCTCCCTTAAATATTCAAATGTAAAATCTTAAATTAAGGAGACATTTAAGTTAAGAAAATATTGTGAAACACCTTTTACTAAATTTAAGAAAAAAATCTTAAATTTAAGGAAAAAATTAAGTTAAATTCTTTAGTTAAGAAATGATTGTGAAACCGGAACCAGGATTATTAACTGAGAGACAAATAGAGGCTTGTTGGTTTAATCTATATGAAGCTATACGGATGATGAATAAAATCGAAAAGATATTTATTCAATATGTAAGCTGTTTAAATGTTACATAATGAATGAAGTTTAATCAGGTTGTTGAATTATCAGTAAATATAGTTATTTTGGTTTTCATTGCACATGTTGGATATACACAGAAAACAAGATATTGTTATTTTCGTATCAGTCATAAGTTTTCGTTAATAATAGTTAATATTTCATTTTTTGGGGGGGAAAATCATGTAGTTGGTACCTATTAGCATTGGAAATCTGCAAAATTGCTGATGCGGCTTAAAATATCATTTACTCATTAATAGTTACCTATGCATTTACAAAATAAATAAAAAAAAAGTATCATTTTAACAATTTTTAATTTCTTTTCAACAATAAATAATCCCCATTAATTTCATATAATTTTCACAACACATTTACTTTCAAGCATTACTATCACTAATATCACAATGCCTCATTTATTCTATACATTCAAAACAATTTCTGCGCATAAAGAGAAATGAAAACTTTTCGTGTTTAAAATTCTGTTGTGTAGATTTTTTTCCTGAAACAAAAAAAAAACATACACAAAAAATCAATAACTAAAATATCTATACTAAATGCCAGTCTACAATTTCTCCTTTAAAAGTATGCTATGATATTTTTGGAATTAGAACAAATAGAGTATGAAAATTTTCCATTTAAAAGTCAAAGGTCGGATAGTAGTCTTATTCATGTACAGATCTACGTCAAAAATAGACTAATGAATTATGACACCATATGATGTCACTATTTGGAAACGTTCAGATAAATCGGATTCTCATTCACCCATTCGTACATTTTTTAAATATATACTATTTAAATATCACAATATATCACAAGTTTCTTATTTGTATAAAAATATTTACTCAAACTGCACCAGTTTAATACGGAATAATGTCACATTACTTTTAAAAAAATTTACCACGTTTCCGTTTTAGATATTACTTGTTTATATTTAATAAAAATCCATAAAATATGGTGTTATTTCCTCTGATATAAACAGTTTTCATAAAATCACAACGGAATTATTTTTCGAAAGACTTTGTCAAACATTATTGGACCACACTGTGCATGTTATATGTATATAATGTTTTCACAATGTTAGTAACCACTCCGAAATCCTCCTTTCACGAAATCGAGCGTCCATTTTTGTATCTATCCCATGATCCTGTAGAATATTTGCAAGTTGATCCATATGATCACTGTCCGCGGTAAAATCTTCCTCTTCTGGATCACTTTCTTGAGAGTTCTTCTGAGATTTAATCCATGGATCGTTTAGATATTTCACAATCTCTTTCATCTCGCACCGTTTTTCTGGTTTTGTTTCCAGAATTTTACGGAAGAGACGCATTACCCGTGGTGTAAATTTCAACCACTGTGAAGGAATCCTCGTGGTTTTCCGTTTTTGCCAACAAAAGAACTCGTTGTAATACATGTCACTTATATCAGCATTTTCCCATGGAAAGTTACCTGTCAACATACAAAACAATAAAACCCCAAAAGCCCACACATCACCAGAAGTTGAAACGCATATACTTTCGTTTCGAACCGCTTCACAAATTTCCGGCGGTGTGTACGGTATGCTTCCGTTCACTTTTCGTATCACAGTACCATCTCTTCTCGTCATTCCAAAGTCCATAAGTTTAACTTTATTAAAACTTGTATCGAAAATCAAAATGTTTTCTGGCTTTATATCTCTGTGTACAAGTTTTTTACTATGCATAAAATCGAGGGCTGACGCAACTTGTTTTGTCACGCACTTTACGTCTTTTTCCGACATTCCAATTTGAGGAGGAATTGCGTCGAATAAATCCCCAACACACGCATATTCTTGGACAAAAACGTATGATGCACGTGTTTCAAACGCAACATTGTATGTGTCAACTATATTAGTGTGTGGCGATAAAAAGTAACTGAACTGAAACTCTCGATGGAAATCTCGTAATTTCACGTTAGCTTTTGGAAGCACTTTAAGCGCAACTTTGGATCCCGTTTCCTTACATTTTGCCAATAGAACCTTTCCATATGTCCCTCGTCCAAGTTCTTTAGTAACTTCATAGTGATCCTTTAAGTTCAAATTCAACAAATTTTCTCCATTGCTACATCGAGGTGACCTTGGAGTTTCAATACGATTATCCATATTTGCAAGTTTTCCTTCAAAATAGTCTTTTGTAAGGTTACCTTGTTCTACATCAACTGCGACGTCTGGACATTAGATCCTTACAACCTGAAAAACAGGAAAACATTTCTCCCCATAAATACTGATATAGTTTACTGTAGTTCCTTACAATCCTAAAACAGGAAAACATTTCTTTCCTTAAATACTGAAATAATTTACTGTAGTTCCTTACAATCCTAAAACAGGCTTTTGTACATATATACTGTGGTATATAGATTCTATTAAGTTGCGCGACATTTCTACATTACTAAAATCGAAGCCGCAAATTGTATTACCATCACATGTTCTCCTCTTTAGTTATAGTGTATCGATTTTGCAAGAGAACTTAATTACGCGTGGCATTTTTATAACGCCGGGTCGTTCTTTTCCTGAAAGTATTACGAAAATAGTGACAATTCATATGAAATTCGTGTTATAATGATGCTTTATTTAAAGCACTTATTTGATCAATACTTATTTAGCATATAGATTAGCGTACTTTTATCATTGCTTTTACGTGGTGTGTATTTATGATATGCCTTTAACGTCACCATGAGTTTTTTCATTGTATACGTAATGAATTGTGAAGTGTATGTAATCCGATATGTAATTTCGAGCGCGGTTGATGAACCTGAATGGTTAAATCGTGATTCAAGTGAAGGATATTTCGTCTTGAGTCAGTTGTTATCAAGATAATAAAATTCACATCTATATTTTGAACACCTACTTGAGCCTTTTTTAAAACTTTATCAAAAATCATTGTTTTAGTTGTAAGGTCTATTTTATAAAATAAAATTTATTTTAGCAAGCATTAAGCTGAATTGAAATAAAATCATTGTACTTGTTACGCAATGAATCACGTTAAACAACTTTAAAGCGACAGATCAATTGTAATATTACCAGAAAATAGCATGGTTTACACCAACAGTTAATATAATATTGTATATTCTTTGTTGTTGTTGTGTGATTTATCTTAGATTGCACACTTAAAGAATCGCACGCGCGCAGGTGTGTGTGTGTGTGTGTGTAATTGTTTCGAAATGAATAAATCAGGTTTTATAATTAACTATGTGATGCATCGTTTCATCGTTGGACATTTAAAATACACGTTAATTTATATTAGAAAGATATGATTGAGACGTGCATAAGTTTTATATTTGATCTTCAGTTAATGGTATATGTCAGTTAAATTTAAAAGTTTTTTGTTTTTTTTTAATTATTTTTATTTATTTATTTATTTATTTATTTTTTTTTTTTTTTGACATTTTTAAATTTGAACTTTGTAGTGATATGCAGTAGATAAAAACCTTCCAATCGCAAAAAAAGGAACAATGTATATCTGTGATATATATATATATATATATATATATATATATGCGATTCATTATCAGAATTAAGATGAGGTTACACATCTGTATCTAACACTATACATTGAATTGATTTATGTTTGGCTACACTATTTTTCAATTAACACTAAAACAAACATTTAATGTATAGTCGGTGTGGACAATGGTAATTTTTTAAATCTTTATACTGGAAATCGAAGCCCCAAAATCAAATCTCAAACTTCAGAGTTACAAGACAACTATTGCAACATCAGTGCTCCGTAAACCAAATTCAGAGCTTCATAACCGAAACTTATAAATGTATATAATCTTAGTTAAGTAATATACAAAAAATCAGAGCTTCGCGGCTCAACCTTTAAGTAACCCTTTATGAATAAAGTCTTAGTTAATTATATACCCAAACATTAGAGCTCTACAACTTAACCTTCAACTACTCATAAACGTATAAATTTTAATTAAGTTTTATACCAAAATATCAGAGCTTTACAGTTCAACCTCCCATTACCCCTTTACGTGGATACAATATGCGTATAATTTGAATTAATCCGACTTCAACAACTCAACCTTCAAATACTCACGAACAGTTACAAACAGCGGAAGTAATTTAAATAAAGTTTTGTTGAACTTTAAAGGTATTCAACATTTAAAATAATGCAAACTGTGCATCTAAATAAACTGAGAATCAACTTTGTCAGACATGCTCTAAAAGTAAAATTAATGAAGAATATATTGTATTGAGGAAACTGTGACTACAAATGCATTAATTAACATTTCAGCATGTACTTTTAAACATTAAGATGACAAGAAAACGTTTCTCGTAGGATATTGCTAATACCAAAGTAATTTATTACCTTAATGCAAAAACTATGAAGTTATGTTTGATTAGATAGAAATTTAAAAATCTAGAATTTTCAAAGTGATTTGTTAAAACAAGATTAAAAGCAAAGTATGCTTCAAAATTACTAACCTGAGAATCCTCGGTGTTGTGAACCATTCCATGTCTTATTCTAGAAAAGTAAAACCTTACAATCTACCAACACACTCAAATAGTTGTATATTAAGATGATATTGAAAATGACGTGTGTATATTCTTCTTAACACACAAGTCTGGTATTTATAAAATGCTCAGCAGGTAACACAAATAAATGTAGTCGGTATCTTCCATACACTTATTAGAAATTTATTCTTGCAGCTCTACACTAACATGAAGATTTTACCATCAGAGATTGTACCTTAAAATAGAAGTCGATGATCGCTCATTAAATATTACCCAATACACAACATTGTAACCTCCCTCCACGTTTTTCAAGGGACGAGTTGACATGCGCTACCACCACCAAGACAATGTTGCTGCTTCATCATATATATGCGGCATCCTCGATCTTTTATATACGCTTAAGGCAGAAAAATCAATATCTGACGAAAGGAAGGATATGAAGAGATAAAGTTGAATATTTTGTTAGTATGTACGTTAAGTATAATATTCTTTATATATATAGAAACACGGAAGCTGTGAAGACATCTGATATAGAGATAGTGATGCGTTTGACCTGTAATGGTGTACAGATTAATTATAGTCAAGATTACCACGTGTTGAGCTGAGAAAATAATCAGATTTGTAAGAAAAATTGACATCAAAATTTGGATGCAATTTTAAATAAAATATCTTTCTACAGACATAATCTGTTATGTAATTGTAGTCACAATCGATACTCTCTCTCTCTCTCTCTCTCTCTCTCTCTCTCTCTCTCTCTCTCTCTCTCTCTCTCTCTCTCTCTGCTTTTTTTTGTATTGGCAACATCACTTTATTATTACATCAGATCGAAAAATCAATACCATAAGAACCTCTAAGTAACTCAAGCATGACAAATTTCTTACAGTCAAATCGAATTATTGCTGATCATTACTCGAGTATTCATAGCGTTATCTTCAATCTGAGGATATTTGTTAAATACTGAGCAACATCACTGTCTCAAAACAAAATAATTAATGACTACACATTAAATTAAACTTCATTTTTTAGCTAAATCAATTAAAGCAATTACTGTTACTGATTTTCCATAACCATGCTACTACAACACACACACGCACACACACACACACACAGATATATATATATATATATATATATATATATATATATATATATATATATATATATATATATATATATTGGTTGATCGTAATTCTTTGCCTACGTCAATATCCGATATATATTCAGGCGTAATTTCGGAATGGGTTTTCCATTCATGCAATGCTAAAATAGAATGTTATAATTGAATCTGAATTAACCTGAAACCCACCCAAAGGAAGTAATGGTAAAACAATGGATTAATAAAAACCGGCGACTCTTTATTTATAGTGATTTCATGTCAAAATAAAGACAAATATATAAAGACGACGCAGTTATATTTGAGTGTTTTAAGTGATATTGTGTCAAATCTAAAATATTTTCTTCGCCTACTCAACAAAACTGTTATGACGATCAATGTTATATAGAAGGGATCATTATATACGATATCTTCAATTAGAATTCACATACATTGTTTCTTTTTTAAAGATGACATTAAATTGACTTTTAATAAGATTTGTCATATTCATTTTTTGCCATCAATTTTTACGAAAAATTCTTTGACATTTTTTCTGAAATAAAGAGATAATACCGTTTAAAGTTGCATTAAGTTTTTCAATTTTCTGATTTTTTCTTTTTCCTTTCTTTTCTTTTTTTTCTGAAAATATAAATTTAAAAAAAACCCAGATTACTTCTAATCACGATCGTAGATCATTTTCTAATTTCATTCTATCATTCCTATCAGCTGTAAATAAACGGAATCCCCTAATCGGTTGGTCAATGTTTAACGATGGTTATTATTTGCTTGGAGCATGTGCACGGATGTACGGGTTTTCCAATGAATAGAGTGTGAAACTTGATAAATTCTATTAAATGTGCCTCATTAATATCCAAATGTATTCGCAATGGTGTTACGTATCCCTTAAAAAGCCACAAATGACGTATTCAATGTTCTGTGTTTATTTTATCGTATTTCGCCGTTTTGTAAGTTGTATTTAAATGACCCGGTTTTTTTTATGACGTAAACATGTTCTAAAATTAGATACCACAGTTTACATCTCGCTGAGAAATTATTGTTATTTCTGTATTTATTCGAGCTTTTATCGTTGAACCAAATATAACATTGTTCATTAGGAACATCATTAATTAGATCAGCACCGTTTTAATTTTTTCCTAGGAAAACTTAATGCATCTTTCAGTTCTGGTTTTATATCAATGCAACGAAACAGTATTGTCAAATTAACACGTTTTACTGTCTTTTTCGAAAACAATCGTTATGTTTAAATATTATTCTATGATTTTTGTCATCAGATCATTCAGACTCCTTTGAATATAACTGAACTGTTCAATGGTAATATCCTTCGTATCCTCGTGCCCAAAATACCACGTTTTTCTATTCAGACGGTTTCCGGACAGTTTAAAATATTTCCAAGAATAACGGAAATCATTTTATTACAAATTTTTCTGTAAAATGTTTTTATGGACTATAACGTTGAACATAATAATAGCTGTACTTCCTTATCGCCAATTTTATAAAACAGAAAAGAAAATTGCTCCAAATAAAAAACTAATATCGACTTGCTCTTTAAAAACAAAATTATAGCCATATAGACAATGTAGAAGGACTCGTGAAAATCAATTTTGTTTTATCTGGTACGACAAGGATCTATAATTTTCTATTTATATGACCATGCCTTGGATTTATATCGTAAGTAGATATGGCTCTAGTGAAATGCCAAATGTCCGGAGGTACAGATATATTGATCTAGAAAAGATGACGGTATTCAGATATACTGATTCCTCCAAAAGATGATGGTATTCAGATGAACTGATTCCTCCAAAAGATGGTATTCAGATATACTGATTCCTCCAAAAGATGATGGTATTCAGATATACTGATTCCCAAAAAAAGATGACGGTATTCAGATATATTGATCACATAAATGTGTTAAATATTGTAATTGCATGAATAAGTTGATTAAACAAATATGATTGTATTTATTGCTGTTTCTAACCCGTTAATTTAAATTATCGACTAAGTTTATCCATAGATTGCTAGAGACAAAATATATTATAGTTTTATTATTTCCCAGTTACGTAAAATGTTTATTATTACTCTAAATTCTATTTTTTTTAAAAGCAGTGACATAACTGAATCCTATGTTTAAACGAAAGGGAAATTATTGCATTGTTTGTTTCTTTGCTTCTAGAATTCTAGAATTCTCAAATTTTTGTATAGCTAATCTCAATCGATAAACAACAAAAAGATAATGACATTCTTCCTTTTAAGTCTAAAAATAGAAATAGAAAGATTGATATGAAAAAATATTTCATTAAAAAGTAAACTACAAAAAAGTATTGATATAGCACAATATAGTATGTCGCTGATAAAGAAAAACTATATTATTTTCCTTGTTTCAGAAAATGTTCAATTTTTCTTTCGAGATAATTAAAAAGGGGTAAAGAAATGAGTTTTGTATAAATTTTCAGCTGATTCTAGAAATAAAATCACTATTGCATTGTCTGATTTCTAAAGACATTTATTGTTTTGTTTCATAAACATTGCTTCTAATTTGGTGTTTTGACGTCTGCAATGGTCTTTGTTCCAACGTGCAGACCGTTGAATTTTAATAAATAAAATATATTTTCCGTAACGAAATAATTTATTCTTTGCTTGTCCAAGCTTAATTACAATAGGCATGGAAATAAATAGTAAAACATGATACAATAATCAATGACAGAAGACAAGACCCCTGACTTCGAACGGGCACTGGGCTTAACAATGAATTGTAGGACATAGTAAACATTCTTACTTGTAGCTGACAACTTTCCAAAAGCCGAATCCACACATAAACACGACACAACAAATAACGAGACAGAACAAGAGCCCTGACTTCGAACGTGCACTGGACTTAACAATGACTTATGTGGACACATTAAACATCATCGCTGAAAACTTTCCAAAAGTCGATGCACACACAAACACGACGCAACAAATAACGAGACAGAACAAGACCCCTGACTTTAGACTGGCACTGGGCTTAACAATAGATTGTTATTAGTTGGATAATTATAAAATTAATGAGAGATCCAAAACTTTAACTCGATTACAATAAATGGTCTGAAATCATTACTTATATTTAATAAATAACTATTCAATTTGTTACTTTTTCCACACTTAAGTAACACAAAATCTCTGTAAACATGATAATGTATACATCAAACTATCCAAATAACATTACATTGGCTTCATTTGTTATATTCTTAGACTACTATATGTACTTTAAACATCAACATGACGTCAGTTACTCTATAAAGATAATATGTTAGTACATGTTTTTGATTTGTGGAGAACTGGCTTCATGTGTTATATATGCCAAGTCTAGACGGAAATCAAAATATTTCATTATGTCCATCTTTCGGTTAAGTAATAAATAGACTTTTCATTGAAAGCAAGTTTATTTTTTTATTTGATCAAAATAAAAAAGAATCATATATATCAGTCTGGATACGATATATTAACAGTGTAACCAGGCAATATTTTATTCGGTCCAAACAATAATTTCAAAAGTGCCATCATGCCTGACATGCGATGTTTTTTCCGGCAGTGATTAGAATAACGATATCGATATTAATTTTTTAGTGTTTTTTTCTCCTACTTCGCAAGCATAAGAACATTTTGTTTCTTGCTGTAAAATGAGAATTTTCATAATTTAATGTATTACATTGTCATCTCCATTCAAACTTTTTTCTTGCATAACAAACAAGTCACGATGTAATATATCAATTCTGCACCTTTTTCGAAAAATTTTACTAAACTGAAACACACAATCACATTGTATTCTACCTATTGGCGGGTATCACTTTTTATTTGCTTTTGGGATTGTGATTCGGACATCGTCGGTCATGTTTGATTTTACCCAAACAACCAGCACATTACTATAAGTTGTTTCTTACCTGTCTGTAGTTAATAAAGCATTGGTGTAAATAAAAGCTTCGTGAAAATTTATATTAAAACATATCCCAACTCACAGTACAACTTTATTTGCAACACAAGAAGCGTATAGTTCCTTGCAAGAAATAAGGTGTACTGAAGATTCCATTTTTCGATTTGAATCAAAATGAACCTTAGAAGATGATCATGGCGGTGATATTTGTCGTTAAGACAGGAAAAGTTTGTTCCAATCTTTGATAATAGCAGGGAGATAGACAGAAGAAACATAAAGATAAAAAAATATAGACATACTAGATATATATTTTTGATCAAACCGGATATAGTAAGCCTATTGATTAAAACATTTCCGAAATTTTTTTTTCATTTAATGATCAAAGCATTAAGAAAGAATTGTTACGGGGGAAATACCACTGCTTAAAGCATCAAATATCTTTAAAACCTTACTCCTTTTCTTTGGATATTATGATTCTGTTTTCTTTTTAGAAGGAAGTTAGTGCTTAATTTTGAATTTTCATAAAATTAAGCATTTAAAAATAAGCATATAAGTTTCAATGTGCTACTGTTTTAATTTTTAATCTCAATCAAATGCAAACTTAACACATGACAGAAGTAGCCAAATATATGAAATATGATTTCTGTTTGCCTCAATATATATGATGAACATGGTTGTTGTCACACATGTTACCGTTATGATGAAATAATACCATAATCTTGATGAAGGATAAACATGTCTGTTATTCTGACCATGCTTTCAATGTAATCATATTTACAGTATTGTATTGTTAGTCAGTTTAAAACATTATACTCGCATTTTTATTTATTTATTTATTCATTCATTTTCATTTTTATTTATTTTTTCATTTATTTGTATTTATTTAATTTTTTTATTATTATTTTATCTGTTTTGGAAAATATTCAACAAAAAGCAGATCATATGGTCGTTGAGGAATATTTGAATGATTTAGTATTACTAGAGTAAGTGCATTTAATTATGTTTGTCTGTAACAGCAATAGAATTATCTACACCAGACAGCCGTTACGTATTAATCGTTATACACCAGTAATTGAATTATTGTTCCTCATTATTGCTTTCCAGGAGATTAGAACTCGTTTAAGCTTAGTTCGTTTGTACATCTATAATTGAATCAATTAAAGTTACACCTCAGGATATGTAATCGCGCTTTGGATTTCTAAAAGATTATCCACTTAAAATTTGTGGTTTTATAGATTTTGGTACATAAGAAGCTATAGAACAAGAGCAAGTGTTTTCAAAACACTACCCTCTCCGGTTGTGTTCGAGATGTTCACTTAGTCTCTGGATTATTTAAAGCATTTAATTAAATGCTAGAAACAATATCACTTAATACAGTTTTGAAGTTATATTCATGGACTGTTTACACTATGGAATATGCTGTCTTTTGATGTGTTATTTTTGTGTTTCCAATGCTTTGCCTGTTGCTTAGTAAATGTTTATCAGCACCAAACGTTTTGTTAATTCACGTTTTTATTATTTATTACTATTTCTAAGGACTTTACATACCAAACAGATTCTAAATCCATACGCAGAACTGTTAACAACCTTCTCAAATGTCAAAGATGAATACACCTCTCCCTAAGTTATAACAAGTAAAACACCTGATTGTGTGATCAGTGTGAAGATACAATTATATACCATCTGTAGTAGCTATCTGTTTGCGGTAGATGTAGCTATTTAGGGATCTTCCTTCTAAAAGCGTTACAACACCATCGAAAATAACAACATCTAGTAATGAATAACAATTAGTTCGGTCGTCTGCTTCGAGTAATTAGATTACATGCCTAAACGTTATCCCAATATTTATATGTTTACACATTATGTTCTTGGTTCTTTGTTCTTGTAGGTTGAAATTTTAGGTCTAGTGGTTTAGGCAGTTGTTTGAACGTTCTCTTAGTATGTGGAATAGTGTGCAATCAGTCACATTATTTCTGTTTTTTCCACAGAAATAAATAATTTTTTTTTGGTAAAGGTTTTCAATCAATTATCTATACAAAATGTTAATCTAATCGAATCCACTGAAAAGTGCAATTCATTGAAAGTTAATATGAATCAACGCTGTAACCCAAAAATATGGTTTGAGAAATCTGGCTCTGTTCATTTTCACTACTTTATTTTGGTAAGTGTAAATGTACAATGACATAAAATAAACAAGCGTTCAATAAATGAGCAGTAGTTTCCACAAATTATCGATTGGCATATTCAAATTTTGAAACCTCCCTTATCTAAGAAAGGTCAAATGAAGGCTTTAAAGCATTTAAACATTGATAACACAGAAGAGGTGGGGTAACGGTGGAAAGCAGATTAGTCGCTTATATCACAACAGTTATAGAACGATTAACAAAATGAAAGTACCCTGTCAAAATTACCGACCTTTCGGCAAACGGACTGACAAATGTTCCAGTACAGTACAAATGGTACCGAAATCCCGGCCTAGTAAACAAATAGCTTGTGAAATTTGAACTAACTTTTAAAACGCAACATTCATATTAAACTGGGTTTTGTCTAAATACAATTGATGACTTCCATTGTTAAAGGAACAGATGGTGTATACCAACGGACCATATTGCATTGACTATTTTATTGTTCCGATGATATTATGATTCCTGGGCAACACCAGTGACAACTAATGCTAGAGTAATGAACATCTATGATAAAAGTCACTTTCTTCTGGGAGGCGTTTTTCACCTGCAATACAGTGTAATTGACATTTCTGGGAAGTGTATTCAAAAAAAGATAAGCAGACAAGCACCTCGTCGCGAACGCAACCTTGTTCTTAGTTTAATCCTCTTGCTGATGCAACATTTTACAATATATTAACCAATTTGCCTAAATGCACTTTCTGGGACGAGGATTTCATATGTCAAACTTTAGTCTGACCCACATGGGGACATTCCACTTTAGATTTTCATTTACTTCAGTGGTTTTATAGGAGAAGATTCAAATTTAAGAAAGGACACATAAACGTACTAATGTTAGACAGTTGAGTTACAATGCGAAATGTGTCGTTCAAATATAGACATCGAAACGGAAACAGCTTATAGTACAAGTGCTATAATTTACATTTCCATGTGAAAAAGAATGAATAATGCGCGTTTGAATCATTGGCTAGTAAAAGAATCCTTGGAAGTGACAATGACATTTCCTTAAGACGGCTAATACGATGTTACGGAAGTGTAGTGTTCCTGGCGCTTATATCGCTTTTGAAGTATTCCTGATATAAGCTTGTATGAAAAGACGCCTGCTTAATGCGACTCTAATAGATAATACGAGAGTTATATTAACTGAGTAGGGGACTTAAGAAGTATCGGGCATCCGAGTCGTCATATTTGACAAGTATACATAATCTGTTTGATGCGGATAAAAAGGTGCTATTTCTTACTCAATAATACAAAGCCTGTGAACCTGAGAAAATACGGTTTAGGAATATTAAGACGCTTCCATCTTTAATACATAAATCACGAGAAATCATCGACTCGTGCCAAATATCTTTTACACTGACGTCTGACCTTTTATTCAGATACATACGTTTATTCAATAAAAGTGACTTATGTAAACTTTCTTAAATCTGGCACGGAAGTGGGGATTTGAAATTGAGACAATTATTCACCAGCTGAGCTGTCACATTATACCTTCAACCATCCATTTTCAAAATAAAAAGGAAAAGACAATGCCCTAAAATGAGCTTAGAAGATCATCTAAATCTGACGTCTGCTACATGATACTATTTGCATCAGATTATAGAATAACCTGCGAATCAATGTTTATTAATGAAAGAGCGTCACAGACCTTGCTCTACGTCAGATATATTAAATGTTTATATGGTGACAAGTTCAATGTTTGCGCCATGGTGTTTATAATATGTAGGTGTAAAAGGCTGTGGATAGTACGTTGAACTTTTTGGAAACGTAACAAATAAATTCGTTATTTATTAAATCGTTTATATTTTTAATGGTGAAAAATGAATAAACTAAAGGTTCTAAAATAGTGTTTTGAAGAAGAGAAGGTGCAACTAAGAAAACTGGAAAAAGGTTTTTCATTTCCGTTTTAGGTGTTTATGATGGTTTCGATATAACACAACGTACACTTTATCACAAGTTGCAAAAGGCACCCAAAAGCAACAAATTATGTGGTCCAAAATGTTTATTTTATCAAATTTGGCACATTTAGTAGGTGACTGTTGAATCTTTTATACTTACAATAAAATTTCATAGTGAGTGGTCATATTTGCATTTACTTTTTAACAAACAAACAAAGTATATATATATATATATATATATATATATATATATATATATATATATATATATATATATATATATATATATATATGTATATATATACATGTATGTATATATAATATATATAATATTATTATATAATATTATTATATATTAATTATATTTGTTGGATGTTTTTAAATAAAACTAGTTATTTAATTAATTTAGTCACTTTCATCATTTTGCGGTTAAACCGACTTTTAACATAACTATTCACTATACATGATAACGGTTTTCAATATTATGTTTTAGGTTTTGTTCATTGAGCCATTCCAGTTTATTTTAAAACTTCATTTGCAGTCATTGTTTGGTAAAAAAAAAAAACCAGACAGATATATATTTTAGATTTTTAAATTTGCATGTTTATGACCTTTAACGGCTGTCCAAAAATATTCAAACCATCGATACATATAGATAAAAGTGTTATGTTTTATGCTACTTTTGATTGTATTATTTTATATTTAAAAGATATCAAAAGTATTACATGACAGATTCAGTACTCGTCTAGACTTTATAGTTTTATTACAATTGATTCTCGATATATGTGTTTATTTTGCCTTTTACGTTGTTTATATCTTGACGACATCGGCTAAGTATACTACAAAGTAAAATTACAGCTTCTGATGCTTTGTCTCATTTTAATAGTATACGTTACTACAAAGTACAATTACAGCTTCTGATGCTTTGTCTCATTTTAATAGTATACGTATACTACAAAGTACAATTACAGCTTCTGATGCTTTGTCTCATTTTAATAGTATACGTATACTACAAAGTACAATTACAGTTTCTGATGCTTTGTCTCACTTAATAGTATACGTATACTACAAAGTACAATTACAGCTTCTGATGCTTTGTCTCACTTTAATAGTATACGTATACTACAAAGTACAATTACAGCTTCTGATGCTTTGTCTCACTTTAATAGTATACGTTACTACAAAGTACAATTACAGCTTCTGATGCTTTGTCTCATTTTAATAGTATACGTATACTACAAAGTACAATTACAGCTTCTGATGCTTTGTCTCACTTTAATAGTATACGTATACTACAAAGTACAATTACAGCTTCTGATGCTTTGTCTCACTTTAATAGTATACGTATACTACAAAGTAAAATTACAGCTTCTGATGCTTTGTCTCACTTTAATAGTATACGTTTACTACAAAGTACAATTACAGCTTCTGATGCTTTGTCTCATTTAATAGTATACGTATACTACAAAGTACAATTACAGTTTCTGATGCTTTGTCTCACTTTAATAGTATACGTATACTACAAAGTACAATTACAGCTTCTGATGCTTTGTCTCACTTTAATAGTATACGTATACTACACAGTACAATTACAGCTTCTGATGCTTTGTCTCACTTTAATAGTATACGTATACTACAAAGTACAATTACAGCTTCTGATGCTTTGTCTCATTTTAATAGTATACGTATACTACAAAGTACAATTACAGCTTCTGATGCTTTGTCTCATTTTAATAGTATAACTCGACAGTTATTAAATTAAATAAGATGACATTACTATTACCTTTACTTCGTTTAGCCTTGGTTGTTCAAACAGTTTTTTTGATTGTCTTGAAATTAATTTTTGCACATTGACATTTAACTTTATGAGATAATAACAGGGGTGAATTTGTTCCAACAGTTTAGGTCTGTTTGCTTGGTATCGATCATAATATGAAGATACATAATATGTACAAACCCGCCTGGTGTTAAAGTCTTTGAATAAACAAAACTACTTTAGTCAATAATCTAACCTAAAAAAAGACATAACTAGGCAAAAAACCAATGCATTAAAGAATATAAAAGACAGACAAAAGTATATTTTAATCACTTATTATTTAAAAAAAATCACCGTGAGTTTTATGGTTGTTAAATGTCTGATCCTTTACAAAAATAAATTCCTAATCAACTGTTTTTTTATTTTAAATATTAAGAATTTTTATCTGAAGAACTAATGCTTTTTAAACATAATGGTGAAGTTAATTATGTTTCTTTTATATGACCGCGAGCATTCTGTACGTGATACGTTGCATGTATGTTGTTATCATTTTGTGACATACAACATTTACAATCTAAAAAAGGTTTTTTTGTGCTATAAGTAAAATAAAACATTGTGGAAAATCGATTTTGTTTCGAAAAGATTTTGTATTTATTTTTGTTATTTTTAGTTTATTTTAGTCAAATTTGTTACAAATGCTACTACACTTAATGCAAATTTGATTTTCTTTCACCCAATCCCTGTAAAAATTGAGTTAGATTCGAAAGAAAAAGAATTCAATTCAAAGTTTGGTATTTTATTGATTACCTTTTAAGAAATTCTTATTTTTCGTAGTAAAAACCATAGCGATGATGAATGAATAGCTTTAACAGATATCTGCCATTATGGTGAGATAGAGTGGAAATAATTAGTTCCAATGTAAACTTGCATAGCTAAATAGAATTGAGATATTTCATTGTCAAAATAATCATGTAAATCATTTGTAAAACTTTTATAATGAAAGCTTATTACAACTAAGATTACATAGTGTAAAAAATGATCAATACCTCTGTTCACAATTGGAAAACGTCAAGCTTCGAAAATGCGCCTGCCTTCTATTGCGTAAGTCTTGAATTCAGAGACCCAGATGTTAACAACTGTTTCGAAATTTGTAAACGTATGCAGTTCCATATCTAATTTCGAACATTATCATATATTTATATAATATGATATAAATATAGATATATGCATATATGTTTTTTCATTTAAAAGATGTAGAGAAATTTTGTGGTGTTTTAACAATTTGCAACTTTTTAAACTTTAAATATTCATGTACCTTTCCAATATAAAGCATGTAATCATTATTTTTTCTTTCGTAACAACATATGTAAATACGAATGACGTCAGCGTCTCATAAGCCAAACCTGATGAGAATTGATACTCTTTAGAAAAATGTTATTTACATGTATGTATTTAAAACTTGTCGAAATCAATATGAGGCACTATATATTAATACAATTAACTATTATTATTATTATTATTATCATCATCATCATTATTATTATTATTATTATTTTTATTATTTGCTATTAAATGATTTAAACTTTTTAAACCTTAAGATTTTTTCAAATACTAGTAAATTTGATGTTTTAAAGCAAGCAATCGTCTAGTTACCTTTCTGATAGAGCCATGATCACGAATTATTATCACACAAAAGACAATTCATTGCTTTGTTTTTACATTAATAAATGGAATAGGTATTTGAAATAGGGTTCAGTTGAATAATTGTTTTATACATCTTTTAGTCATTTTATTCAAAGTGGGGATGCCAGGGTAACCGACAACCAATTGAATGACTTTCGTCTACCATTCTTACACTTTGGTGTTATAAACGGAACACAACAATCATTACATTTAACGAGTTATATCTCGATAGCAGTAATACTCGATGCCCTGTATTAAATACATTTGTATTTATATTTAAATTCAGTCATGAAAATTTCCTTTTGTTTTGAAAGCAACAATTAGACATCCGATTTTAAAACCGGTAAAATTAGTAAATCAAATTTAATGACGAACGATGAAAAATAAAAGAAGGAATAATTTAAATTCCATCCAGATATTCGTTTTGATTTTTAATTCAAAAGATACAGGTTGTTCTATCAAATCAGTGAAAATTAATTTTATTTTGAAGAAATATATTTCATCTAAATCAATTCAATGTATTCCAGTGTCTTGGTAATGGTAATTGGGTTCTTATTTTTACTTTGCTAGTACCATTCCAATGATAATGTAATAGCTTAAACAGAGTAGTATGACGTAATGATATCGGGATAATTAGTCACAGGCGATATGAGTTTCTATTATTTGATGAATGTTAATTCAGTGAAACCTATTTATTTATATTTTTTTAAGTTTAATTAAAAAATGCTGTCTGTATTTTGTGTAAACAGATTATTGTTTGAGGGCAAAAATTATTTACATGTGAGCAGCGAGTTGCCTTTACTAATTTGATCATTTTCAAATTGTTCCTTTTTGCTGTTCCACATATAACCGTTTAACTAATCGGAATCGCATTATCCGTAAGTAACTGTATTATAATTAGCTTAAACATTACGTAAGATGGTGTTAAGACATGCTACAGTTGACATATTTTATTGCCGTTTGTGCACAAATCAATATCATAATACCATTTTGGCTAGCAACTAAAAATGTTAAAACAGTGTATAATACCATTCGAAATTAAAGATATCAATTTCTATTAATTTTATTGTATAATTTCAAAGTGTCTCGAAAGTCATTTATGGTTAGGTGTCAATATTTCTGTACTTCAATGAATTGTGTGGATTTTTTCACTTTAAATGTACATTGACATGTTACAAAAAATAAGTATAGTAGTAGTAGTGGTGGTGATGGTGGTGGTAGAAGTAGTGGAAGTAGCGGAAGAATTAGTAGTTGTAGTTAAAAGTAGTGGTAGTAGTAATGATGGTAGAAGCGGTAGTAGTAACAGTGGTGGTGGTGGTGGTGGTGGTGGTGGTGGTGGTAGAAGTAGTGGTAGTAGTAATGATGATAGAAGCGGTAGTAGTAACAGTGGTGGTGGTGGTGGTAGAAGTAGTGGTAGTAGCGGTAGTAGTAATGATGGTAGAAGCGGTAGTAGTAATGATGGTAGAAGCGGTAGTAGTAACAGTGGTGGTGGTGGTGGTGGTGGTAGAAGTAGTGGTAGTAGTAATGATGGTAGAAGCGGTAGTAGTAACAGTGGTGGTGGTGGTGGTGGTGGTGGTAGAAGTAGTGGTAGTAGTAATGATGGTAGAAGCGGTAGTAGTAACAGTGGTGGTGGTGGTGGTGGTGGTAGAAGTAGTGGTAGTAGTAATGATGGTAGAGCGGTAGTAGTAACAGTGGTGGTGGTGGTGGTGGTGGTAGAAGTAGTGGTAGTAGCGGTAGTAGTAATAGTAGTAGTAGAGGTAGTGGTAGTAGAAGTGGTAGGGGTAGTTGTAGTAGTAGTAGTAGTAGCTGTGGTAGTTTTGCGTGTTGTAAGACTCCATGGTGACCGCATCTTTAATAAAACAAGAGACGTTAAGCTGATTAATGTTATACCTAATGATAGAAATATTGAATTATGAAGGTTTTTCCATTCAGTTGGTTAACATACTGATAGCTGTTTCAAGGTTGATAAATGTAAAATATTTACCCCAATAAGTATAAGAAGCTTTATTTTATTCTCGGTTTTTTATGTACCGGATGTAAATTAATGATCTTATCAATTTTCCAGAAAACGGATAAGCATAAAGTTACCAAGTCGTGATTTCTACATAACACAAAGGTGATTAAAAGCATGATGTTGTAGGTGGATTTTACATATGCTACAATCCCCGACTTAATCTTTGTTCTTAAAGGGATTGAATGAAAACAAAGTGAATCTGCAATATCCGGGTAATAGAGAAATCGGCTTGATTTAAACCGCTTTAAATGTCATCATGTAACAGTTCGTGATTTCATGTAACCGACGACGAAGTTTGTTTTCCGACATAAAATTGAAAGGAACTATTTTAAAACTTGAAAGAATTCTATTCTTAAAAAAAATATTGGTTTATAGCTAAGGTATCAGGTTAGTTGCATGATACGAGCAAACTTCTGAGCAATTAAAATGGGACAAAATCCTAATCAATGCATGCAAATATGACAGAAAAGTTGCCGAGATTCTGTATCGTGATACATGATGTATCTAACTGTGTATTTCTGTTTTTAAGTGTTTCTACTTGCTTTCTTAAATAAACGGTCAAATCAGAGACATATGAAATGTCTCTGGCCTTTAAGGGAGACGTGTTTGCTGTATTCACATTTAAAGAGAGCTATATATCGTTTTTATTTCAGGACTGGCATTGTGCTAAATATGTGTTCTTATAGACAACATCTGTATCTAAAAGACTGGTGTAATAAAAGCATCACCCTGTGTGTATACCGGACAAAACAGATCTTGATTTGCTAGCCCCTTAGCGCTGTAATTAGTCCCCAAGTTCTATTTACATTCAGAAGTATCATTCTATGGCCTATGTACAAATATGTTTTGGTGACAATATCTACTGTGTTGCATTAACTACAGTGAGTTTATATGCATTAAAATGCTTAATGAAGCCACTTCAGAATCATAGACTGTATAAAACATGTTAAACTGATGTTCTTGTAAAATTTTCGATTTATTTTCTAAAACGGTGCCTTCTTTATAGTTCGAGTATGTCACAAAGCTAACCGAAATGACTGCTTTATCAAACATCATATTTCATTTTGGAGACATGGATTTTTTAACCATTAAAGGCGTGGATGGTATTATTATATGAAGTCTTTATTCAAGCTGATTAAATATTGTTATCTTACAATGATTCTAATGGTTTATGGCGTAGGCTAGGTATATATACGTTAACGCTGAAGCATTCTTTGGTTAAATGTGATTTGACACTAAAAGGCACACAAGTAAAGGCGTTTTAACTCTCTATACCCTTAAATAGCTGTGACAATCTGGTGATTACAGTGAAGCTAGATTAAAATCAATAGGAAATAACATTGGGTTCATTTCTTTCTTAGTAAAATCTACATGTGTATCTCTGTTTTGCAATGTGGACAGGGGAATATAATACCGAAGGAACGCTATTTCACACACACACACACACACACACACACACACACACACACACACCCCTTTCATTCTGTAAGAAAACAAATCATTTAAGATTTAATAAGTACTCCTTACTTCCTGTATGTACTATATAGATAATTGATGTACTATATTGATTATTTATATATATAGATTATTGATGTACTATATAGATTATTGATGTACTATATAGATTATTGATGTACTATATACATTATTGATGTACTATATACATTATTGAATATTTTTACTTGTAAATACAGGTAAATTTCATTTACAAAAAAACAAAAACAAAAAATTAATGAATAAGTATGATCACACATTCACAATATCAGACGTTTGAGATATAGGTCAAATGTCAAATGCCAAGGCCATAAGTTCACGAAGCCATGTAGCTTTTGAAAATGGAGTGTGTACCTTGAGAAAGCTTTTATAAGGAAGCCAGTATTTGTCGAGCTCGTAGAATATGCTTGTTTGGAAAAGCAATCTTTTCAATACCAATACTGTCTGATTGAAACAGCAATCTCTCAAGAATTCACATTATAATCATAATTGAAAATTATAGACACTGAAAATTTGTAATTACAAATGTATCAAATTTACAGTCTTTATAAAACACAATTATTTGTTATAACAACGTCTTATGAAGCCAAGTATTCTGTGTAATGAACATTGTGTAAATTGTAAGTGACAGAGTGTAATAAAAATTAGATAAAAATAATGATAAATGAAAAATGAAATATATAAATTAGCCAAAATACTCATACATCGTGTCATATTGTCGGTTACCTAGGTAACAAAAAATGATATATCAACTAGCTGACTAAATGTTTGTTAATGAATGGAATTTTCTGCACCTCTTCTCTTAATAACATTACGATACAAGCAATTTTTCTATCATTCATTTCATAAATGATATCGAAACGCCGAATAAGCGTTGCAATTTCATGTTGGCAAGGACGCTACATCAAAATCTCATATTTTAGTTTTGACAGTTTTTCGTTTCTCTTATGAAACAAGATTTCCAAATCGCATTAATATCACTATAAGTGTAATTTTAAGGGGGAACAAAATTCAGTAGAGTTCTGAGTGAAATATTTAATACATAAATGTCTGGTTACGAGGAAATCAACTTATTAACAGTTTTAACCACAAGAAGGCAAAAAATATAAAAGTATACGAATTAGCTTTCAATCTTATGTAAATAAATTATAAATTAGAAGTGAAAAATAAAATTCAAGAAGCCCCGAAAAATTTTACTTAAAAAAATAATATAACAGAAAAAAACGACTGACAAGATTTTGTTGGTTGGTTCTGATTATCAATTATTTATTTATTTATTTATTTATTTATTTATTTATTCATTTATTTATTCCACTAATGCATTGTGATAAATAACGTGTATAACAAGAAGATAAAACACCAGGGGACGTTTTTTCCCAGCACCCTTATATAAATAATCTTAAATTATAAATTCCAAGAAACATTTGAGCACAATGATTCCATCATGGCTTATCAAACATATAATTATAATACATTGCAGAGTGATAACAGTAATTGTATGCACCAAGAGTTTCCAAATACATATACATGTACTAACATACAAGATACAAGATTTTGCTAACGTCCTGGTTAGTCTATTAGAGCTTTAAACAACCGCCTTAGTGGCAGTCTTACTATTTCGAAGTATTTCCTTGGGTTCCTAGCTATCCTATTATTGTCATTTCCGTAGGCCCCTGGATAGTTCAAAAGGAAATTGACAATTAACAAACAGAATGCAAATTATTTTTTAAGTCAATTATATACTGTCAAGTCAATGATAGCAAAAACAAGTATTCACAAATGGTATCCACACAACTCCATCGCCCTTCCCAGACTCTAGCTTAGGCGCCCAGCGATTATTAGCTATTTAGAAATAGAAATTTGGAATGACATTTATAATGCGAAATAACCAGACATTTCTGATAATGATGAACTCAAGGCTACGACAGAGACATGGTTTGGGGAATAAACCTAAGATTTCTATTTTAAACGTATAGACAGTCTAAAGAAAAGTTGGTTAATTCGTGACAATATTAAAAAAGTAATAAAACGATATCTGTTTTCCTGCAGCAATATATATCTCTTTTTAACTATCCTCTTGCTCGGTTGTTTTTAAAGAGTCAAAAACGTTTTTGGAGTGATGTCGAAGAAATTGTTTCCAATGCCCCATCTACCTTAATTTTCTGGCTACCTTAACGTGTTTGCTAATTTTTAATAAAAAAAGAAACAAAAGAAATTCAACTACTGTAAATGTAAATGTAAAACGTGATGTAAATGCTAATGTAAAATCGCTTTGAAGTTACCAAAACAACAGAAAATTGGTATTTATTTTTTTATTTTATTTTAATTTTTTTAAAATTATTTTATTTTTTTATTTATTTATTTTTATTTATTTATTTATTTTTATTTATTTATTTATCGATCTATTTATTTATTTATTTATTTTCTCTCAGAGTAATAAATAATATCAGATTCTTAAATTTGGATATGTTCGTTACTGTAAAAAAGACTACTTATTGAAAACAATACGAATGACTTAAAACAGCCGAAAATCTACAACTCTCAAACTTAGCTTTACCATGCAGTGATCGACAACCCGCTCGCAAAATTGTAGATGCAATTTGTACTTTTAACAGATAGCAAAATACTTGTACAACAATGATTCTGGTTTGACTTTATAGAGTCATTGAAACACGAATAAAACAGCGTGAAAGAATTCGTAAAACGTTTGAAGAATTTCTTCACTTCAATTTTTATATTCTTCAGTACTTCAATTTACAGCTTGGTTTTATAACATGTAAGTTAGGATTGATCGATAAAAAAAGAACTGTAGACAAATTTATCAAATTTTTCTGTTATCTACTGATAACGAATTTATATTACGTCATCGTCAAAGTTTGAGTTCATGACCTTTCCCGAAATGAATTCGCTGTTTAAGATAAAGGTTCTCTTGAAATAATAATAAACGTAAATATTTAAAAAAAACTATAAAATCTTTTGTCGGTTGAAATGCTTCTGTAAAATATCGATGATATACAAGTTTAAGTAAAATTTCTGACGAGGCTGACAGTTTTAGAATGCTAGAAAATATCAGAGTACCCCCGACCACAAATTTTTACACTAGTTAAAAACATTAACTTCGACAGGCGTTGTAACTTGTAAGCCGGCAATTCAGACGACTAGAGCACCGTAGACCCGATTTTGATTTGGTGCTTCAACTAACAACGTAATCATCTCGAAAAAATTATTATTTTTATTATTACTATTATTATTATTATTATTATTATTATTATTATTATTATTATTATTATTATTATTATCGTCATCATCATCTTCTTCTTCTTCAAACAATGAGCTTATGTATCATCTCGAATCATTGGAATAATATCACTTGCTGGAATTGCATACATGTAAATATTTCTAATATAAATCGTAAGAGAACAAAATATAAACAAAATCTTACAAGGAGATAATTGTTGCATTGTGCCTATTTGTGCTTTCTAATCAAAGGGTTTCAATGTGTTAATAAATAATAAGGAATGCTTTAAAATCATTGAAACGCAAAAAACTTTTAAACTACGTTTAATTTTACCATTCAAATGGTAACATATATTTTACTTTTGTTGGCCTAATCTGCTTTTTAAATTTTCTAAATTGCTACATTTTTAGAATTTTCAACTTTTAAAAATCTATGTCCTTGATCACCTTGCTTTACCTCAATTCAATGTTATTCAGTAAAGCATTTGTAAGTTTCAAAAACAAACAAATATTGTGGATTTAATCTGAGTTCCAGAACAGAAATCAATTTCAAAATATAGAAACTAATGTCACAAAACCAGTACCGGTTACTCAGCCGTGGCTCTGTCTAATAACAAGTACAGATTATTGCGATGTGTCTCTGCCTATCGACAAGGACTGGTTACGAAGCTGAGGCTCTGCATATCGCAAAGTGCCGGTTACCAAGATGTTATCTTATAACGTCATACTTCATAGAAATCGAAGCTTTCTCTATAGACAACGTGTACATGTTTTAAGAACGAATAAAACTACGAAATTTCTATTACCACCATACCACAATCATATACTGGTGAGTTGAAAATGAAAAGTTTGTGTCAAATTTACGTGACATTTCCCTCAATAGGCCCCCATATTGAATCTCGTCCACTGGATCTTTCGAGATCACGAGAGACTTCAAAAAATCCTTTCAAAAGTACTCGGGACTTTTCGTTATAAATATAGAAAGATACAATAGACATCGAACAGTTTGACCTAGATCTTATGCAAATGCAAGCAAAAACAAAGACTGATAGACATGGTTATGGCCCTATCCAGTACAAAAGTAAACAAATAGAAACCAAACTACATCTTTTGACAGTTTTGTAAATTAGTAAAAACAGAGAAAACCCCTACCAAAGCTGCGCTTTCTAAACGGTCACACCGTCAGTCATATTATTTGGGAATTGTATTGGCTACAGAAACTTATGCCACAAAACCGGTTATCAAGCTGCGGTTCTGCCTATTGACAAGTACTTGTCATAAAGTTGTGACTTTCTTTGAGAATTGGTTATCAAGCTATGGCTCTGCCAATCAACAAGTACTGGTTTCCAAGCTATGACGCTGCCTATTGACAATTGCTTATTAGCTAGCTATGGCTCTATCAATCATTAAGTACTGGTTACCAAGGTATGACGCTTTCTATCGACAAGTGCTGGTTAACAAGCTGTAGCCTTGCAAATCTCGACAAGTATAAGTTAATATGCTATGGCTCTGAATATCGCCAAGAACCGTTAATCACATTTCATATTTTGAGATATTATTGGATTATGTATATGTTTTATCCAAAACTTAACACATGTCAATACACAATATTCATTTTAGTAATACATTTTCATTTTTTAAAATTAAAACCTGTATTCAAAAATAGCAAATGACTCTGGATTGTTCATGGTTCGTTTTACCATGTAATATACATATACATGTTTATAAGCTTTTAATCTTCATTTTTTTTCCAAAAATAGTCGTTAAATAGCTTTGACACAACCAATGTAAAAGAAATATTTCTTTGAACTTTAAACAAAATAATTTTCTTCAGAATGATTTTTATGCATATGCACGTTTGAAATTTTAGTTCTAAAGAATAATGAACGAATGCGGTTCGACTGATCATTATCTTATTCAGGTCTAAAATAATCATAATATTCTGTAAAGATCTTGTAATCATTTTATCTATGTAAGAACTATTTCTGAATAAAATATGATCAAAGACACATTATCTTTTCTGAGAAGTAAAATTAGATATTTGTATTATCATGTAGAATCATATCTGATTAATTCTAAATTAATCCATATTTAACTTGTAGTTAAAGACGGATACTTTGACGTCATCAAGATTTCAGAAGGTCACAATATTGTTCAAGGACGCTGGGTACACGTAAACCTTAACTAACTTATTCCACATTCCTTGCTTGCATTTATATAATATTAGAAATGAATGGATCCCAGAACCGAAAACTCTATTTTAAGAACATTCTAGAAGCTTTATTGATTACAAAATGAAGTGCATCGTGTGACCGCGAGGACACAGGCTAAGAAGTCATCGACAGTTTAGTATAGAGTAAAGTCGTGAGATAAATTAAGATAAAGATATTAAAAATAAACAAGTTTATTCCCAAAATAGACATGGATTCCTATCTTAATGAAATTGGAAATTTTTCAACGGTTAAAGCTGTGATAAAAAGATAAAACAATAACAAAAATCCATTTTGAATTATCCCTGGATAATTGTGCCCCCTCATTTATCAATACAGAATTTATTTTATTTTTCTTTCATGGTTTTTTTCTTGATTCAATGTCACCAATCCCTTTTATTTCACCAAAGTCTGACAAAACGTGACAAATGATAGTTGTGTTAGCAATTTTTTTTTCAAATCGGGATCAGTTGTGTCATCTTAGAATTTCTTTTTTATTTATAATGTAAAAAGCGGAGGAATAATTTTTTAAAAGCGTGTTTAATCTGACAATTTTCTAGTCATAAAAACAATATCGAACAAATCCATTCTTTGTTAAGTGGTTTTTATTCTATTTATACCAACAACAAAAGTTTGACTTGAAAGTCGAAATTTTTTAAAACACTTTGAAAACACCTTTTCTGCAATATATGACTTTATTCAAACTTTTTTGCCAGTTTAAAAAATATCTGCCCTAATTTATTTCGATTCAACTGGGAATTAAAAAGCGAAATCTTTTAAGAGGCAAAAACAAACAAACAAACAAACAAAAAAGATCAAACAAAACACTAATTTACAATCTGAAAACACATCAACTCTGGGCGTATTACATTTGACAAATTCGCACACCTAAAGCTTGAACTTCCCAGCAATCATATTAAAAAAATTCCCTCATTTTAAGTAATTATAGTAATATTTATGATCATAATATTAGTCTTTGTGTTGATTGAAAAAATCTCAAATTTCAATCCAAATATATTTTTTTTAAATTGTTATTTACTTATTTATTTATTTTGTTTTGTTTTTTGTTGCTTATTTGTTTATTTTATTTATTTATTTATTTTCTTTGTTGATTTATATGATACTTCATGGTTGTTATCTATTTTAGAAAATAATACACCTTATCTTTCATTTAAATCGACATGAAACATATAATTCCAGGAATTGCGTTGCAGTTTTTTGACGTTTTTACAAAAATAAACTTACAATACTTGTGAAGAGTGAATACAGCTGTTTAATCAACAAAACAGTCAGTTTATTTATATTTTTATGTCAATTTTGAAAGGTTACAAATGATGTGATGATAGCAGAGTTGATTTATCTTATTGTTTTTGCTAAGATATGAATGTTTTAGATCTTCAAGATAAACAGAGTCTGTGACTAAACAGAACAACAATAGAACACATCAAATTAAAACTTTTAAGTAAGCTTATAAACTATAAAGCCAAATTCAGAACCAAAAAAGTGCTTCTGACAAACGAGGGCACAAAAGGCACTTTGTAATCCCTATATCATTTAAAAGCCGATTCAAAACTAAAATAGAATGTCTCCGACAAACGAGGAGACACAAGACACTCGGAAAACAGTCTGATTTTAAACAAAAACATCATAAGATCATAAAAAATTCCGACCATTTCTGAACTAAAGGATAGATTTTCATCACCTGCTATCAGTCTCGAAAAAACAAAACTACATGATGATCAAAACATATCCGACCATTTCAGAACAGAAGAATAAATTTACACCTGCTTTTGTCTGACGAAAAACAAAACAACATGAAGGTCAAAACAAATCCGACCATTTCAGAATAGAAAATAGATTTACACCTGCTTTGACGAAAAAACAAAACAACATGAAGATCAAAACAAATCCGACCATTTCAGGATAGAAGAATAGATTTACACCTGCTTTGACGAAAAAACAAAACAACATAAAGATCCAAACAAATCCGACCATTTCAGAATAGAAGAATAGATTTACACCTGCTTTTGTCTGACGAAAAAACAAAACAACATGAAGGTCAAAACCAATCCGAGATTCAATTTACCCCTGTTTCTGTCTGACATAAATCCAAATCAAAACAACATGGAAAAAGTAAAAACAAAAACAATCCGTCAATCCGCTTAGGAAATGAATATAAACAAATTTATTATTCATGATGATGCCGACACCATGATTTTTGTCCCTAAAAAGTTGAACATATCCACGTTTCTTTAAGCTAGCGATGTACAAAGCTAAATACGTTGCTGAGTATATTTCATAATTATCTTACGTAAATAAAGGAATGTTTTCAAACGAAATGTTTCTAGAATTCGTGATGTTTGATTCTAAAAATTGTTTAGAATGTTGGTTAATAAACTGGACTAGTCACTACAAGTTTTAATGGATTTCTGCCAACGCCAGATGCTAAAATATATGTTTTGTCTACAAAAACAAGCATAAAAATAACTCGGTAAGATGTTCAAAAATATCTTACAATATCAATATATCGTAGGTAGTATAGATAAAAATAGATCATAAAACTTTAAACACGTTTAACATTGTCTAAAAATAAACCAATCTACTGGGAGATACAATTTTTAAAAAAATACAAAAATAAAATAACCAACACGATTTATGACTGCTGTGCGACGTTTATAAAAGGTTCTAGTTAAGTAGAGGGGATGGATCTTGTTCTAGAAATTACGGAGTGGTTCTTTAAAAGAACGATTGAATGAATATTCAAAATGCTTGAATTTTTTTGTTCATGCCGAGAAAATGGAATTTCTTTAAATATTTTAAACCAAGATTAGGAGTATTAAAGCAAAAACGTTAAAAAAGGAAGCTGTTGGTATTTTAGTAACAATCTAACCTTTCTATTTATTGACTACATCTTTATAAAATCAAACGGTTTAAAATGAAAAACATCAAAATTGTAATCTAGATCGAAAACTTGTCATTTTTAGATAAAGAACATAAAAGAAGCGGAAATTGGGGGGGGGGGGCAGCTACAAATGCTTACAACTTTCTTCTTGAGAAACCAGTTTACTTTTAATCTGATCGTAAAGAAACTTACGAGCTTAATCCATTATTAAAATACATAATAAACTTTTTAAAAAGTATGAAGGTTATATAATAACATTTTTTCTCAGAAATGAATTTCTAATGTGTGTGTATATATAGGTAGTAAAATGGTCTACCTCTAACCGCCATATATTGTATCCCATTTAATCATACTGCAAATGTACCGTATCTTACAGTTTTGAACAACAGGTGTTCTATGATATGAAATATATAGTGCAATGTACAGCATAGAGTGTTATGTTTGGAAAGGCATGGTGTTTTTTTTTTTTTTTTTTTTTTTTTTTTTTTTTTTTTTTTTTTTTTGTTTAAAATGACAGTGTGGTTTGTAATGTGTGGAATGGCTCGGTATGTAAAGTGTTGAATAGCTCGGTATATAATGTGTGGAATGGAATGGTATGACAGGTGCGGAACGACATGGTAGGAAATCTACGGATTGACATGGTATGTAATGTGTGGAATGGCTTGGTATGTAATGTGGGAATGACATGGTATTTAATATGTGGAATGACATGTTATTAAATGTACGAGTTAACACGGTATGTAATGTGTGGAATGACATGGTATGAAACACGATTATTCCAAACTCTACTCCACTAGCAGGGATAAAGTATCTACATTTCATATTTTTTAAACTTCAAAAAATAGTAAGTACGAGATAAACGCAAATTCTTAACTTGGAAAGAAATACAAGGGTGATATATACTTTGTTGAAAGACTTATATCTCTTCGAGTACATGTCAGATGGAAATCAATAAACGATATAAGAATATTATCAGATTGTTAACGTACAGAAGTTTCATTTTGATGTAATCCAATCTTACGAACTATAGAGTACATGCAGTCAAATTGATTTAGAAAAAGTTGGATCACAATTTCTAGGAGAGTATATTGAAAATGTCAACGAGAAATTAGTTTTCATATTGTCAATACACGGATGAAGGATATTATAAAACGTTAAATATAAAACAATAAGACATACACTTTTCCAAAAACCATTACTCCAATAAGTACATACATATATGTATAGATTTATCATATCATTTTTTTTCAAAATACTAGTAAACTGGTACAAGCGTGTAAACTCAATCGGTAGACTTATTTATAAGTTGTACACATAAGAAACTTTCAAGTTTCCGAGTAAATCTAATTAAACCCACGTAATATGTTTATAAGGCATCGCGATTGTGTCTAATAGTACCCCCACCCCACCCTCAACACCCCGGTAATAGTCAACAACCGAGTCCGATATCTGACATCTGATTGTTTAATATTAATTAAATTGGTGAAAGATTATTCAATTTTCGACGTAGAAAAACTCCAGAATCAACACAAGACATAATAACGTCAAGCTGACGTCAAACGTGTATGACCAAAATTCATATATCACTTTTGGAAACGAAAACGCTGAGGCGAAAATACGACAGAAGCTTTACTTCTTTGCTTTGCGTGCTCGTTTCTTAGCTCTTTGTTAATTTTTTCGCCTTTTGTCGAAGAAAGAGCACTGATTGGACACCATGTGGTTCAATTTTTAAAAAAATCCTTAATCGTCGTTTTAATATTGATGATAATATGTTGTATTATTGGCAATTCATATTTATAATTATAGGTAGGTAGACTGATTTTGTCACTTGTCCCGTTTATTGTAATATATTATGTCTCTTTGTATGTTAATTATAGAAACATGATCTGTTTTATTTATAGTTATCTTTATCTAATTATTTATTTTAGTGAATAAGGTAACACACAATTCAATCAAATTAGGCGATAAGCTAGGTAAATTTGATATGGAACTCAAACCAGAGCATTTGTGGGAGGTTTTGATATAAAGTTACATCAAATAAGGCGATTTAACCTTTACAAAAATTACTTAATATTGACGTTAATGTCATTGACATTAATCATTATCTAACAAAATTTATTTCATAATTTTTTCCATTTAATGCAAATAAAATGTTGTTAAAAATAACAGTCATAAATCGTTAACCGGTAAATGTTATTATTATTATTATTATTATTACTGTTATAATTGTTGTTGTTGTAGTTATTTTTATTTATTATTATTATTATTGTTGTCATTATTATTTTTATTATTTTGGCTTTAGCTTCTTTAGCTGCATTAAGTTTTTCAATTTCCTGAATTTTTTTTGATTTTCTAAAAATATATTTTTTTAAAAATAGATATCTTCTAACCACGATCCGTGACATTCATTTTCTAAAATTTCATTTATTTTAGCTGTAAATAAACGGAATCCTCTGACCGGTTGGTCAGTGTTTTACCATGGTAATTATGAGCTTGGAGCATGCGCACGGATGTACGGAAAATCCCTAGAATCGAAGGTGAAACATGACAGATTGCATTAATTGTCTTTCATTGTTTTCCAGATGTATTTGAAATTGTGTTATGTATCACTTACTAAGGCACAAATGACAGATTCAACGAAGTTCTGTGTTTAATTTATCGTATTTCACCGTTTTGAAAGTTGTGTTTAAATGACCCGGGTTTTGATGACGTAACCATGTTCTAATATTAGATCCCAAATGCTGCATCTCGCTAGGTAAATACTGTAATTTCTGTATTTATTTGAGCTTTTATCGTTGAACCATACGTAACATTGTTTATTAGGAACATCATTAATAAGATAAGCACCGTTTTAATTTTTTCTTTGGAAAACTTAATGCAGCTTTAATTGTGAAGTATAAATTGGAATGGAAAATCCTGAAAATCTCTTTAGAGAATAATAAATAATATTTTGTTGTTTAGAAGCCATCGAAAAAAACATTTAAACTCGTCCGTACTTGACGCCATCTACACTGGGGGATACTATTTTTGTTATTATTGGCTGTCTAAAGTTGAAGATTGTTTTAAAATCAGCGCCCCCTTGCCTTGTTACGTATTTTCATTCGGTTGTTGTTTTATTTTTGGTGTTTGTTGTCATGTATTAATAGTTTGACTTTAATAGATGAGTACAAGAGCCGGAATCGAGCGGACGGGATAACTATTAGCTTTTGCTCAAATGACAGGATTGATTTTATTTAAAAATTCACGTTAGCACAGACATCAAAGCTACAGCTGTAGGGATGGATACCGAAACCCGGTACCAGTATTGGTACCGAAACTTATTCTAAAAAATACCAGTAAATACCATTTCAAAAAGTACCGGTACCCTTATCGATACCTTCTGTATAAACATAAAACAAAATCCATAATCTGACTCATCTTATCCAAGCCAAAAGCTTCAATTCCCAAATAAAATCGGTAGTACTAGTATGTTGTTTACATATAGCTCCGCAGTGCAGTTTCAAATTTAATAAACACGTTTTAAATGTGTTTTGTCTGGTTTAATATCTACCTCTTTATAAAAAATATTTAAATATTAAAGGCAAAGCCAAAATATTAAGTGCGTAACTGACGTACAAAGAATCGAAATCTGTGACTCAACTAGATTTCTCTCTTTGATAGCTCTTATCCTCTATTGCTAATGTTAACATAGATTGTATCTAATACCATGTATCGTAAACAGTATCGTTAAAATAACGTATCATTTCAGGCAAGTAGGCAGGTATTTTAGAAAGAGTAGATTTTGAAGAATGTCGTCGCAAGCACCAATGGTGCGCCTCACTAGGGGATCTGGGGGTATGCCTCCTCCCCCCCCCCATTAAAATTTTGAAAATGAAACGCAAATGGTGCATTTTTTAATATTTTAATAAACAATTAATAGTCAAATATGATGTATCTTAATGTTTGAAATTAATCAAAATTAATGTTTTCTAAACGATTTTTAAGGGTTTAATAGTGGTTAATGATTTTCAACGAGGCTTTTACAATGCTTAATGGTTTTCAAAGGGGGTGCGTTCGCACCCCTCGCATCCCCTCTGAATACGGGCCTCAGATTCATTTCTTTGATACCGGTATGGTATAATATCTTTTCCTCCTTAACGGTATTCAACCAAATACTGCTGAATGAAAAACATTGACAGATAACAAGAACTATTATAGCTAGATCTATTGGCCGATTATTAACTATAACGTCGCAAACTACTCGGTTACAGGATACCAACAAAATACCAACAAAGGCAACAATTAGCGGGGTTTTCTGTGACTATTCGGCTAATGTGCAGACCATACCAAAAAAAACTTAATTAAAAGCAAAAATTGAAATAGTGAAATAGATAAATTGAAAATACATGCGAAGGAGATAATTTGTCACAAATCATTAACCATCCCTGTCTTATGACCAGTAATTCTAAATTCAGTCAATTAAAAAATAAAATTTACTTTATTTTACTAAACAGTAAATAAACAATTAAGCACGTTTAATTGTCCCTAACTGCGAGAGAGATTTTACGGCATTTAATGACAACACAACAATCGACATTGAAAATCTACCAGGTATAGAAATAAAAAGCAGTAAATTTGTATCTTAAACGTGACATTGCAATTTTATAGCATCGCCTACGGTCCTTCTAAAAGCATTCAAAAATGTTTACTACGTTTTACTTGTAATTATAATAACATTTTGAACGTGACATGACTTTGCAGGTTTGATTGAAGTAGAGAACTATGGAGATAGAAGGAGCGTCTTTCTTCAACGCCTACAGATTGATTTGTATTTTAAACTATTTATCGTTTGGACCCCTCAATGAACAAGTTTTGGTATAATTATTAGCAATTGCTTATAAAAAGTTTATTTGCCTTTCAAAAAATAAATAAGTAAATAAATAAATAAATAAATAAAATAATAATAATAATAATAATAAATAAAATAAGAATAAATAAATAAAATTAAATAAAATAAATAAACAAATATTTTTTTAAAATTAAAACAAAATATAAAAATTAAAAAAAACAACATTGATACTTTAATGCACAGCAGATGGAAAGTTAAGATCAGCAATCAAGCAGCTTAAATTTTGAGATAAGTGTATCCAGCTCGAGTTTAAACACAACGGTTAATAATATCTTAATTGTGAACTCAATATAAAGTTATTGATATTAGGGACATTTGCATTTACTTTACATTTCTATGCATACTGCATGGCTATGTGACGTCTAGTTACACAGGAACATGAAAAAGTATGGTTGCTTATTTGTGCAATTTTGTTTTTTCTTTTGGCGGGTTAAATAGGCGAAGATATATATTTTAGGGCAAAATAATTCAATAAATTTAATTAATTAATTAGTCAATAATAACAATAATAACGCCATATTAAAAGTTAAATAGCACTGATCGCCATGAAAAAAGACGCAAAACCTAAGATAACGACAACAGTCGACTTGACATTTGAGAATTCAGATCAAAGTAAATGTCAAGCAAGATTTTGGATGACTTCTAAAATCACCCTTCAAAGTCAATTAGATTTGTCCATGTTTTCTTCAAGGTAACGTCATTTTCGTTATTATTTCAAATGTCAAATTTGTATTGTGTCATTTCTGTGTTAGAAGACTTATTTATCTATAAAGATATTTGTCTAGTCTTATTCCGTCTTCTGGCAAATGACTTTGTGAAGACTTTATAAGGACGGTAATTTAGCATTTCTGAATGTACTGTTCGTTTTTTTAACAATTATTTTAAAGCTGCATTAAGTTTTCCAAGGAAAAAAATTAAAACGTTGCTGATCTAATTAATAATGTTCCTAATGAACAATATTACATTTGTTTCAACGATAAAAGCTCGAATAAATACAGAAATAACAGTAATTTCTCAGCGAGATGAAGCCTGTGGGATCTAATTTTAGAACATGCTTACGTCATTTAAACACAACTTACAAAACGATGAAATACGATAACTTAAACGTAGAACTTCATTGAATTTGTCATTTGTGCCTTAGTAAGGGATACAAAACACCATCGCGAATACATCTTGATATTAAAGACGGACAATTAATACAATTTGTCAGTTTTCACTTTCGATTAATTTGAGTTTCCGTACATCTGTGCGCATGCTCCCGACCCATAATAATCATCGTTGAACATTGACCAACGGGTTAGAGGATTCCGTTAATTTACAGCTAAAAGGAATGAAATTTTAGAAAATGAATCTCACGGATCGTGATTATAAGTTATCTATTTTTAAAAAAATGTATTTTTAGAAAATCAAAAAAAAAAAAAAAAAAAAAAAAAAAAAAAAAAAAAAAAAAAAAAACCACAACAACAACAACATTGAAAGGTGAAATTGTTTTAAATATATGTACTTAGTTTGTAGCCAACGGACGGAGGGCCAAAAAATGCCAAAAGTGCCTCTCTCAAATGAGTATGCGTGGGAAATTTTCAAAACCTAGTCAATGTCGGGTCAGAAAAGAACACTTGGCGTGATTCAAGTTTGATACACATAGACTTGAAATTTGGCGTTTTATAAGAACATATTTTTTAAGTTCGATTTCATTTCATGTGTTTAAGCATTAACCATTTCGATTAAAGTATAGTCTGGTTTTAAAGGCAGACGTTTTATTGGCTTCGTTGTCGTAGCAACCAGAAGTAAGTAACTAGGGCAGTGGATCAACAAATCTACTCCATACGCTCGAGTTAGTCAAATTTCTACTTCTATATCGGGTTTAAAGATAAGGGCTACTTTAGTTTGTTGACTATATTTCTAATATAAATATTTGTTTTGCAGCACCGCTTATCTGGCTTTAACCAGATAAAGATAGGATTTTACCGACAATCTTGTTGTTGACAGTTATGTGGGCTATGCAAACAGTGTAAATTTTCGTTAAACATCTTTTGTAACCACTTGTCTGAAAAGAATCAAATTAACAAATTTGGTAATCGATGCAAATAAAAAATTGTGTCCAGAAAAAAAAAAATTCAAAAATCCTTTATATATATATATATATATATATATATATATATATATATATATATATATATATATATACACACACACACAGAGTGGTGATACACTATTTTTTTCTTTGGCAGACTTCTGGTCAAACCGAGTGTTGAGATACCATGGGTTTGATGAGGAACCTCTGGTCAAACCGACCCTGGGTTTGATGGCGGACATCTGGTTCAACCGCTAGTGTTAAGACACCAGTAGTTTGAAGATTTACATTAAACATTTACATTACGTTGGTAAACCAACACTGGTGAAACACATCTTCAGTTTAAAAGCTAATATAACTTGCATCATGGTAAAAGCTGAATTTGAAAGATTGAACTGATTTGAAGAGCAACATGATGTTGATTTACTGCATTCATTTTTATAACCAACTTAAAGCTGCAATAAGTTTTCCTAGGAAAAAAAAGATTAAATCGGTACTGATCTAATAAATGATATTCCTAATGAACAATGTTACATTTGAGCTCGAATACAGAAATAACAATAATTTCCAGAGAGATGCAGCCTGTCGGATCTAATTTTAGAACGTGGTTAGGTCATAAAAAACGGGTCATTTAAAAAAAACTTACAAAACGGTGAAATACGATAATTAAACGCAGAATTTCATTAAATTTGTCATTTGTGACTTTGTAAGGGATACGTAACACCATTGTGAATATGTTTGGATATTAATGACGGACAACTAATAAAATTTGTCAGGTTTCACTTTGGAAACATTGGAATTTCCGTACATTCGTGCTCTTGCTCCAAGCAAATAATTATCATGGTTAAACATTGACCAACCTGTTAAAGGATTTCGTTTTTTTTTTAAAAAAACTTTTTTTTACAGCTAATGGGAATGAAATTTAAGAAAATGAATCTTACGATCGTGATTAAAAGTTATCTATTTTTTAAAAAATATATTTTTAGAAAATCAAAAAAAAAAAAAAAAAAAAAAATTCAGAAAATTGAAAACTTAATGCAGATTTAAAATAAAAACTAAAATATTAATTCATTCATTATGTTGTGTGTTTATTGAGATGTAAAACCAATAACTGATCAAGCATGACCTGTCATAATTAATTAAAAAGTATACAACTATATAACTGTACAATTATTTTTACAATATAATACATAATAACAAGAGATATGTAACTAAAGATTTCTGAATCAAGGTTGAATTAAAAAGTATAGCAAAATGCATTGGTTAGAAATAAACTGTTGCAAGTGATTTGTACATTGACAATGTATTAAAATGAAAAAGAAAGTTTTATAAATAAATATGACTCAGATTTTAAGGACAATTTAGAATACACAATAGATATTACATCATGTCTTTATATAGATAATTAAGCAATCAAATGATTGAAAACTAATTCATTACAATGTCGAAAAAAGTTCAGAATTAGAACAAGACATTACCCAAATTGAATGTGCAATCATTCCAGATACTATTGATCAATATTACAAGATTTATCAAATAGGCACCATTGATTATAAACTTTTATAAGTTTTCTCATGTATTGTATTTTATAAAGTTTCTCAGATGATATCAGAATCCAATCAAAATTACAAATGTTATCAGGAAACCATATATCTATAAAAATATTGACACAGATGAAAAGTGCACAATGTATTTCACAACACAAACTGACCAAGTTTCATTAAAATCAAATCAATATAACAGGAATCATCAATCAATCAGATTGTGAAAGCATCAATCAATCAGATTGTGGAACCAAATTTAGATTTTGTATTGCACTAAACTGAGTTATTCCATAACAAATATCCTGATCATGTTTCTTCAAAATCCAATCAATATTGAATGGCATTATTAAGAAACTAATTATACAATGATTTTGTTATGTGTAAAACTTAACTTGGGTATTTCAATGAAAGAGATAAAAAAAAAAAAAAAAAAAAAAAAAAAAAAGACCAAATTTCAGCAAAATCTCAATATTTTTCAAATAACATGCATCTGCAAACCCAAAGGGGACACTGCTGCTGCTACAAGTAATGGAACTCACCAGTGTACAATGTGATCAATACCTCTCAACTTTTGTGCCGAATGAAATGGATAACAGTTACCGGTACGTCAAATATTCCCGGAAAAAATGTCGTTATTACGGGAAAACATCACTTTATGCAATTCCATTGCCAATAGAAATAATTGTCCCATACAAACACTTTGATGTATCACGTGGTACACTGGCAAATTCCATTTCTGGTAAGTCTTTGTCCTTGGTCCATGACAAAATGATGATGATATATAGATTTTATAGCATTGCAATTCTTTCATGTGACAAAGAAGGTGTTAGCTGATTATGATACCCGGAATATTTCAAAAGTGGCATTTGAAGTTTGTTTTGTTTTTGTTTTTGTTTTTTTAAATTAAAATAGAAAATGAAGATAAAGTATTCAAAAATGAAACCAAAAAAAAAAAAAAAATTCTTAGGTTTCATGAATTTTGAAAAAAATCTGTGTCTTGCAGCATTAATTTGTTCCTTAAAACTATAACACATACATGATGTTGTAGAGTGAGAAGACTAAAAAATATTTGTTAGTGCATTAAGTGTTGACCTGATGTTCTGACTGGAACTATGAAGATAGGTTCATTAACAGGTAGCATTTAGATAGTGATGTTCTAGCAATCATCACTTAAACAGTCACTCAGGTAAGCATATCATCACTATATCCGAACAAATTATAACATCATCTAAAGCAAATTTGATCAATAATGTTTGCACAGAAAGATGTGATAAGTGTTTACTTTGTACATTCCCGGAAGGAAGTTGCTTTTTACAAGAGTTGGTCCACTTATATGATTACATATCCAAACAAAGGATCTGTTCTGCACAAACATTATGAGACATCATGTGGCATAATAACAAGCCCTACCAATTTTAAAGTGAGATAAGTTTAAGATTTAATCATAATGAAGACCTATTAAAATAATACAAAGACCATATTATGCTACAACTTCAAATTAAACTAAAACTTTGTCTATGTACAAAACATTATTTTTAAAACAAAACAAATGTAAAAAAGAGCACTTTCTTTAACATACATGTACTTGATCAGCTGTGTCTAAACATGAGTCTCAACATTATCTTTTTATTTTCAAAACTAAAACAATATTATTTTTAAAAAAATGATTTTGGCACATTAAAATTCTTTTTGTAGCTTTAATACATATTCCTTTTTAAAAAAAATCAAAATTAACATTTAAAATTTTTCACAATTTTACAAATTAAAATGGGAAAATAAAGATAAAATGATTAAAGATATCATACACTGATGCAAAGTCTAATGCATTTATTGATATTTGTAAAAACAGATTTTCAAAAAAAAAAAAAAAAAAAAAAAAATTTCAATACAATTTTTACTTACTAAATTCCGAAAACTCTAACACAAGTCTCAGCTCATCAAATTAAATTAAGTGATAAAAAAATTATACAGAAAAATAAATATCAATCCAACACTTCAATTTTGTTTTTTTTACAACAGCACCAATTCAATTTGGAGACAGTAGTATATGGTTTTACAACCTTTTGTCAAAAATAATTCAATCTTTTGATTGAACAAATATATTTTGTATTGATCAACTGCAGGATTTAGTTACATTATACCTTTAAAAACAATTCTGGTGATATGTATAAACTATTGCATTTCTATCTACATTTATTTACATAAAAAAGCAGTTTTTGAATGTTTGTGAGGGTGAAGAAAACATTTTAATGGATTATATATATGTCACTATATTTGTAAATAATGCTTTGTGTGGCTTGTTTAAGAAAACTAAATGCATGTATATAAATAAATCTCTAATAAATTAACTCAGGAAGATATACCACTGAAAAAAAAACACCCACAACAAATGTGACATCATTCAATGTTTCCACATAAACTATGACATCATACAATGTTTTCACATAAACTATGACATCATACAATGTTTACACATGTCACCATACAATGTTTCCACATAAACTATGACATCATACAATGTTTCCAAATAGACTGTGACATCATCCAATGTTTCCACATGTCACCATACAATGTTTCAACATAAACTATGCCATCATGAAATGTTTCAACATAAACTATGGCGTCATTCAATGTTTCCACATAGACTGACATCATACAATGTTTTCACATAAACTGTGACACCATACAATTTTTTAATCATTTCCACATCAATAGTGACATCATGCAATGTTTCCACATAAGCTATGGCATCATATAATGTCTAACTTCATTTATTTCTTGGATTATGTCATTTTGTTTAATCCACAGCTATTAAATACAAGCTATTTAATATTTTACAAAATATCCAGGGTATCAAATCATCACAGTATCCATCACATATCAATCTGTAATGTAAAAAAATTGCAAAAACGATCATCATAAGATATATAAAGTTAACGTGTGTCCCAATCACGACCTGCCGCGATACTTATGTTAAAAAAGTTACAAAAAAATTAGTCGTGATATGAAGATATTTATCATGACTGGTCAACACAAGTATCGGGGCATGTTGTGTTATTACATCAACTTTCATGATATTATCTCGACTTGTCAAGATATTAAGTTGATATGTTGAGATAATATTATGTTGACTTAAATTATGTCAAAGTCAGAAATAAGCCAACATACTTACTCTTTATGGAAAAAAACAAAACAAAACAAAACAAAAAAACAAGATTCCGATATTCTTCAATCGGCTTTTTGAAGTTTGAATTGGCATTTTTCGGCAAAAATCGGCGTTTGTGAAGACCTGGAGATAACATCAAGTTATCCCACCCTTGTCTCTAACAAACAAACATTGTTTATCAAAACATTACCGTATTGTGAGGTATAAGATTATGATAATCTCTTTACTTTTGATGATTGATAAATTAGCAAATATTCAAACTATATACTAGTATATACATGTATCTTATTTAATCAGTTAAAATCAGCCCTACAGAAGTAAAAATAATGTTACAACTCTGCTTCTTGATTTTTTGGGTATACTCTAGTTTCCTCCACAATCTCAGAACAAATCATCTTTAAAAAAATCTCTGATATTACATTTGTTGTTAGACATATAAAAATTTAATAGCATTGTTTGTAAATCTAGTTCATTTAACCATTAACCTAAAGACCAGTGTCAGCCCTGGCACAGAGATATGTAATGGGCTCAGTTTTGTGTAAACAGGTAAATACTGGTTAAACATAAAAAGAAGATTATTCAGTGATGAAATTTATATCATACATTCATTCACATAGAATAGAGAAACTGATTTTTTTTAATTTGAAAAAAGATTAACAGGGTAAATTTTTAACCAGATAATTACCTTTTTGTGTTTTTAAAACTTGCAAGATGCTAGAATATCTTCACATAATTTCTTGTAATGCCATGTATCACCTTTAACTCTCTTTCTACATATTCCTGTATTGGGCATTTTGGGTAATGTACAAACTTCAAGGTCAAAGGCCAGCTTGACTCTTCCCCAATCATCCATCACTGTACATCTCAATGTGTAACTACAAAGTTATTGATAATAATAAACTCATTGGTAAAATTAAATCTCCTGATAGGAGTGGGTTTTCAGACACGTTTATATAAATAGCTTGCTTTTAGTCCCTTAAGTTGGATTGTTATTTTTGGTTGTACTGTTACTTAAAATCATATTAGCATTTTCCACCTATATGTGACAAGATCAAGTTTTTATGAATCTCTAAGGATTAATCTAAGAAAAAGTTTACATGTATATATGTGTGAGAGGTGAAAGTATTATGGTCCGTCTTGTACTAGCAAGCACTCTGGCAACTTTTTGTTAAGGTGTTATCTCAATGAGTCAGTGTGCTTCAGAAAAGCCTTTTACACTCCAAGCAATATTGTCTTGGTGTTAGGAAACCAGCTGATATTCTGTCCTCCTAATGCAGAGTGTCAAGCAAGGAAGCAGCATCTCAATTTTTGTCATATATGAACCAGAACACATGACACAGGTTATTGAGGCCAATGCTCTAGCACCAAGACATTCAAGATTTTTCCAAATAAGCAGTATTTCAATTTTTTTCAAACATGACCCAGATGGGTTTTGAACACATGACACAGGCTCTTGAGGCCAATGCTCTAGCACTGTGGCATTTGATATCGTTCCAATAATTAACATAAAGAAAAATAATGAAAAGGAAAACCATGAAAAAATACAGCTAAGCAACTACTGATTCCGTGATTATTTTGTAAGTAGGTTGAGAGTAGGTGGAATCTGACATTTTAACTGAAGCTGTAAATCGTTGATATAAAGGCCAAGTTTTCTGTATTTTGAATGAAGTTTACCATGACGACAACTTTGACTGTCTCACCATAATGAAACTGAATATTAAATTCACATCTCAAATTACTCTGTAATTCAATGCTACAATACAGCATGTACTATGTGTTAGTATCACCTGAATATAACTTTGGAGACAAAAAGTTTTTGTTGGAACTTCAAACATGATATTTACACTAACAAATTTTTCTAGAATAGTCCAAAGAACAGCTTTCAGTATTAGTATGTGTTACAGGAGAATCATTCTTACCTGACAGACGGTGTGTTATTTTACTTACTCGCTTTGTTTATATGGTATATATTTTTCTTCTATCACAGCTTTGAGTCTATTAAGGACATAATCAACACTGAATTCATTAGTCCTATATACATTGTGTAAGGCCTGAAAAATATATATTATATAATAAGACAACTAAAAAAGGTGCCAGTGACAGAAATTTGAGTATCAATTTACTGTCAATATATCAGTATATCACAATATCAAAAGCCTATGATTCAAAACAATTATGTTTAATTTAGGGGTTAATTATATTCTTTGCAAGCAGTGTTTGGTATAATAAACCTTGATTCTTAACAATTGTTTGTTCTGTCAGATTTTGACAATAAAATGAAATCAACTTTTAAAGGAAAAAAAAAAGACTTAGAGACTTTCAAATGCTGTTGCAAGATTTTTGAGGGACATTAAAATAAAGTTTAACTATTTCATCAACAAGGTAACATTATTTGAAAACATCTATCCCCTATCTACTCTTACATATCCAACCTTCTTCAGACTGATAATATTCTCAGAATAAACTATATTTTTGTGACAGATCAAGTAAAATTCTCATATAGAAGGCAGTGCAATGGTTTGGCAGTGAAACTTGAGCTCAACAAGAGACCAAAAGGACCTAAGTGGGTATGAGAAAGCACATCATTATGAACACTGTTGAAGCAGTTATATACATGTTAAGATTTATGATGCTCTGGTGCTATTTTTGAAATTTCAACCTTCTGGACCTCTCCGTTTGTTGTTAAATATTTAACTATTCAAGAATACTATGACCTTTAGTGAAGGTCAAGGAAATCCAACTTAAAAGTTATAGTCTGACTAATATGATACAGGTCTTGGATTGTTATATCAGCCTAAATTTCTAACCCTGCATTATGAACTGGCAAATAGTGTCTTTTTAAATTTTTGCTTACTTTAACTTTTCTTGGGCCTTCAGATGATGAATTTCTTTGTTTCTTAGGAGTCAACATGTTGAAAACCTTTTCAAGACTACCAAACACTGAAGCTTTGCGCGACTTTGATGGTGTGTCCAGTTCCATCTCGGATTTCTGTAAGCCTTCTTCTACTGATGCTGCCCTGTGTTTACATGTAGATTTAGCCATATTTCTAAAATGTTACAATTCAACAGTGCCCCATTACATAACAGTGAGCTTGTACATTTCATTGTCCCTGTAATATGCCAGGCAGCAAAGCCAAATAAAATGCAGCTATATCTAATGATAGATAGTTCTGTTATATATGATACATTTACAACATGGTTACACTGTGAAGCATCATGTGATAGTTAAAATCTTGCAATGGAATTTATAGCTTTTCAGGTGATAAATACTTCTAAATGTTTTTAGGGAATCATTTGGAAAATAACTGGAATATAACCATTTTTACAGAATATAAGAATGCCAACTTTATAGCAGTTCCACACAAAAACATTATGAGATGACATAGTAGGCTGGTAAACCCTCTTGCTTTATCCATAACTTTTATAAAATGTTTGATACCCTAAATTGGACAAATGAAGATATTTTATTTTCAACATAAATTCTTTATAAAAGTAGTATGGCAAAATTAAAAATATCTGAAAAGTATGTACACGTCTAAATGTCATGTAACATAAATAAATCACTTTGAACTGTTAACTAAAAAAAAATTTTTTAAAAAGGAAAATAATAATAAAAAATAAAACAAAAATAATAATGAAAATAAATAAATAAATTTGAAGTTGAAATTTTCTAATTTATTGTAATCAAGATAATTTTCCCCCAAAAAAAATCATAAAATGCTTCAATATACATGTATCTCCATCCAAATCCTAAACAGTTATCTCCTATAATATTGGTTTCAGATGCATTCACAGTGTATTTATGCTATATCTCTGTGATTTCTACATGTTTTCTACTTACTGACAAATCATGCAGCTCATGGTTATGTATGTTCATTACCCCCATACCCAGCATGCAGAGTCATAAGCCTTAATTCTATAATTTCTTAAACTATCTTGAATTTATCATTGCCGGAATAATTTTGATGAAATTCTCATTTTCACATGGAACAAAATAATAATAATAATTATTATAATAATAATAATAATAATAATAATAATAATAATATAAAATTGCTATTGTCATTAAAATATTTTTGGCAATTTACCATGAGAAAAAATTTACTCAAACTTATTAAAAAAACTGAAAACATATAAAATACTAAAAATAATCCATAAGTGATGGAAATTATTTTTTTTAATTTTTAGTTTTTGTTAATTTACTACCAGTACTTTGTATAAGACTTATGACTTGGTACTAAATTACATGTTTGCATTTATAAGATACATGTAATACACAAATAGTGTGTGTTTAAGGATAAGATAAGCATTCCGCATTCTATAATTATATTTTCACTTATATAGTTAATACTTGTTGATTTTCCAGTTGAGTTTTCTGAATTTCCTGATAATGGTCAATTAAATTTACTGAGAAAAAAGTAAATCAAAATCAAAACTCAGTTGATACATTAGCATGCCAGTTTGTTAGTGAAAATTCGTATCTTACAACATGTATATAAAATTTGCCAGTACTTATGAAATATGTGTTGAAACAATAGTATCTACATGTATATATTAAAACCTGTACATAAAGACCACTGAATGGATCTTCAGTAATTTCAACTTTTTAACAAGTAATCTTACATAGAGATTATTGTGGTTGAATTTTGAAGCTCATTGACGTTAGAACATGTCGTAATTAACAGGTATTTTTTTTATATACATGTATTTGACTGCTATAAGATGTTTAAATCTAGAATTATCATAAGTTTTACTGAATATCTTAAAGAGAATCATTGTTTGAAAATTCCCTAATAAACTGGTCAAACTTACAAACCTTCGAATAAATGGCCATGATAAATAATTTTTTAAGCCTCTCATTAATTTTTGCTCTGAAAATTTTGACTAAATGTATTCTTTACAACCAGTTTGATAATTTTCAATAATGGACATCTGAATCCTTAACACTGCTAATCTATACCACTTAATTACAAACAATTAGATACATTACTGTGATTACATTGGGTTATTTAAATACATGTATTTTAAAAATGAAAAACAGGAATATACATGTATATGCATGTATACACTGGAAGCAAAAACATCTCAAAGATGGACTCTGCTATCCATAAAGAACTCAGAATTTTTCAAGGCTTAATGAAGCCTAATGGCAAGAAACATTTACACAACACTGAGAAAATTTACATCACATACTTAATGTGCGTGAACTTTGGATCATTGCTCCTAAGTGAAATCATGTTGATTAGTTTTTTATAATTCATCATTAGAATAAATATTCAAAAATGCTCTTACATTCTTTTTTGAAGTGGTATTAACCTAATCTTTGTAAGATTGTAAGAAAATTTTTAACTAAGCCCACACAAATGTCATGCAGTTTCACATAGTAGACTAGTAAACCTCTTTATTTTCATACTATTCTAAATGAAAATAATCCTGCTGTAATGAGGCATTTAAGATGGTAACTTTTAACTTAAACCTCAAAACAAGATAGATAGATAAACTAAAATTACTTTAAGAATTTCTGTTCTAGTCTGGAAAAACTTCTTAAAAAATCTATAAAACTAAAATTTATGAGGTTTGAAATTAAATACTTGTAAGTGAAACAATACTGAATTTAAGTTTTTACCCAGTTAAAGATTGCAAATTCATCTTTTTGTAGCTTAACACTCAATGGACATTGACAGAATTTTACGTGCAAAAATAAATTGATCTACAGTTATCCTATAAAAGTATATTTTTATATACATGTAAATATATGTTTACAACATCAAGCAACAAGCAGGATGCTATATGTGAAGCCAAACTTAAATGAATGAATATGAATGAATGAATGAATGAAATGGCTAAAAGGAGAATTCTGTATATTTATATTTATGCATACAACATTTAGTAAAAGATAGAAAAATACACATTGTAAAGCTAATTTTGAATGAATGAATGAATGAATGAATGAATGAATGAAAACTCTGAACTTTATATTTACACTTACTTTTTCCTTGGACTAAGACTTTGAGGTATTTCATTTTTCAGATTATTTAACTGTGAATCATATGAGCGTGATGGAGACAGAGTTGTGTTTAAGTAGGAGTGATCAGATTTTCCAGGTGTACATACTGAAAACAAAGTACATGTAGATAACAAAAATAAGTTAGATTATTATACCCACCATCCCCAAATATGTAGTGTTGTAGAATCAATAATTATTGAGATGTGTGGCTGAGTGGTTTGGGCTGGCAACACATAATTTAAGATCCTGAATGCAAGCATTTTTTTTAGAATACCCCTGACATTACTTTACTTTTTTTCATTTCATTTGCATTTTTGGCTACTAATAGAAGAAACAAGAAAATGTTTCCAGTGTCAGTCTACACAATCTACACCGACTTTGTTGAAAAAGAAGAGTAATGATGGCTTATGCCCCTGTTAAGATTCCAACTCTTTTATTGTGATGGTCAGTTAAGTGATGGCTGAAGAAACTGAAATGCCAGGAGAAAACCATCAACCTTTCTACAAGCAAACTGACAACCTTTCTCACACTTGAATCTTGCAACTTTTTTTTTATTCATGCAGAATTTAGGCCAACATCAGATTCATGTTATGATTGTCATGATTAGGTCTAAAATTTACGTTTTCTGATGATGACTTAAAGAATTATACATAGAAACAAATATACAAAGATTTTGGCTAGAAATATAAAATCAGCCAATTGCCATTACATACTTAACCTGAACTTTCAACTGTTGAAAAAACTCACATGTATCATCTAAGGCTGGTAGTTGGAGCTGTTTGGCCATCAGTGGGGACCTTGGTTTCACAGGTGCAGTAGCTAATATTTTTTGTGGTGTTTGTTTATGTGATACTTTAGGATTTGACACTTTGTATTGCACAGATTTTGGCACTATAAAATTATTGTCTTTTTCACAACGAGCATTATTCTCCATATTTTCCTTGTCTTCGCTTGATGAGAATGCCAGCCTCTCTCTTGCCCGGCACCGCCCTCTTTCATCCCCACCATAAGTTGTGGGTCTTGGCCCTAAATCTTTTTTATTACTTCCTGTGTTTCTGTTTATAGGTGTAATGACTAAGGGAGATAATTCTACATTCTTGTGTGGATCGGCACTGTGACTACGTTGCTATTTACAAAATAAAATAATATGAACATAATTAGTTTTTATCAGTGTACTTGATACCTCTAAATGTGTTGAACTATTAATTAAATGGTTTTATACCAGTATGATTTGATTACCATTAGAAATAGCAATAAACATGTAACAATATCGTCTGGAAAGCCTCAAATTCACTGTAACACATTTTATACATGTATTGTGTATGACCAAGTTTATATTTATATTGATGTCAATTTAATTACTAAGACAAAAGGGGAAAAAAAAAAGAGTGTTCAGGAAAAAAAAACATTTACATTTTGGCAAGCCAACTAACCACCTTTCTTGCACTATCATCTGAAATGAGTTGGCAGTGATCAACATTATGATCTGAAAACCAATGTTTCAAACTACTGGGCTATCAAATCCCCTCTTAAATGAGTGAATATATTGTAGACTTTATTCAAAGATTGGGAAAATATAAATAATAAAATACTCTGTAAGGTGTAGTTTGTTCCTGTACTCTATGTTTCTGTAAGAGTCGTACTGGTCTTCCATTCATTTTCTTCTCCAACAAAAGAAAGTATGTAGCTGTGAGGTAGTCAAACTTCCACTGAATAATGATAAAAAAACTTCATAAACTAAATCAATAACACAATGGCATTAAAAGTACTAAATTTGAAAAATGTGCATTTAAAAACAAGAATGGGATCAGTTTCTGGTCACAATATAGCTGAACGATGAGAGTCTGGCAATATTTCAGTCGCATGTTATAGTGTCCACAGGATCTGATATGAAACTAAAATTAAACATTTTAAAAATGTGTCCAAGTGGTTAAAGAAGAGAACTTGATATAATAAGAAAAATGAGTTTGAGCAACAACAGAGTTTCATGATGAGTAAACATTTAATTTTACATTACTCAAGTCCACTAAATGGCTAAATGAATGGGTACAATTAAATGCTAGCAATTAATCCTGCAATGGAATGTCATCTTATCCAAGGAAAATGCATTACTCTTAAGTTACTTCTCATAACTGAAAGCAGGATAAGTACCGATCTGATGAATCTGTAGGCTATGGGGTGACTGTTAAATATGCCACATGTTTATGGACTGATAGTTGATATTTTTTTACATTACAAAAACTAACCTCAGTAATCTGTTGTTCCATTTCCTGTTTTGTTTTACCATAATAAACTGACATCTCTGTGATACAGTCCTCATCTACACATCTCTGTAAGTAAAAAATAAAAACGGTAAGGTCCTCATTCACAGTGAGGTATAATTCATAACAATGTCAGTGAGCCAGTGAGTGAATTATGTTTTTAAAGTCAAATCAGTATTTTTTCAGCTAAAATCACCTTAAAAAGCTATAAAAGACACAATAATTTTTTTATCAACTTATTGTAAGTCTGTATGTTATAGATATGATGATAATATGATATTTGATCATATATAATTAATAAATTGTATATTCAATAATATTTATTTCTTCACCTCAAGATAACTATCAGTTTTTACAAAATGTTTATTTGTCCTGAATCACTGATCAAAGACAAACAAGAGACTCAATAGGACTGAAATGCTTACTTGATACATACTGTAGAATCATTTATATTCGTTGGGTTGAAATTTCGTGGTTTTGCCTTTTTAAAAAATTCTGTGGGTAGAAATTTTCGTGGAATTGAGTTTTTGTGAAAATAAATTCCATTGATGGCAATGTTATTAAAAATTTTCGATGACATTTAATTTCATGGTTTTCAGTAACCCACGAAAATAACGAAATTTAATTCCCCACGAATATATGTGATTTTACAGTAGCCAGTAGAAATGAAATAGTTCCATTTAAACACATTTGTGTTCAAAGGGAGCTAATTCTTATTCTTTCTTAATAAAACTCTGAATGATATCAGTGCTGATACAACAATGTTAACTTTATTGTTTTTAGATTGTATAAAATAAAATTCATCATTCATACAAATGGACTCAGTAACAAAATAGAAGCAAAAGGTAAAAACAAAAAATAAAAATTTGTATTCCCTGTATCAAGAATATATTTAATCATATGCAATATTGTTATAGTATAAGCATAAAATTCATAAAAATCACAATATTTACATATAAAAAAGATTTATAAAAACATGATTGTATTCTGATACCTGATTAGTATCTTTTTAGTCAGTCTAGCAAGTGCTCATAAGTTGAATAGTCCAGAGGACTGGTAGGTTAAAACAGTTAGTGACACAGACTCAATGTTGACTTTCAGGTGAGGCTTACAAACTGTAGTCATATTTTTCTGTTATTTGTGTACGTATTACCTTATATTTACTCTGCCATTCTACTGGAACATTAAAACCTTTCATTAACCATGGATGATTTAACAGCTGTTGGACAGTAATTCTTCGTTTTGGATCTATCACTAACATGGAAGCTATCAATTCTTTGCTCTCTTCAGATAACCAATTGGGTGCATCATATTTCCCACTCTGTAAGCAAATTATATATATATACATGTAACAATAACAAATGTGGTGCATCATACTTCTCACTCTGTAAGAAAATTATATAGAAATGTCTTGAAGTTTTTCCAAACATTTTTGTAGGTCCTTCAGATGAGACCTTAAAAACCAATGCCCCGTGTCGCAGCTGGTTAATGAACCCTCCCTTCACAATGCCCTTAACGCACTGCAAAGGTTAAAATTTCTGCCACTTCACCTATAGCTGGTGATATAAGTGAAATATTTTGACTAAGATGTAAAATCCCCATCAAATCAATCAAAACCAAACATTTTTGTAATACTGGGAAAATAAATTGAATATCTAACAAGCATTCTGAGAGTATTGCAAAACAAAACATAGTCCCCTACTGGTTGCATATTTAGTTTTAGGCAAAATGTACCTTATTATATGGTACAAAGATTTAAAGTTATAAATTATATATGTTATTCAAGATGGCAGATGGAAACGAAACATAAACTTGATCTGCAACTCATCATGGTAGAGTTACTGCAAGCGTGTAGAAAAAAGTGCAGAAAACTAAAATTTCTGTGAATGTTCAAAGATCAAAGGGCCATAACTCCGGTAAAAATTAGCAAATGGAAACGAAACGTTAACTTGATCTGTAACTCATCATGGTAGACTCATATACCAAAAAATCAGTTCATTATCTAAAAGCAATAAGAAAAAGAGCGGAAAACAGAAATTTCAGTGAATTTTCAAAGTTCAAAGGGCCATAACTCCCGTAAAAATTTGCAGACCCGAATGAAACGATAACTTGATCTGCAACTCATCATGGTAGAGTCACATACAAAACATTAGGTCCATTTCTGCAAGCGTATAGAAAAAAAGTGCGGAAAACTAAAATTTCTGTGAATTTTCAAAGAACAAAGGGCCATAACTCCGGTAAAAATTAGCAGATGGAAACGAAACGTTAACTTGATCTGTAACTCATCATGGTAGACTCATATACCAAAAAATCAGTTCATTATCTAAAAGCAATAAGAAAAAGAGCGGAAAACAGAAATTTCAGTGAATTTTCAAAGTTCAAAGGGCCATAACTCCCGTAAAAATTTGCAGACCCGAATGAAACGATAACTTGATCTGCAACTCATCATGGTAGAGTCACATACAAAACATTAGGTCCATTTCTGCAAGCGTATAGAAAAAAAGTGCGGAAAACTAAAATTTCTGTGAATTTTCAAAGAACAAAGGGCCATAACTCCGGTAAAAATTAGCAGATGGAAAGGAAACGTGAACTTGATCTGTAACTAATCATGGTAGACTCCTACACCAAAAATCAGTTCATTATCTAAAAGCAATAAGAAAAAAAGAGCGGAAAACTGAAATTTCAGTGAATTTTCAAAGTTCAAAGGGTCATAACTCATGTAAAAATTTGCAGACCAGAATGAAACGATAACTTGATCTGCAACTCATCATGGTAGAGTTACATACCAAACATTAGATCCATTTCTGCAAGCATGTAGAAAAAAAGTGCGGAAAACTAAAATTTCTGTGAAGTTTCAAAGTTCAAAAGGCCACAACTCCGGTAAAAATTAGCAGACCAGAATGAAATGTTAACTTGATCTGCAACTCATCATGATAGAGTCACATACCAAACATTAGTTCCATTACTGCAAGCGTGTAGAAAAAAAGTGCGGAAAACTAAAATTTCTGTGAATTTTCAAAGATTAAAGGGCCATAACTCTGGTAAAAATTAAGATGGAAACAAAACGTGAACTTGATCTATAACTCATCATGGTTGACTCATATACCAAAAAACAGTTCATTATCTAAAAGCGTGTAGAAAAAAAGTGCGGAAAACTAAAATTTCTGTGAATTTTCAAAGATCAAAGGGTCATAACCCCGGTAAAAATTAGCAGATGGAAACGAAACGTTAACTTGATCTGTAACTCAACATGGTAGACTAATATACCAAAAATCAGTTCATTATCTAAAAGCATTTAGAAAAAAAGTGTGGAAAACTGAGGAGTGACAGACGGACAGACAGACAGACAGACAGAGTGCAAACCTATAGTCCCCTTCGGCTTTCGCCAGTAGGGGACTAAAAAGATGTAGCAGTATGCTAGCACTGGCTGAAAATGTACATCTACATGTATGTTAATAACAATGTACTTACGTGAAGTAAGTACAATTTGATGTACAAAGCTTTGTGATAGGGAATAATACAGAGTAAAAGAAAGTAACATGAATATACAGTAATACCTTGCCCCATTGCCACCATTTGTTTAGGTAGATTTTGGCATTTATAAAGGAAGATAACAATAATGGATCAATGGATACATGTATTTATACAGAAAAACTTAAAGAAATAGTTTTTTGGTTTCTATGTGGTGATGAGTGAGGTAAAAATGTTATCAAAGGACAAAAATATACACGTATTACATGTTAAATATATAAAAATGATTAAAAATTTTACCTGAATCTTCCTGTACAACTGAGGTAATTTGTCATCATCAAAAGGTAAATGTCCACATAACAAAGCATACAACAACACTCCCATACTCCATAGATCAGCCTTAAAATACAGATCATTTGAAATGATATACATGTTCATTGTTTAGAATTTTTTTTGATTTATTGTTCACCAACTAGAGTCATCAATGCAAAAATGTTACGTTGTGACAATAGCTAAACTTTTTATGAGTCAGGACAGTTTAATGCAAAATGACTTGATTTGTGTAAATAGTTTTCTTGTCTATAACAGTATATAAACTTGTTTTGGATAATTTCCATGGTCAAATGTTGTCTGTAACAGTATGAACTTGTTTGGGAAATTTTAATGGTCAAATTTTAGTCCTTTACTCCAAAGAAAACACCTATAGTAGTGGATGTACCATAATCTCAGGTAAATCACTGATGTATAAGAAATCTTTTCTTCATTCTCTGAATGTCTATAAATCTAAATTTTACTTATAGAGTATATAAACCTTCTGTATTTTACAAGATGTCACCATTCGTATAGAGACATAGCATTGTATGTTTCGTATTAATACTAGTATCTGAACAACATGTCTGACTTTTCAAGGATATAACGGAAAAAAACCTATGATGTTATAGAAGTGTGATGTTATTATAGTTTGCACTTTTGAAATAAACAAGAGCTTTTAAAAGAACAAAAGAGTAAACGTTTGGAATAAGATGAAATATGAGTAATTACAAGATAATAGTTTTCATTACCTCTGATTCTAGATAAGTAATTACAATATAATATTTTCATTACCTCTGATCCTAGATATTTCTTTCCTGATATCAACTCTGGCGCAGCATATGCTGGACTCCCACAACATGTAAATAGGCAGTTATCCATCCCACCCTAGAACAAAAAACTACAAGTTTTATTTCAATAAAGGCCAGATTGTTATAATATAGACCTTACTGTTTCATATAAATAATTGATTTTTATGGAAAGCACCATCAGATTATGTTTCATTATTTTTTCAATCTTTACTAGTATTATCATTTATATATATATATATATATATATATATATATATATATATTTTGGGGGGGGGAAGGAAAGGGAAGGGGCAATGTCTACAACAACACATTATTTTGGTATATAATTTTTTTATGCTCCAGTGAAGTGTAGATATACCGAAAGTCATTTCCTAGGTTTACAAGCAGGGAAAAAACTGCAACTTACAAATTAAGCCAAATATGCATTATCATTGTTGCTAGCGATTTATTTTACCAAAGGTTTTCACCCATGATTCAAAAAATAATAAATAAATAAATAAGACACAATTGTTACAGGATTGAATAGTTATACATGTATTATTCTGTTAGAATTATTAAATAATAATACAAACTGTTTTAAACATTTTTTATTTACAAAATTTTACATGTACTTCAAAATGATAGGAGTAAAGTATTTTGCCACATTTCATTTACTGTACCAAAAAAAAACCCAATAAAAATAATAATAATAAATAAAAATAAAAATAATAACAATAAATACTTGACTCACAGTTTTAACAGCTATTTTTTTTACAATTCTACATAGCTGGCCCTAATAAGTAGGTGAGCAAAGAAAACAAATTGATCTGAGAGTTCCCTCTAACATACAAACTAAATGCAACAATACTTTTATGTAAACTATCAAGAGTAGTGTGTCCCTAGACCACATATTCATCTATCTATACTTTTTTGTCAAATTTTGTATGAATTCAATATTCGTATTTGTATGAATACAAACCTTTGGTTTGGCACACAAACCAAAATCTATTAACTTCATATTCTGATCTTCATCCAGCAACAAATTTTCCTGAAAAAAAAATCAAAGTGCATGTAACTTATAGTTTCCTTTAAAACAATTTCAAATTACAGTACACATTGATTCAGCATTCAGTGGAACTGTTAAAAGAACTATGATTTGTGTCACTTATTAAAATAAATGTTACCATGAAAACAGAAGATGGATATTATACAAAAAGTCACAAATTAATTCCACTTGTCAAATATTGCCCTTATCCACAAAAAATATCAGATATAGTACGTTTATGCAATGAAGATTCTGATTATTAGAAAGTGCAAATGTACAAGATGGCAGAAGGCAGGAAAAAAAACATGTAACAAAACAAATGTGAGGATGTGGCCACAGATGACCAAATATTCTTTAATCTATGTTGTAGTTTTAGGGATTTTTTTTACCTTGTGAGATTTTGATCACTGACAGTTTTATATCTTCACTGAACAAGAGGCAACAGTGAGTGTATGATTCAATAAAATGTAAGACATAATTATGATATCATTCACTTTCCCTATATTGCCATTGTGTTTTTATTTTCACCAAAAAAAAAAAATAATAATAATAAAAATATGTAAACAGATGCAAACACAGCAATGAAATCTAACTAGAACAGAAATAAAAAAGGTCTCCATCAATTATTTTTTTCTGAAGAAAATTATATACAGTATATATACATGTATCATGGTAGTACTACTAGGTTTTATAAAAGAATTATTTAGGAGCAACTAGTTTCAAAAGCCAATAGACCATCATTCAAATTCTGCTGATTTACAATAAAGATAAACCAATCATTTCATCACTTACTGGTTTAAGATCTCTATGTGCATAACCCATATTGTGTATGTAAGCTATAGCTGAAACAATCTGTCTGAAAAATATCCTGGCTTCATCTTCCTGAAGACGATCCTTAGACACAATATAATCAAACAATTCACCTTCTGGACAATACTGTAAATAAAATACATGCAACGTTTTATATTTTATAATCACCCTAGAAAAAAACTATAATAATAATAATAATTATGGCTATAATAAGCTAGAAAAATAGGACATCTAACTGGAGATTAAATAACACTCTGTCATGCTATGGAGCAATACATGAAAAAACATCTATTCACATATTTTTTCATATCTAATTATATAATCATTTATTTAAATAATTTTTATTTACTTTCTTATTTTTCTCTTTTTTTTTCTATATAGATGTACATGTTTATGTTTTACAGTACAACACAACTGATCTGTATTTTTGTTTATGCCACCTACCCCCTTTTTTATTTAATTAAAAACGAGATGATGTTGAAAACTGAACTTTACATGTATTTTATAGTACTTAACAAGTAACAAATGTACAAAAATTAAAAACAGAAAAACATTTGATCTAATCTAATGTTATTATCTGAAAACTATCATGAAACAGACAGATGGACAGACATACACCTGTCAATAAACACAGATATCATAAAATACACATATGTACCATATACTATAAAATATCTGAAATGATCACAACAGGAGAATACCACCAACTAAAATAAATAAATAATACAAAAAACCTGTATATAAAGACCATCTATGAAACCCAAGATAACTGACTTTATAGGCAGTGGTATTTATATAGAGAGCTTCCTACCTTAGTTTTAAAGTGTAAGAACAAATCTATTAACATTATTCAATTTTATAATATTCAAGTTGAGTAGAGTGGGTAATGGTGTTTAACGTCCCAGTCAAGAATTTTTCACTTATATCGAGACGTTGCCAGCTATAGGCGAA